>SJYA01000074.1:616830-704486 GCA_006410615.1 Neotragus moschatus | reverse complement strand
CTTTACTAGCATGTGGGATGAGTGCAATTGTGCGGTAGTTTGAGCATTCTTTGGCATTGCCTTTCTTGGTCTATTAAATATATCATGAGCATGGAGGAGTTTGATAACTCTCATGAATGTTCACCAGGATCAGCGTGCACCTAATAGCCTGCTAGGCTCAGAAAGGTCAATTTCTTTCCACAAGAGAAAATGAATCTCTTTTTCCCATATGGCCACAGCCTCTGTGGCATTCCTCGGTCTTTTGGACAGGGGAAGTCTGTTACCTCTGCCCCTCTGCGGCAGCCGACCCTGCCCTCTGGACCACTCTGCCTCCACAGGCTCATGTGGCAGGCTTCCCAGCAGATGGTCCTTCTCTCAAAAGCCTGCCTGACCCCTCATCTGCTCCCCCATCACTTAGGACTTTGCCCCATGCTGTTTTGTTGTGTTCCCATTTAAAGCCTTATATTTTATATAATCGGTTTTCACTCTCTCCGCTAGTTGGAGTGGGTAGCCTTGACATGTTCTCATTGTCATATTGTCAGTTCTAGGAGCAGTGTCTGCCAGAACTGAGTGTCTCATAAGTGCTTTGCTCAAGTGGCAGAGAAACACTCCAACAGGAAGGTTTCACTCAGATGCAGTTTCCCTCCCTGAAACAGAGCCTGCCTGGGGTGCACGCCTCTATTCCTAGCTTCAGAAGACACACAGTGAGTTGACTACTGCACTTGACACTCGGGGAAGATTATTTTTTAAAATTTACCTCTGATAGGCCATAAAATTATTTTTAGTATTAACAGTAATAAGAGAAAAAATTTCAAGTGGCAAAAAGTGTATTTTATTGGCCTCTATGCATAACCAAGCCAGTAACAATAAAAAAATGATATGATAATAACAAATAAAATAACTGCATTAATGCCTTTTTTTAAATAAAAAGGACATATAATGGGTGGTCAAAAATTTCGTTTAAGTTTTTCTGTACCATCTCATGTCACATACAGGTGGCTGAGTGGTAAAGAATCTGCCTGCCAAGTAAGAGACGTGGGTTCAATTCCTGGGTCAGGAAGATTCCCTGGAGTAGAAAATGGTAACCCACTTCAGTATCCTCACCTGGAAAATCCCATAAACAGAGGAGCCTTTGGGGCTGCAGTCCATGGGGTCTCAAATAGTCAGACATGACTGAGCAACTGAGCAAAGTTCTTTTTATGGAAGAACTCAAACATTTTGGCCAACCCAATATATGCCACGGTAATTCACTGTTTTAAATTTTACACCCAACAGCTTTCTGAAACTTAACAGAATTGAAGTAACTTCCATTTTTGCTCATCAAACCCCACATCACTACTGTTGATTTCAAATCCACCCTTTAGATTCAGGAATACATAGACACAGGCACACACAGCACCCAGATCAGCTGAAATCCTGAGTTCCCAGTCACTTGGAGTCTGACTCTTTGCAGCCCCATGCACTGCAGCCCACCAGGCTCTCCCATCCACGGGGATTCTCCAGGCAAGAATGCTACACTGGGTTGCCATGCCCTCCTCCAGCCGATCTACCCAACCCAGGGATCGAAACCAGGTCTCCCGCATTGCAGGGGGATTTTTTACCATCTGAGCCACCAGGAAAGCCCGAAATACTCTGAACCATTACTAATTTATTCTCAAAATGAAAACACATAGCTGAGTTCACACGCATCCGAGGACTGACTGTATTCCTGGGAAGTTTCCAAATTAACATCCATGTTGACTACAGTGTTCTAAAAGATGAGTAATTTTTAACTCTTTATTGGAATATAGCCAATTATCAATGTTGTGACAGGTGAGCGGCAGTGACTCAGTCATACGTACACATGTAAGGAGTAAGTAACTTTAAGTGTGCTAATTACAAGTTTATGCATACTATCTTAAAATGTAACTCTAAGCAACTGCAGTAGATTTTTTTCAGCGAAGATGCTATTGAGTCTTGCCTGCACACATTGATAACTAACACATGTGGACTTTATTTGGATTTATCAATGCTTTTAAGTCTTATATGGACAGTGCACCCCCTTGTTGCCTGCATCAGGATGGACTCCCCATCAGCCCCTCTTGCTGTACTATGTGAAGTTGGAATGAAAGGACATGTTTCCTTTGATAACACTTTCGTAAGAAACCCAGATGCCATTCCATGTTGTTACCTGGCTTTTTCTCCCTCTGACTCCTGCCATCTCTTAAGAGTCCAAAGATCCCAAGGCACAGCTCAAGGACCTCCAAACTAAAAACTTGAAGAATTATAATTTCCCAGAAACTCCCAAAGATGTAAACATCTAAAGAACTTCCCAGCTATCACAAAGAAGAAAAGGGAAGGGGACATAATTCATACTCTTTTTGCTCCAGCAAGAGGACTGACCCCTAATTCTTGCTCTCAAGGGTATTAAGAACAAATAAAGTCTGTGTCTGTATGACTTCAAGTTTGTGCCTGCTATTCCTCCTAGATGGTCCTCCTAAGCATAAATTCAATTTCTTCCTAAATATTTCCTATTCTGTTCAAGTATCATTTGTTCTGAGAAGTCTCTCCCTATCTCCATGTCTGCCATCCCCTGCAGGAGCCATTTGGCTACTTTATTTTTAATGCTATTTCTGTACTTGAAAATTTTTCTATAATTTGCATGCATTTCACTCTGCTTACTGTGATTTCTTTGAGTGCAGAACCTTTGACTTTACTCATCTCTGCAACCCTCACTCTTACTGTGTGTTCAATAAATGAATAAATGTTTGAACAGAGGAAGTGGAGGACAGAGGACACAGGGTATGTTTGGGGACCAAATGAAACTTAGCATCAGAGAGAAATTCTGAACTACACCTCATCCTTCAAACCACTGAGGTTTGACTTAACCTTGGCTGAGACTAGTTTGTGGATGTTTGTACTGATTTAGTCCCATACTTACCTCCAACAAGATTTTTAGACCAGCTGACATTACTTGAAACTCTTTATCACGAGTAGATGATTACTATAGACACAGCAACCAAAGACACGGCGGTCATCAGAGCCTGCGTACATGGTTGGAGAATCCAGGATAATAACTAAAGAGTAACTTAGGCTGACTATACCCTACCTAAAGCCAGCTAGTCAAAAGAAAAATAATGATAATTGTTAATTATTTACCACTATTTTGTTTTCTCAAACACATAGTAAATGAGTAAGAGTGAAAACCCAACATTGCTTTGTTAACTGTGACAGTATTGTCCTCAACAACTTGTTCCCCTTCTACTCATTGTTTTATGACTTGTCATATATTATTTGGGACAGGACCACATTCCTACCTCATCGACGTTGGGCTTGGCCATGTGACATGTGTTGGCTAAAAGAACTGTATGAACAGATGTTTGCTCTCATTAAACAGAAGTTCTCAACATGAAGCATGGTTTGGCTCAAGCTTTCTTATTCTTGTCCTCCATCATAAGAACATCATTTCTCAACAGGGGTTACCCTTTCAGCATGAATTCCAGGATGAAAAAGGTATATGAAACAGAGCTATCCAGACTCCAGGACTCATGACCTACAGCACTCACGGAACACAAGTATGATTAAATATTTACTGTTAGAACCCACTGAGGCCTGTGGGTGTGTGTTACACAGCACAGGGAAGAAAACCAGGCGAATACATCAGTTCAGTTCAGTCACTCAGTCATATCCGACTCTTTGAGACCCTATGGACTATAGCACGCCAGGCTTCCTTGTCTATCATCAACTCAAACTCCTGTCCATTGAGTCAGTGATATCAGTCAACCATCTCATCCTCTATTGTCCCCTTCTCCTCCCACCTTCAAAATTTCCAAGCATCAGGGTATTTTCCAATGAGTCAATTCTTTGCATGAGGTGGCCAAAGTATTGGAGTTTCAGCTTTAGCATCAGTCCTTCCAATGAACACCCAGGACTGATCTCCTTTAGGATGGACTGGTTGGACCTCTTTGCAGTCCAAGGGACTCTCAAGAGTCTTCTCCAATACCACAGTTCAAATGCATCAATTCTTCTGTCCTCAGCTTTCTTTATAGTCCAACTCTCACCTGCATACATGACTACTGGAAAAACCATAGTTTTGACTAGACAGACCTTTGTCAGCAAAGTAATGTCTCTGCTTTTTAATATGTGGTCTAGGTTGGTCATAGCTTTTCTTCTAAAGAGTGAGTAACTTTTAATTTCCTGGCTGTGGTCACCATCTGCAGTGATTTTGGAGCCCTAGAAAATAAAGCCTGACACTGTTTCCATTGTTTCCCCAGCTATTAGCCCTGAAGGGATAGGAACAGATGCCATGATCTTAGTTTTCTGAATGTTGAGTTTTAAGCCAACTTTTTCACTCTCCTCTTTCACCTTCATCAATAGGCTCTTTATTTCTTTGTTTTCTGCCATAAGGATGGTGTCATCTGCATATCTGAGGTTATCGATATTTCTCCCAGCAATCTTGATTCCAGCTTGTGCTTCATCCAGCCCGACATTTTGCATGATGTACTATGAATATAAATTAAATAAGAAAGGGTGACAATATGCAGTCTTAATGTACTCCTTTCCTAGTTTGGAACCAGTCCATTGTTTCATATTCAGTTCTAACTATTGCTTCTTGACCTGTATACAGATTTCTCAGGAGGCAGGTAAGGTGGTCTGATATTCCCATCTCTTTCAGAATTTGCCACAGTTTTCTGTGATCCACATAGTCAAAGGCTTTGGGGTAGTCAATAAAGCAAAAGTAGATGTTTTTCTGGAACTCTCTTGATTTTTCTATGATCCAGTGGATATTGGCAATTAGATCTCTGGTTCCTCTGCCTTTTCTAAATCCAGCTTGAACATCTGGAAGTTAACAGTTCATGGACTATTGAAGCCTAGCTTGGAGAATTTTGAGCACTACTTTGCTAGTGTGTGGGATAAGTGCAATTGTGCAGTAGAGCATTCTTTGGCATTGCCTTTCTTTGGGATTGGAATGAAAACTGACCATTCCAGTCCCGTGGCCACTGCTGAGTTTTCCAAATTTGCTGGCATACTGAGTGCAGCACTTTAACACCATCATCTTTTAGCATTTGAAATAGCTCAACTGTAATTCCATCACCTTCACCAGCTTTGTTCCTAGAGATGTTTCTTAAGGCCCACTTGACTTCCCATTCCAGGATGTCTGGCTTTAGGTGAGCAATCACACCATCATGGTTATCTGGGTCATGAAGATCTTGTTGATATATAGTTATTTTTAATTTAAGAGTAGGGAACGTATCATATGTCTTTTTTATGATCTGGCACATTAAATACTAAATAAATATTTTTGTATGAATATAACTCTGCAATAAGGTAAAACAGGTTTTGTTTAATCATGTAGAAGTTAAAACTTTAAAAATTAGTTTCCCTTTGTGCCTCAGACATCTGTTGTTTTTGTCAGTTCAGAATCTCTTTCCTACTTCCAGCAGCAACATCCGCCCCTTTTCAGGGACAAGTGATTTTTATAAAGTTTTCAATCACAGAACACTGGCCTCACAGGCCACAGAAGTAGGTATATAACCCAGAGTTAGTCAATCATAGCATTGTATTTTCTCTGTCATAGCAAGGGGTACATAGGAAGGAATATTAGCTAGAATGATAGCCTTTCTGCATCTTCATACAGTGAAGTGTTTGGATAAAACTCCCTTTTTATGTTCTGGGTTCACAGGTACAGTGGTCTTCAGCCACGCCCAAATAGCACGAAGAGAGAGAAAGAGAGCCAACAGAGAAAAAGAGAGAGAATAGCCGGAGTAACAGAATGCTCTGAAGGCTTTTAAGTCCTACGCTCCTGCTGCTGCTAAGTCGCTTCAGTCGTGTCCGACTCTGTGCGACCCCACAGATGGCAGCCCACCAGGCTCCCCCGTCCCTGGGATTCTCCAGGCAAGAACACTGGCGTGGGTTGCCATTTCCTTCTCCAGTGCATGAAAGTGCAAAGTGAAAGTGACGTCGCTCAGTGGTGTCCGACTCTGTGCGTATGTCCTATGTCCAGTCCCTAAAATCACACACCTAACTTCATTCATGCAGCTCTTTTTTTCTTTGAGCAATCCTGGTATCCTTCTAAAAATTCCCTGTTTACTTAAGTCAATTCAAATTGAGGTTCTGCATCCATAACTAAATAAATGGTACTAAATACAGCTCAAATAAAAGCAGCTTTAAACCACTGGTTTTATAAAGAAAAACAGAGCAAAATATTAAATTGATCCATCCAATCTAAGAACTTCGGTTTTAAAATATGAGTCTCTTGTAAGCCCGTATAAGAACTCTAAATCAATGGTCTGTCCTGGCTCAAAGTTAGTGAGGACTGCGTGAGGGCTGTTCCCAGGCCTTTCTAGAGCTTCCAGCCACACCCAGAGGATCCTCTCCCCTTAACCTGTAAAGACTGGTCAATTAAATGATGCACTGAGAAACAGGCAACTTGCGTAGATGTCAACAAAGTTCATTTGGGAGTGCAAAGGACATGGGTGCAGATCTCAAAGGACCTAGAATGTCAGATTATTCCTTGATTGTGCTTCTGGAAACACTGAAATAAATGCAGCAATTATGAATAAGGCACAAAAGCAAGAAAAGTTTTCACACATTGATAGGAGGTAGTGAGGGGATTCCCACGTGGCGCTAGTGGTAAAAACACACCTGTCACTGCAGGAGACATAAGAGACACGGGTTTGATCCCTGGGTCAGGAAGATCCCCTGGAGGAAGGCATGACAACCCATTCCAGTATTCTTGCCTGGAGAAACCCCAAGGATGGAGGAACCTGGCGGACTACAGTCCATAGGGTCACAGAGAGTCGAACACGACTTAAGCAATTGAGCAAACAGGAGGTAGTAAAGCGAAAATAAAGGGAAAAGCCAGAATCTATAAAGTGATTATGGGTTACAATATCATTAGGACAAGCCCAGTTCTTCCAGACACAATAGTCTCGTATCATGGTTTTTAAAAGAAAAAGGAATGGAAAGATTAAAAATCATTGTCACAATAAGTTGTTCTTGTAACAGAGAGGTCTGAAGTGACAGGTCATAGCCTCTATGTATCTAAAATATGCTCCTGACTGAATAGCCATAAAACATCCTTTTGCAAATTCACTACTTGCAAGCCTAAAATCATTATAGTCAAAGAGCTAGATAGCTATAGATAAAATCCTGCTGAAAAACAGCCTAAGGAATCCAGAAAATAATGTTACAACTTGTGAACTCCCAAAACTATCATCAAACAGCCAAGAAATAAAATTATTTGATCCCCATGCAAGCCTAAAGCTCAAAATATTGACCAGTGAGACACATCCCAGAAACTCACCTGGACAAAGACTTCCCATGCATCACATAAATAGTGGCTTCAAGGCTCACTTGGGAGGTTTTATACTTTAAAGAGTAGGAAAACAGAGAAATAATAATGATAGCTACAATTTTGATACCTTTTTTCTGTACCCATTTATATGAAGGGCTTGGCAAAAAGTCTATCTCATTTACTCCTCATAGCAACCTGTGAGGAAAATATTCTCTTTGTTTAAAGATGACAGAATGAGCTCTGAGGTCCTGACTAATAAGTGGTAGAATCCAGATATGAACCCTAACTGTTCGACTCCAAAGCTTGACTCTTACCACCCCTCTCCATGACTCCTAATGAATTCTTCATCATTTTATAACAACACACAGGAAGTACTTAAGAACTATCCAATAAATCAATAGCATTAAGTCTAAAGTCCTCAAAGTCATGCAATATGCTCTCTATTTTGATGGTATTAATTTCCACAGTGTCTTCTTATGGAATTACCACTGAAAGTATCACCATCACAAGAAAGTGCCAGAAAAGAAGCTTTAGGATCTGAGAACAGAAGGGTAAAGTAGACTTTCCCAAAGTGACTCACTAAGGATTAGAGAGGTGATGGGCTGTCTAAGTTTGTTAGAAGAGAGGGTATCCAGAGGAGTTAGTGAGGATAGAGAAGGAAAGACTGATTATAGCCAAACTATAAATGAACTTGGATGATCTTTATCCTGAAAGCAATAGTGAGATGTTGAATGGGTCCAGGGTTAATACAATTGGGACTATATATGAGCAAATATCCTATAAAGGCTTTTTAATGATCGAGATTGGTATCAGGCTAGATCCTATGCTGCTGCTGCTGCTGCTAAGTCGCTTCAGTCGTGTCTGACTCTGTGAGACCCCAGAGACGGCAGCCCACCAGGCTCCCGCATCCCTGGGATTCTCCAGGAAAGAACACTGGAGTGGGTTCCCATTTCCTTCTCCAATGCATAAAAGTGAAAAGTGAAAGTGAAGTCTCTCAGTCATGTCCGACTCCTAGTGACTCCATGGACCGCAGCCTACCAGGCTCCTCCGTCCGTGGGATTTGCCAGGAAAGAGTACTGGAGTGGGCTGACATTGCCTTCTCCGAGACTAGTTCCCATAGGGCACTCCTAAGTTACAATAATTTGAGGTGGGTTTATTTACAAAGGACCGACTACAGAATGGGGAGCAAAGTACAAGGAAAGTAGAAGGAGAGTGGAGAAATTCATGGCTAGTACCAGCAGAGCTCTACTAGCTTGAGGGAAGAAAGAGGAGTTACTAAAAACCAGAGGAAGCAAAAGCTGGACAACCCATATTACCGAGAAAAGAGGTATGACCTTCTGTCCCAGGCAGCTCTAGGTGGCTTCAGAAGAACAAATACTCTGATATCTTTCTCTCTCCCTTCTATCTCCTGCCAAGGCGGAGATAAACCCAATAGACAGCCAGGGTCTATAGGTACCCCGTGGAGAATTCACACAGCTCAGCCTCTTAGGTAGAAAGCAGAGATATGAGAACAGAGAGGGGACCTGAAGGCACAAACAGAAGATTATACAGCTCAGTCAGTCAGTCAGTCAGTTCTGTCGCTCAGTCGTGTCTGACTCTTTGCGACCCTATGAATCACAGCACGCCAGGTCTCCCTGTCCATCACCAACTCCCAGAGTTCACTCAGACTCATGTCCATCGAGTCCGTGATGCCATCCAGCCATCTCATCCTCTATTGTCCCCTTCTCCTCCTGCCCCTAATCCCTCCCAGCATCAGAGTCCTTTCCAATGAGTCAACTCTTCGCATGAGGTGGCAAAAGTACTGGAGTTTCAGCTTTAGCATCAGTCCTTCCAAAGAAATCCCAGGGCTGATCTCCTTCAGAATGGACTGGTTGGATCTCCTTGCAGTCCAAGGGACTCTCAAGAGTCTTCTACAACACCACAGTTCAAAAGCAGCAATTCTTTGGCGCTCAGCCTTCTTCTCAGTCCAACTCTCACATCCATACATGACCACTGGAAAAACCATAGCCTTGACTAGACGGACCTTTCTTGGCAAAGTAGCCAGCTCAAAGTCTTCCAAATAACAGAGAACATTCTATTGCAGTAAGGTGTACAATTTGAATTGTATTAACAGACAATAAAGAGTGAGCAGAAACAATGAGTGAGCAAAACAGCCAAATTTACTACTAGTGTACAAGATACTTTATTCCCAGTGATTATGTAACAGAATTATATTTTTAAACATTAGGTTCATTTGTTGAATTTCAAGTCTCTACAAGTATACCAGTTCTTCAGGTGGGAGGTAAATGAAAGGAAGGGGGAAGAATCAAGACTGGCTCAAAAATATACACAGAATGACTTGACCTAGTGTGGAAAATGAGCTAAAAAATTATTCATACTAGACAAATGAGCATGGATAGTTAAGAACTAACTGTCCCATGGACTGCAAGGAGATCGAACCAGTCAATACAAAAGGAAATCCCGAATAATCATTGGAAGGACTGAAGCTAAAGCTGAAGCTCCAATACTCTGGGTGCCTGATGCAAAGAACTGACTCATTAGAAAAGACCCTGATGCTGGGCAAGATTGAAGGCATGAGGAGAAGGGGATGACAGAGGATGAGATGATTAGATGGCATCATTGACTTAATGGATATGAGTTTGAGCAAGCTCTAGAAGTTGGTAATGGACAGGGAAGCCTGGTGTGCTGCAGTCTATGGGGTCGCAAAGAGTGAGACATGACTGAGCAACTGAATTGAACTGAACATATTGATATTAATACTTTAATATGTTGTTTGATCATATCCATCTTTCAAGTTCATAACAGAAAAGAAAGTTCCTATAAACAGACACTTCAGTGCTTTGTAATCAGGAACTAAGTGACTGTACTTTATTTTACATCATTTAATTAGAGACTTTATTCAGTAATTGAGAAATTGATTTTGCACGCGGGTATCAATGGGTTACAGGTTTATGCCACTGGTAAGCACTCCAGCTTGTGAAAAGTATAGACCAAAGTTCTATATTTAGCTCTGCCAAGAGCTGATAAAATTAAAATACCCTTGGTATGTAGCAGGGGGGTTCCATGGTGGTTCAGTGGTAAAGAATCTGCCTACAATGCAGAAGACACAGGAGAGGTGGAATCAATCCCTGGGTTGGGAAGATCCCATGGAGAAGTAACTGGAAACCCACCCCAGTATTCCTGCCTGGAGAATCCCATGGACAGATTAGCATGCAGGCTACAATCCATGGGGTCACAAAGAGTTGGACACAACTGAGTGACTGAAAACAAGCACAAGCAGGAAGTAGGCCTGAGACCTAGGTTGATTTCAACTCTCTGACCTTGGGTGAGTCTTTTGACCTTTTCAAGGTCAAATAATATCTTTTCTTTAAAAGATATATATATCTTTCAAAGATATATAATAATGTCTTTTCCCTATCCAACCTCTCATAGGAAATACATATTGAAAACTTACAACTTTCCAAGTACCATTTTTATCTCCCTTCCTTATCACAAAGGGCTTCCCTGGTGGCTCAGAGGTTACAGAGTCTGCCTGCAATGCGGGAGACCTGGGTTCGATTCCTGGGTTGAGAAGATCCCCCGGAGAAGGAAATGGCAACCCACTCCAGTACTCTTGCCGGGAAGGTCCCATGGATGGAAGAGCCTGGTAGGCTGCAGTCCACAGGATCGCTAGGAGTCGGACACGACTTCACTTTCACTTTTCACTTTCATGCATAGGAGAAGGAAATGGCAACCTACTCCAATATTCTTGCCTGGAGAATCCCAGGGATGGGAGAGCTGGTGGGCTGCCGTCTATGGGGTTGCACAGAGTCGGGCATGACTGAAGTGACTTAGCAGTAGCAGCAGCAAAGTATTTTAAAATGTACAGATTTTTATCTAATAAATGCCAACATCCATCACTATTCCTCGAGTATAACTTCAGAAACTTTTCTCATCACTCTGTACGTATGTATCTTTGCTGTATATTAATGGTTTTCAGTCTTCCTGTGATTGAGATAAAATTTTCAAACACTAGATTGCATGACAGCATACTTGAAGTCATTAAAAGGTGAACACTCTGAAAGAAAAAGGAAGTTTACAAAACTGAAAATTATACCTTTTACATTAATATCATTAGTTGCTCTTCAGACGTGTTAGTCACTTATCAGTATAACCGCTAACTTGGATAAACTCCAAAGAAAACATTTGTCCCTACTCCAGTAAGTATGCAACACTCCAGTGGCATTATCTTGATGTTCTGCCATGTGTCTGAATTCTTACTACAAATCTGCTCTGCTCAGAACCTGCTCAGCCCACATTTCCGCAGAACAGACATCATAAAACAGAATACATCTCTCGGAGCATGCATTGATCAAACACGTCAGCCTAAAGGAGGCATGCTATTTGAAAAGCACTGCCAAACAACATGCACGTAACTGGTTCACTCTGCTGACAGGAGACATGAACACACTACGGTAAAGCAAGTACACTCTAAAAAAAACTAAATCCACGCAGAAGCCTGGAAAACAAAAACCAAAATGTCATGCACATGTGTTCTCATCTACAGCTCAACCCTGCTCCCTTTCCAGTTCCTCTTTTGCTGGATACAGGAAATGAATTCCCTTTTGCACAGGCAATATGCCTGCGTCTGCCTTCCTCTCCATGATAAAGGAGGCCACTGGAAACCACACAGTTCAGCCTACATTAGAGTCCAGCACCCTCATCCTTTCAGCAGACATCAGTAGCTCTGAGAGGAAGAGCAGCAGGATGAGCCCCGAGAGATGCCTACCTGCCAAAAATCCCAGCCTCTATCTGGGTCAGATGTTATTGCAATATGTAGCCAGTAAGGTCAGTGAACTCTTAGCAACACAGATTTAGTCAACTTCTTTATTTCAGTTGTCCAACTCAAAAAAACCTGGGAGACAGTAAGTATTACCTAGTTTCTTGGTCACCAAACAAAATGATACATGAAGAAAAGTCTACAAACTCGCCCGTCTCCCATTAATAAACCAAAACAAATAAAGGCATACTCCTTGCTCCTGAATGGTGGGTTTGTGTAATATGGAGAGGAAAATGGAATCAATCTATTAACCTAGTCTGATTAAACAAAATCATGTTTTATGTTTTCATTATAATGCTGTCCGCTTCATTCAATCCATATTAACTGACTGCCTCCTGGGTGTGTGTGTTCAGTTCAGGGACTGAAAAATCTAAATTACCTCCCCACCCCCTAGAATATTAAGGTATATAATGTTTATTAAAAGAGCAAGATGGATGAGCTTAAAAAATAAAAATTATGAGTGATGAAGACTCTAAAGAGGATAGCATATAAATTTAGAAAATAGCCTTGAGTACTGGGGAAGGGTTTGCAGCACAGGTATGAGCCAGCCTGGGTTTAAAAGAAAGAATTTGGATTGGGAAAAGGGATAAAGATTTTCTGGGTTGTCATACAGAAAGTGAAAAGATAAAAGCAGGGAGCACATCAGTACTCTGGGAACAATCAGTTGGCACAAGCAAGTAGAATTGCTGAGTATAAAGAAAAGAGATCAGAAAATCTAGTGATGCTCCAACTGAAACAATTTTAACAATTTTTAACAATGCTGATAATGAGAAAAACAGAATAGAGGAAATAAATAATAATGAGACTTTGCAAAAGAACGTCAACATTCTTCTCACCCTTGCCTGTAACATCCACTCTTTCTTTGATAAAACCAGTACCATGGGATCCTAACATTCCACTTGGTATGATCATACTATAAATCTCAACATTAAATTCCTTCCTTCTCCTCCAGAAACAATTAACATATTGAATGTCAGTTTGAGAGGCCATAACTAATCCTAGTAAGTCACTCAGTGTTGAAATGACATGATTTCTGTGCTCACCAATGGAAAAAAGTATATGCTGGTTAATAGAGAAGATAGGCCTCTCTTTCAAGAGGAATCTGAGGCAAATAGGGCTTCCATGCATAGAAACAACAAAAGAATAAGGTATTTTTAAAGCGATGTTGCCAACTGAGTGGAATAATTACTAAATACAGAAAGCAAACATGTCACAATGGGGAAACATTACAAGCGCTTCCAAATCTCCCTAAACAAAACCAACATAAAAAGTTTCTACCCCAAGTGCTGACACTAGCAATGTGAGACAGAGCAAAGGTCATCTAGAGTCACGGCATATGTAATGGACTTTATGTTTGTTTGCTTTTTTAAGTCATTCATTTCTTAGAAGAGACTCCAAATAAGTTGCTCTTTTGACATTTTCCAACTGCTATTGATTGATCAATGTGTTTTCTGCATTTAATTGTTGACCTAACACAGATTAATTACTTCAATATCCACTAAAAATTAAATCAATAGAGATGGCATTCTAATTGGTCTGATCTAATCAGGGAAGAATATCACTGTTTAATGCTCTATATGCTTAATTTATTTTTCTAAAACAACATGCTGAATTTAACCTCCCCGCCAAAATGAAATAACTATAATGCTGACAGATGAAACTTTTCATTCACTGCTTGTCTTATTCAGAATATCATATTTAAAAGAAATTTCACTTCAAAGGCCTCTAGGGTTTGCTGAGTAATGACTCCATCAGCAGCCTCCAAAACAAATTTCATATAAAGGTATGTTGACATGAGTTTAAAAAAAAAAAAGCCTCTTTAAAATGAGAAAAAAGCATAAATGGCTTGGATGGCTTACAAAATATCTTTTATCCTGATGTGTAGTAGACACTTGTTTTTCCTTTCACTATTAACTGGACAGCAAAAATTTTCTTTTGACAGGATTTACCATTATCCCCCAGCTTAGGGATAAATCCTAATAATCTGTATCAGTCAAGGTAATCCTACCCATTTAAGTTTGTTTAAGATAAACTAAGTCTATAGCAATTAATGAATAACAATTCTCCAGTCACAGAGTTTTTTAAAAATTTTTGTTCAGTTATACACAAACTGTCCCCCTAGATAAAGTTCCAGTTTGCTTCAGGCAGCACCCTACCTACACCCCACCTTCAACCACAGGTGCCGTCAGCCTGAGAATGAAGACTGCAGATGCCTTGCCCTCTGAGCAAGAAACGAGAAGTCAAGCTCCTGATGAGAGTTATATATCACTAGGCCAACCAACACTGAAATCCCGTCTGCTTCTGATTTTTCAGGAAAACTAGCCAGATCACCTTCTTGGTACTTATGCTACACTGAGTTATATTTTCTGCAAATTCTAGTCAAAAGCACCTCTACCACTTCATTTTGTGTGACGCTCAATTGTTCTCAGAGTCTATACTCATCGGAGACCAAGAAAATAAACTTTAGAGTCTGTTAAGCATATTTTTACTTGTTTAATTATGAAGAGGCAAAGAGGCCATCTGAAGAAGGTAGGATGATTTTAGAAGCTGCAACTAATGGGGTCTCCTGGGTCCAAGAGTTGAATGCTATATCATTATCACATACTAACCTCATCACTGCTGAGAATGGTAAGAACACTGTACCTCATTATAGGGGATCATTATGGATTTCCAAATTTGGGCCTTGAACCTCAGTGACAGAAGATATTGCATCCTTAGTGTTTTAGGAACCAGAACTATGCAAAATGCACATGAGAAAAAAATAATATAAACATATTTATATACTACACAATTTTTGAGGATCTATGGATTCTCATTTAATGGAAGATGAAATATCACACTGAGAAGAGGACAGGTACCACTGCAAAGAAGAAAAGTGTGGCATATGAATCTTAAGATATGGTTAGATTCCTGACTCTGTTCCTTGTAGCCCGTGACTATGTGCAGATCACTACAACTTTCTGAGACTCTTCCCCTCAGCAGTCAAAGAAAAGGATAATTTCCCAAAGTTATTAATAGTTGATAAAGAAGATGTACACACACACACAAAGAAACACTACTCAGCCATAAAAAAGAAGGAAAATAATGTCGTCTGCAGCAACATGGCTAGGCCTAGAGATTATCATAGCAAGTGAAGTAAGTCAGAGAAGACAAATGTCATAGGCTATCACTTGCATGTGGAATCTAAAATACGATACACATGAATTTTTTAACAAAACAGAAACAGACTCACAAAGAAAATAAACTTGGTTACCAAAAGGGAAAGTGAGTAGGGGAGGGATAAATTACAATTTGGGGATTAGCAGATATAAATTACTATATATAAAGAAAACAAGGTCCTACTGTATTGTACAGGGAACTATATTCAATATCTTGAAATAAACAGGATGGAAAAGAAAATGAAGAAGAATATATACATATGGTGCCAGTGGTATAGAACCCGCCTACCAACGCAGGAGACATAAGAGATGGAGGTTCAATCCCTGAGTCAGGAAAATCCCCTGGAAGAGGACACGGCAACTCACTCCAGTACTCTTGCCTGGAGAATCCCTTGGATAGAGGAGCCTGGCAGCTTACAGTCCATAGTGTCACAAAGAGTTGGACACAACTGAAGTGACTCAGCACGCACAGATATATAACTGAGTCACTGTGCCACACACCAGAAACTAACACAGCAATATAAACCAACTATACTTCAATAATAAAAAAAATCTGTCAATGGAATGACATGAGATAATGTGAAAGAGCTTCATAAATTCTTCGTTATTTACAAAATATGATTTCCTCAAAATGAATAGCATCTAACCTGGCTGGAAAGACAAAATATGCATGGTAAAGCACCGACTGACTCATTTCCATGTTCAAAGTTTTCAACTTTCCATTGTCTAAAGAATAAAGACTTCAGGATTTATTGTCTTGGACAGCCTGGCTGCAATTTATGCTTCCTGTCTCATCTACTACTCATTTTTATAAGCTCTAATAGCCAAGGAACCTGCAGTCCTTCATTTTTAAGCACCCCATTATTCTCTGCTTTCCTCACATATAGCCACTTAGATCCTTTTGTTCTTGTTATTCGTCCTCCAAGGAGTCTCCATTTTTGCCTGCAAAAATCTACCTCCTTCATCAGACCTCTATGTGCTCAGTCATGTTCGACTCTTGGCGACCCCATGGACTGAAGCCCACCAGGCTCTTCGGTCCATAGAATTTTCCAGGCAAGAAGACTGGAGTGGGTTGCCATTTCCTCCTCCAGGGGATCTTCCCAACCCACAGATTGAGCCTGTGTCTCCTGAAGCTCCTGCCTTGGCAGGCAGATTCTTTACCACCTGCGCCACTTGGGATCTCCTTCACTGGGATTCACGTACCATCAGTAATTGTAATCCTTCATTCTTTAAATTCCTATTACCCTTTATAGGTAACTTACTTGTTCTTAAAGCAAACAAAGTCAAATAAACAAACAAACAAAAATTTACGTAATGGCTGCATGTGAAAATATCTTATTTCTCTTAGTAGACTATGAACCCCCTATGGGCAGAATATATTTCATGTGGTTATATTTCCTTGAGATGCTAAAATGAAACCATTCATAAATAGATATTTAGCAAACATCAATTCAATTGATATACACATAATAGAAGGAGAAATGAGTCCTAAAATACAGGGGTGAATTAATATTATAAGCTACATATGTAAACAATGAAAATGACTCACACCACAGAGTGATCATTGCAGGGTCAGTTGCCAAGAAGTAGAAGTGTGGTTAAGGTAGAGCTTGACAGAAATATAGTATCTGGGTTAACTGAACGGAAGCTGAAAGACATTCCAGATAGAAAAAATACACACACACAGGCTACTGTATGAGTTTCTTTGGTGGCAAAGGCAAGAAAGTACTCATGCAAAAATCACATGGGCTATGATCAACAGCAATAGGAAATAAGAATTGTTGTAAAGCCAAACTATGAATAAACCCAAAGCTTAAGGCTTTGGCTTTTTCACTTTGGATATGAGGGAGCCATTATCTTCTTAATTGCATGTAGCATATGTGACTGTGTAGCAAAGGTTCTCATTTCCATGCAAAGGAACACCCGACTATCAGGTACAAGAGGATCATTCCATTCCCCTTAAAAAAGACACGTCTGTTTTTCTTAGTCTAGACTTGCTCTAGAACCTGCTATAAATACAGAATCTGAAACACCACACAGACCCTTCAATCCGGGTTAGCATGTGACAGAAAGGCAAGTGATGCTGGCCACCCGTCACGTCTCTCCACAGAAAGCAAACTACAGCCCGCTGCTCTGCCTTCATTACTCTCTGAGGGAAAAGATTCATTACACGCAAAACTAGTTTTTAGAAGGTGAATATCTCTTTCAAACTAATACCAAAGCAAACGGTTGGCTGTCAGAGCTAGATGGGAAAAGTGTCCATTTCTCTCTACGGACCTAGTCCCACAGAGATGGATAAAGGGTTGAGCACTTTCTCACTGTTGAATGAACCAGGCCCGCCTTAAACAGCTCTGGGAGGTGCTACTCATATTGTATCGATATTGACGCAAATGGAATCTCCCGAAGCACAATTCCAGAAAACCCCACGAACGGTGCTCCCAGAACTACTGGCCCTTCCCCAGGCCAAAGGTCAGTTCAAAGACAATGTATTTACTAGAGAGTTTCTTCTTTGTATTTTTATTTTAAGCCTCTGTGTTTCAAGACTGGTCTAGAATGTCATCTACCACAGTCAATGCCCAGGATTCTGGGAGTTGAAACATAGTTGGATCTTCTAGTATATTGTTTCTTAAGTAAAAGGTAGAGCAATGGGTGCCCATGAAAATTTAAATTTTAAATGTTTTATTCATACACACAGATATATATATCCATTTATGTGTGCTCAGTCACTCAGTCTGATCCTTTGTGACCCCATGGACTGTAGCTCACCAGACTCCTCTGTCCATGGGATTTTTCAGGCAATAATACTGGAGTAGGTTGCTGCTTTTTCCTCCACCGGATCTGCTCAACCCCGGGATCACACCCATGTCTCTGGCATCTCCTGCCTTGGCAGGCGAATTCTTTACCACTGGGCCACCTGGGAAGCCCTTATCCATATATATATTATACATAAAAATATACGGTTTGCATATATATGTATATGTGTCTATATATTTGAAGGTAGATAAATTCTAGGGCAACTGGCTGATGACTTTATAACTGATTATTGACACAAAATTTTGGAGCAAATATTTCTGGCTTTGATTATGATCTGCTTTACTTAAAGTAAAGGTCAAATGAAATCCTCATGCAGCAAATAAAAATTGTTTGTGCTAGTTCAAACAGAGAAAAATGGAGTAATCATCTGACTTTTGAAAACTCAAAAGTAGTCGTGTCTCAGCAGTAAGAAGACATTTTATTTTGCTGGCAGATGTATTATAGAAATCCCGGCTCTGAGCATACCATTATTGCAACAACTCATTCACAGCAAGAATAAATAGCAAATGTGCAATGAGAAATTTCTCTCTTCCCAATTCCAACTAGTTCACATAAAATAAAGTAGTTTTCAGTAACACTGCCTTTATTTTCAAGTGAAAAAAGTTTTGGAATGATACATAATTAACATTTTAGAGTTTCTAGCAGGATTTGGTTAAGTATAAGGTCAAATACTTCTATTAACAAACAAAACCAGAAGTTATTAATTCTATTTAATATACTTAACGTGAACAGGTACTATCTGCATATGTATTATGGGAAAAAAACCACAGAAATTTCATATTTCATCTGAGGAAATTTTATGTCACAAAATATTACCTATAACATTAAATAAATATTATTCAGTTGAACTGAACTGCTTTTATATGTTTGTTTGTAACTTAATTTTTAAGCAAATTGTAAAATTTTACAAAAGCTATAAACAAGAGACATTTATACCAATATATTTTTTACTATATATTTTTCTATATTTTATATATATATACATTTAATGTAATAAAAATAACTTAAAGTGTACTGAATGGCCATCAGTATAATTTTTCATTAATGAGGCAAACACCTCACTTAAATTTGAGAAACACTGCTCTAGATGATATAGGCCCAAAGAATTCAGCGCCATATCAACATATGAAAGACACAAATCTTTCAAGTCCTCTTATGCAATGATGTATTCATTCATATTTATTAATGTCTACTGTGTATTAGCAGAGAAGGCAATTGCACCCCACTCCAGTACTCTTGCTTGGAAAATCCCATGGATGGAGGAGCCTGGTGGGCTGCAGTCCATGGAGTTACGAAGAGTTGGACACGACTGAGTGACTTCACTTTCACTTTTTACTCTCATGTATTGGAGAAGGAAATGGCAACCCACTCCAGTGTTCTTGCCTGGAGAATCCCAGGGACAGAAGAGCCTGGTGAGCTGCCATCTCTGGGGTCACACAGAGTCGGACATGACTTAAGTGACTTAGCAGCAGCAGCAACTGTGTATTAGACATCTAAGTTTTATCAGTGATCAAGATAGACATGCTTCCTATCCTTATGTTGGCTTAAAATCAAATGAGTTCATATAGATAATTAACATGGAAACAAGTAATTTTTAAAAGCTCAAATTACATTCAGCTTATGGTATGAATAAAGAGGAGCCTATGATAGAATGACCTGGAGGACCAGCTAGATTAGATGATCAGTGGGAGCCTCTTAGAGAACATAATATTTAAGATGATTACTGAATGAAAGAATGAGCCACTTAGTGGACACAGGCAGAAAGGGGAATTATTTAAGAGGAAATTAAAATGTATAAAACTCTACTATAGGAAAACTTTGGCACATCCAAGGAAATAAAAGAAGAAGACCATATCTGAGAAATAGTGAGCTGGTGAAGCAAGGCTAAGATGAGGTTCAGGCAAAGAGCATCATTCAGAGTCTTAAAAACCATATTAGGAGCTCTTACTTTATTATGAAAGTAATTGGAAGCCACTGAGGAGTACAGTGGTGGAAAACATGATCCAATTTTTAAAATATCAGGCTGAAGTGAGTAAAACAATTAGATATGCCATTGACAAAACACCAAAGACTTGTTGGTCAACAAAGATGAAGCCTTTTTCACGTGAAACCAAAACTGCCTTAAAAGAAATGAGAGTCAAAGCTGTGTTTACAGATTTATTTTTTGTTTTAATTTTGAGTTGCCAAAATCATTAAAATTATAAGATGTCATCTTAAATGTCTGAATTTTCTGCAACTCTGGAATTGATTTTTAATTTCTGGAAACTCCAGTAACATGAAGCCTGCATTCCTGCAGAACCAACTGGCTGGAGTTGATTAGTAGCTGCTCCATTTCTCCATTTGAAAAGTTCTGTAATTTCCTGTTTGTCACTGTTCTCCTTCACTGCCTAAATACTAGCTTGTTCATTCACTTTTCCCACCTGTTAGATGTATCTAGATGCATTTTATTTTGTCACCTCCTCTTAGATACTATGGCAACAGGCATAATTCTTGGGAGCTGTCCGTAGTGCTGACTCAAACTTTGGCATAGTTCAATATCCACGTGCATGCGTGCTAAGTCGCTTCAGTCATGTCCGATTCTGCAACCCATACAGTCCATAGACTGTAGCCCACCAGGCTCCTCTGTCCGTGGGATTCTCCAGGCAAGAATACTGGGGTGGGTTGCCATGCCCTTCTCCAGAGGCTATTCCCAACCCAGGAACTGAACCCACCTCACTTATGTGTTCTGCATTGGCAGTTGGGTTCTTTACCACTAGTGCCACCTGGGAAACCCTAGTTCATATCTAACCTGATATTCTAAGACCTGACTTTTGTTCATTTACCAACCCTTGATTCTTCGTTCATTTGTCTTTTCAAGATCACACCTAAACATGAAATACGAATTTATCCTTTCTCTGTGCTCATTCACAGCCTAGCCCTTAGCTTCAGCTCTGCAAGCCATTATCCTAAGACTCAAGCTCAACAATTTGACCATGGTTCTTTCTTAAAACACTCACACGTGGACTCTGCACTCTTTCTACATCTACTCTTCAAGTCATTGCTGGGCTCTTGGAAGGGTGTTGTACTGTATGTACAGTCAAGTGTTTGCACGTGCAGTAGGAGTGCTTTATTTAGAATTTAGCTGTAAATTTAAAAGTAAAGTAAAATTTTTAATGTATTCTATATCATGTGCAACCTCTTAGTTTGAAATTAATTGAAGCCTGTTTCTCGTTCATTCTCCTTTTACATCATCTGCTTAGAAAGCACAGGCATTCAGTTGTCGTGAAAAACTCCATGAATAAAACATGCTTCTATAAAAATGTGGTCAGACATTTTAATTTATTCATTGCTCTACCTCCAGTACCCATAACAGTGGCGTATGGTAAGCTTCTCAGTAAATACTCTGTTAATGTAGTGAATGAATGTTAGCTATTGGACACTAAGCCTACTATTGTTCTTTGGACATAAGCTATGAAATGGAAAAATATGGTTGTACTCTCTGATAAAAATCTCCAAATTAATAGGAGTATAGTCTATAACACATCTCCAAATATTCCCAATTACCTGACTGTGAGCTATAGCTTTTAGTTCATGTGCTGTTTTCCTAAGCCTATTTATATTCAGCATCTGTTTAATGAAACTTGTTCATTGACATGTCTTGATAAAAGTAACCGTTCTGTTGGTTCTACACATAATATTGAAACAGACCGATGGATAGCATAATTATAAAACATCCTGGGGAACATTTCCTAATATGGAAACATTTCACTCACCACTAATAATTACATACGAAATAATAATTACATATGAAAATAGAGTTACTCAGTAAACTGTACTCAATGCTCTGTGTGACTTAAATGGGAAGGAAATCAAAAAAACGGGATACATGTACACGAATGGGCTTCCCTGGTGGCTCAGTGGTGAAGAATCTGCCTGCCAATGCAGGAGATGGAGGTTAGATCCCTGGTTTAGAAAGATCCCCTAGAGAAGGAAATGGCAACTCATCCCAGTATTCCTGCCTGGGAAATCCCATGGACAGAGGAGCCTGGTGGGCTACAAAATCATGGAGTTGCAAACAGTTGGACACGATTTACCAACTAAACAATAACAATAACTGATTCACTTTTGAGCAGCAAAAAATAACACAACATTGTAAAGCTACTCCAATGAAAAATTAAAAAGAAAAGAATTACCCCAATATTGCTCAACTCATATCTGAATTGTGCCTTCCAACCACACTCATAATCTCTCTTCTTCCTCTCCCTGAGCGAAACTTCTTAGACAGACGAGATTTTTATCACACTCAATGTGAAATTAAATTCTCTCAGTCCGACAGCTTTAGTTGCATCAGTATCACATTGGAGGTGACACAGTCAACTCTGTCTTTTCTCTTTGGTTGCACCCAGTACAGAAAACTTCCGCTCTCAATAAGTTAATAATGCTGCCATATCACCAAATACAATAATGAACAACCACCCACTAAAGACAGAAGTATGTTTTGTGAACTTTAACTGAATAAGTCCTTTATTTTGTTATCACAAATTGTCAGGAAACATCTTATAGACTGACCTGATTTCTCAGACTTGCTTAAAACAAAAATAACCTCATACAAATATTTTTTTCTCTTTTTAGGGCACTACATGAGAGTTTTCAAAACAAGATCTGAACCAGTGTTCTGCCCTTTCATGAATTAACTCAACTGATTTCATGACAAATTAATTTGTCAGAAATCAACAACTGCAGGTTAGAGACAGAAATAAAGCCACATGAAAGACCAAATTGTCACTATTTTGGACCTGTTAGCCTTATGATGGGATGTTTTAATTTATGCATCATAAAAATCTCTTTACACCACCCTGCCTGTAATTGCAGCAGCTCACAATGCTTGCTTGCTCTTTAGTTTCACTTTATTCTAGAAAAGCTGGTAAAAACTCACGGTTTTGTAACTGAAAAGTTGCAAAGGCAAGATCATTTTAAGAGACATTATTGATATTATTACAATAGTGAAAATAAAAAGCCTTAGTGAATTTCAAATCATCAAATTGAAAGATATACTAATTTTCTCTATAAAATGTCTGATTTTCCTATGGGAATATAAAAATTGCTATTACATAAAACCTTATCCCCTATCCCTTTCTTCCCTCTGGGGCCAATACTGTTATGGAAGACTCATTTAATTGCCTATTTAATATCCATTTCATCTTTGCTGAGAGTTCCAGTGTTCTCAAGGCAACAATATAGTCTCCAGCAATGGATGGTAATCAATATAAGATAATCTTAATACTATACCCCAATTTCCCAGCCTCACTTTCAGCTAGGGGTAACGCACCTATATTAATACCAATTGGTAGAAGTCTTTGTTGGGACATTTAGGAAACTTTTACTCTCTTGATGAAAGAGAACTGATGTGGCTCTGTCACCCTTGCTTTGAATTTAGACTTGATATCTGGAGCTACAGGAACTATCTTAAGTCTATAAAGAGCACGTATGAATATAAATGGCAACATGCTAAGGATGCCACAATACAAAGACAGCTCCTAGATCCTAAGAGGCTTTGTTGAGTTTTGAGTGAAAGCCAGCAATATGCCTACTTCCAGACTTCTCAGTATTTAAGAAAAACCAATCCATCTGATTAAGACACTTAATGAAGTATCAGTGACTTGCTTTTCTAACTGATACAATTATCTCTCTGTAAAATAGCTCAGGGATTTTCAACAATAGCCTCTTTCTCTTTGTCTCTCTCTCTTTCCAAATATACATTCCACTATAGCTCTCAAACACAGTATATTCCTGCCATCTAAATTGCTCATCAGTTTCTGAATTCTCTCTGCAGCCCAGCAGGCATAGGTCCTGTAAATGTAAATGGTTCTTCTTCTATCAATGAAGACATTAGTCATCCTTATTTTTCCTCTTCAAAAGCTATATTAGTATAGGCGTATTCCATGACTCAGAAAATCCACTCCTGGGACTATTCCCAACAGAAATGCATATATATGTTCACAAAAAGAGATACAAGACTTTTGATAGCAGCAATACTCACAAAGACTACAAGCTGTAAACAACCCAATGATCACCAACAGTAGAATGGATAATAAACGTGTGGTATATCTACAGAAAAGGAAAAAAAGAAAGAAAGAAAGAACAAACTAGAACTGAAGCTACAAGCAACAATTTATGTCTCTGGGAATTCCCTGTTGGTCTAGTGGTTGGACAGCAAGGAGGTCCAGCCAGTCCATCCTAAAGGAGATCAGTCCTGGGTGTGCAATGGAAGGACTGATGTTGAAGCTGAAACTCCAATACTTTGGCCACCTAATGGGAAGAGCTGACTCACTGGAAAAGACCCTGATGCTGGGAGGGATTGGAGGCAGGAGGAGAAGGGGATGACAGAGAATAAGATGGCTGGATGGCATCACCGACTCGATGGCCATGAGTTTGAGTGAACTCCAGGAGTTGGTGATGGACAGGGAGGCCTGGCGTGCTGTGATTCATGGGGTCACAAAGAGTCGGACACAACTGAGTGACTGAACTGAACTAGTGGTTAAGACTGCATGAGTTCAACGCCAAGGGCCCAGGTTTGATCCCTGGTCCAGGAACTAAGATCCCATAAGCTGCACATTCAAGGAAAAAATCTGTCTCACAAACATAACATTAAACAAAGTATTATGTATTACTTTATTTAATGTTTTAAAACAAGCAGACTGATCTATAATGTTAGAACAAGATACTTGCTGCCCTTGGGGAAGGTAGTGACTGGATAGAGGCACAGGACAGAGTTACAGGGATGCTGATAACATTTGGGTTCTAGTCTCCATGATTGTTACATGGATGTGTTCACTTTGTGAAATTATACCAAGCTATACATTTGCCTTTCTCTCTATGTAATATTTAAATAAGAAGTTTTCATAAACAAACAAAAAGGTTTACCCATGGCAAAAGTAATCATTAACATAGCTGCATTTCTCCCACTGGACAACAAAGAGATCCAACCAGTCAATCCTAAAGGAAATTAACTCTGAATATTCATTAGCAGGACTGATGCTGGTGCTGAAGCTCCAATACTCTGGCCATCAGATGCAAAGAGCTGACTCACTGTAAAAGACCCTAATGCCAGGAAAAATTGAGGGCAGAAGAAGAAGGGAGAGACAGAGTATGAGATGGCTGGATGGTATCATGGACTCAATGGACATGAGTTTGAGCAAAGATGAAGACAGTAAAGGACAGGGAAGCCTGAGGTTGGACATAACTGAGCGAATGAACCACAATTTTTCCCATAATCCTTTCTCTGGTTTCCTCTTTGTTTCAATTCAAATTTTTTCTCTCTTATTCCTCTACAGAATTTTGTCTCTACTTACTCTTTTATAGCAGGTTTATTTTTTCCTGATTTTTAAATTTATTAATTGGAATATAATTGCTTTACGCTGTTGTGTTAGTTTCTGATGTTTGACAATATGAATCAGCTATACATATACATATATCCCCTCCCTGTTAAGCCTCCCTCCCACCTACCCTTCATCCCACCTCTCTAGGTCATCAGACGGCATTGAACAGAGCTCCCTGTGCTACTGAGCAGCTTGCCACTAGCTCTCTATTTCACACGTGACAGTGCATATATGTCAATGCTCATTTCCCAATTCGTCCCCCCCTCACTTCCCCCAGCTCCCTATCTCCTCGATTCTGTTCTCTGTATCAGCATGTTTATTCCTGTCCTTTGTCTCTTCCTACTTTACACAACATAACCCGGCTACTTTGTATTAAAGTGTTTGTATATGTAACTCCCTCCAGCCCCAGAAGACTGATCTCCCTAAAGGCAAGGATCACATCTGTGTTGTCTCATCCTGCAATGCACAAATTAGGTCAGGAAACATCTTTGAATGGTATTTTAATTCAAAACAGCTTCTGAGGGAATATATGCAGCAAAGATCATTTGTGTTTTTAAGTTTACACAATCTAATAATATGAAAATGTGAAATTCTGAAGGCAGCTGCAGTATAATGGAAGATTCATTGCATTAAAAGTGAGTCACTTCATTTGCAAATCTTCACCTGCCACTCATTTAAGATGTGAAGATTTATATAAGAAACTTCACCTCTCAAATCTGCAGTTTTCTCACCTGAAATGTGAGGAAAATAATGTTTGCCTCACAGAAACGCTGTCTCAAGAGAGTTGGTGCATATGAGTGTTTTCTAAACTATACAAACCAGAGGCATTGTTCTTCACTGTCTAGTACTTCCTAGCCTTGTTCATGTCATGAGTACAACACACCTACGCTGGCGTAAAGTGATAAAGCTTGTTAGGGCTGGAGGACAGAAACTATGGACACTGGTTGTAAAGCTGTATTCCAGAAAACCATTAATTCATTGCTGCTGCTGCTGCTAAGTCGCTTCAGTCATGTCTGACTCTGTGTGACCCCATAGACGGCAGCCCACCAGGCTCCCCTGTCCCTGGGATTCTCCAGACAAGAACACTGGAGTGGGTTGCCATTTCCTTCTCCAATGCATGAAAGTGAAAAGTGAAAGTGAAGTCGCTCAGTCGTGTCCGACTCTTAGCGACCCCATGGACTGCAGCCTACCAGTCTCCTCCGTCCATGGGATTTTCCAGGCAAGAGTTCATTAGCATTAATTCATTTGAATTAAAAATTATGGCTCAAATGGGATCAAGATTTTTAGTCTCTCATGTAATAAGGGTGTCTCTACTGGTAAACTGAGCTCAATAACAAAAAGTAGGTCTGTGAGACAGATTAACCCAAGCACCATCTGAAACCAAACAGGAGTATGATCCATCCTGTTAAAGTAACCAAACCACAAACTCAAATTCCCAAAAGTGAATTTATAATATTGTGTTTATGTTTACGTGGGCCTTTGGGTGGCACTACAGGAAGAAAAACTCTAAGCAGCTTTTATTTACATCTCACATCTCTAATAAGAAGTTGTAAACAACTGATCAATAGCTCAGCAGGAAAGAAAACACTTTTTCACACACTTTCCTAATCCCCTCTTCTAGTCTGGATATCCTTAAAACCAGTAATATATGAACATAACCTGATTCATTTATTTTCTAACAAATTATTTAATTCTTTCCTCCCTACGTCTCCACAAGAGAAAAAATTTTTTAATAAATATATGTGTGTGTGTATGTCTGTGTGTGTGTGTGTGTGTGTGTATGAGCAAGGGTATGATCTGGTGTTCTCTCTCTTAAATTACTGCGATATCAGTAGTGGGATGGGGAGGGTGGAGAGGAAGAATAACTATCATCCATCATTACATTAGCAGAGAATCTGCTGAAAGAGTCTCACTTTTTCAATATTCTCCAAACCTTGGGGAATACATTATACATATCACATATAACATTAAAATACCTACTTTTATGTTAGGGAAAAAAAGCATATTAAACTTTTGATTTTACAGATATAGTTGGCTGAGATGAGGCTAAATTGATGTTTTAAGTGTGTTGATTTAAAGTAGTAACAGGCAGCACACAGATACAGCGAAATTATACAGGAGGTGTACGGATGTCTAGAGGGTTGTGGCTACTGGGCTAGCTGACATTTGCTCCTGACATTTCCTCATGCTCAGTCTCTCGGTCATGTCTGACTCTCTGCAACCCCATGGACTATAGCCCACCAGGTTCCTCTGTCCATGATTTCCCAGGCAAGAATAGTGAAGTGGGTTGCCATTTCCTTTTCCAGGGGATCTTCCTGACCCAGTGATGGAACCTTGTATCTTCTGTGTCTTCTGCACTGGCAGGAAGTCTTTACCACTGAGTCACCTGCATCACTAGATGTGGGCGAAGTCACTTTCAGGATGCTGTCCTCTGGGTCAATTCTAAAAGACTAATTCATATCTAGGATGGTAGAGATACAAAGTTATGCTGTAAGGTAAAATTACTTCCAGTGTAATTGAAAACTAATGATCTCAACATGTAATGTTGGGAACTACAAATCTGGGAGACAAATGGAAGTGTGGAGAGTTAGAGGCTGCCCCAGACAACGGGTGGCAGGAATCCAAGGCCCCCGTCTGGGTTCTGAGACTGGGTACCTTTTAGCACACTCCCTCCGAGAACCTCCGCTTGCTCATCTATATAAGAATTAAACTGTCTCCTCTCAAGAACATCAATCTGGGACTCACAGTTTAAAACATTAACTCTGCATTAGGAGCACAGTTAGCTGTTAAGTATGACAAATGGACTTATGGTTAACTAAGCGGCCCATAAATTGTGGCTTCTTCCACTCAATTTACGCACTTATTCAGAGCTCTATGTTAAAGAGCTTTGTTCTTTCACAGTAAATTCTACCCCATCAAAGGAAGATAGGAAGAGTCCTTAGACGCTAATATTTTTTTTCCTGTCATTTAGTAGAGACCACGCTCCATACCCGTGACGGACCTGACCTCTTGGATCAGAACAGAAGGACAGAACAACATGTACTCAGGGATCTACCTAAAGGTTTGAGAATCAAAGTAGCAAGTTCTGTGTTCCCATTCACCTTTGGAACTAAATTCGAAACCTCTTCTGCCAACAACTATCCACAATCTGTAACCTTCCCTCAACCTGCATGAGAGCCCTGCAAACACACTAGCTCTTTCTCACATAAAGTCTGCGACTGGACACAGAGTACTAGAGCTGGACTTGCTAGGTCATCTATTTCTGCTTCACGTTTGATGTTCAAATCCCTCTGCAGTATCTCAATAGTCACACAGCATCCGCTAATACTGTAGGAGTGATTAGAAAGTCATAAGCAGCCAAAGCTCTCATTGTGCGTTCTCTACACCTGCATTCACTGTTCTTCCTTTCAAATTCAATCCTCTTCTTCCTTGAAATCACCAGAATATCAGATCTGCTATGTGGAATATCAGAATATTAAGCGAGTCTACTATGGTCTCCTCGTCTCTAAGCTAAACATTATTATGGCCTTTCAGCTCAGTTCAGTTCACTCAGTCATGTCCGACTCTGTGACCCCATGGACTGCAGCACACCGGGCCTCTCTGTCCATTATGGCCTTTACCTGCTTCTCTTAAGTCATGATTTCAAGCCTTTTTAATACCCTGGTCATTATCTCCTAGATGTACTCCAGTGCAGCAATCCCCAACCTTTTTGACACAAGGGACTGGTTTCACAGAAGACAATTTTTCCCTAGGTGAGGGGCTGGAGGATGGTTTTGGGATGATTCAAGTACACTGAATTTATTATGCACTTTATTTCTCTTATTATCACATCAGTTTCACCTCAGACCACCAGGCATTAGATCCTGGAGGCTAGGGACCCCTGCTCTAGTGGCATGATTTCTCTTGGGAAACTTGCTATCCAAAACCAGTTATAACCTCCTCCTTCCCACCTGCAAGTGTCTTGTAACCAGCATGGTGTATCAAGGTACAACCTGCTGTATCATTTTATTCCGTCTCTCATTTGTGATTTCTTTCCCAAATTTATGGGACACAGATTGAAACACAGTTGTAGTGCAGTGAGAAGCACCAGTGAAGCTCTAGGGCTTATCTCCATATTTGAAACTGCTGTAGGAAAAATTTAGAGGTTTGGGCTAACATATAATGTCTAATTATAATTTGAATGTAATACAAAAATATAATTCAGTTCAATAAATATATTTCAAAATCAATATTTCTAATCTCTGAGGAAAATTAACAAAGTAATACTGAACAAAGCTAGATACCTACATATGCATTTTTATATGTGTATATATATGTAAACAAATACATTTTAATAAGCATTATACTTTAATCATCAGTTGCATCACAAATGACAGGCAGTGTGAAGGATCACTTTTCCTAGATATTTGACCCATGCAGTATAAGACTGTTTATAAAAGCTGTTTTCAGAATTCACATCAACAACTATATATTAGTCAGTTTAGTCACTGAGTTGTGTCTGAATCTTTGGGACCCCATGGACTGCAGCACACAAGGCTTCCCTGTCTATCACCAACTCCTGGAGCTTATTCAAACTCTCATCCATTGAGTCAATGATGCCATCCAACCATTTCATCCTCTGTCATCCTCTTCTCCTCCTGCCTTCAGTCTTTCCCAGCATCAGGGTCTTTTCTAGTGAGTCAGTTCTTCGCATGAGGTGGCCAAAGTATTGGAGTTTCAGCTTCAGCATCAGTCCTTCCAATGAATATTCAGAACTGATTTCCCTTAGGATGGACTGGCTGGATCTCCTTGCAATCCAAGGGACTCTCAAGTCTTCTCCAACACTACACCTCAAAAGCATCAGTTCTTTGGTGCTCAGGTGTCTTATTGGTCCAATTCTCACATCCATACACGACTAGTGGAAAAACCACAGCTTTGACTAGATGGACCTTTGTTGGCAAAGTAATGTCTCTGCTTTTTTAATATGCTGTCAAGGTTGGTCATAACTTTTCTTCCAAGGAGTAAGCGTCTTTTAATTTCATGGCTGCTGTCACTGTATCTCCAGTGATTTTGGAGCCCCCCAAAATATATACTACTCTATACAAATATGCTATAGATACATATATATGCTGTCACAAATCTTTATCAGTCTTGAAATGCTTTCCACTCACTTGAACTTTGTAACTCTAGGACAAAAGCAGGGAAGGCCTAGCACACTCATTTTCATATGAACACACAAAACTTTCCCAAATTCATGTGGTTTGTAAACTACAGAGCCAAAAATACAGCCCAGATCTTTGGATTTCAGATCCAAGAATCAAGTGTTAGAATCTAGTTTGGTTCTAAGACTCAGTTGCTGCTGCTGCTGCTGCTAAGTCGTTTCAGTCGTGTCCAACTCTGTGCAACCCCATAGATGGCAGCCCACTAGGCTCCTCTGTCCCTGGGATTCTCCAGGCAAGAATACCGGAGTGGGTTGCCATTTCCTTCTCCAAGACTCAGTACATCAGGTGTAAACCTTAATGGTCCCCTTTGACCGAATTTCTTGCCCATGCTTGCACTAGATTTGGCAGTCTTGTGGATATTTCTGTGTCCCACAGAAGAGAAAAGCACATGACTGTCACTTTTTCAATGGGTAACTGTTTGCTTAAAATCTTAATCAGAGTGTTGCTAATCACAGACTGTGAGAGCCAGATACTTCCATTAACATCCCCGTGGAGAAACCGCAAGGACTCCAAAAACCATTAGCTGCCTCTAGTGCTCCGTGCTAAGAGCACTCTTAGGGGGTAAATCCACAAACAAGAAAAGCCAAAGCTAAGAGATTAAAGATTTATAAAAACTCAAAACTTACAGCCTCATCTTCCCCACCCCAAGTCATTGGACTCTTGCCACCACTGCAGTACACTGTGTTGCCTAAAACAAAAAGTCCCATCTGATGCACTCTGACATCAGAGAGGGGTGGGATGGGATGGGAGGTGGGAGGGAGGTTCATGAGGGAGCCTCATGTATATCTATGGGTGATTCACGTTGATATATGGCAGAAAGCAACACAATATTGTAAAGCAATTATCCTCCAATTTAGAATAAATAAATTAAAAAACAAAAGCTTCCAAATCTAGCTCACAGTAGAGTCACTGGGGGAGCTTTTAAAAAATATAAGCACATGGGATCTTCCTAATACATGGGAGATAGATTGTAGGAGAAGGTAATCTGTTTTTGTTTTTTCTTTAACAAGAGTCTGACGTGACTATGATGTATCTGATCCAAGCCTAGAATGTGTTAATCATAGGAAGTCAATTACTCTTGCAATGTCCCCAATCTCTCTCCTATGACAACTTTCCTTTTCCTAGTCAATCATTCTCATTGGCATATAAATATGTCATAATATTTTCATAAAAACAATGTTCCCTTTGACCCCACATTCCCTCATCTATCTACACAACTTGACTGTAAATCTCTTAGATTTTTTTATGTTCCTTCTATCCTCTCTCTCACCTTCTAGTCTCTTGAAGCCATGCTACTCAAACTTTCACACCCACCTCTCCGTTGAAATGGCTGCTCACGATCCATGTGATAACCTCCACATTTCCCAATCTAAAAATCCATTCTCAGTCTGCACCACACTTATTTGACCCAGTTGGTCATTCTTTCTTACCACTTTCTTCACTTAACTTTTATTCCTACACTCTCCTGAATTTCCTCTACTTCTCAGGCTAGTCCTTCTGAGTCTCTTTGGTAGCATTTAGCTCCTAATGGCTACATACTGGAGTACTGTAGGCTTAGTCCTAAGATCTTTTCTGTATCAACACTTTTTGTGCTACTGAAGACAGTTATAGGATTCTAATACTATCTGCACGCTGATTATTCATACGTTCATGTCTTCAGCCCTGGACTCCCCTAAATTCCTGACTTTTATCTCTATTCAGTATCTATCTTTGTGCCTGCTAAGTCTCTTCGTGTCTGACTCTGTGCAACCACATGGACTGTAGCCTGCCGGCTCCTCTGTCCATGGGATTCTCCAGGCAGGAATACTGGAATGGGTGGCCATGCCCTCCTCCTTCAGGGGACCTTCCCGACCCAAGGATGGAACTGGTATCTCTTATGTCTAATCTGCCTTGGCAGGCGGGTTCTTAACCACCAGCACCACCTGGGAAGCTCTATTCTTTATTCTATGTCAAGTTGAACACATTCAAAAACAGAACACTTGAGTTTATACCCCCAAAGCAACTCTACCCTTCTTTGTTTCCCAACTCAATAAAGAACACCCCTCTTCATCTGCATGCTCAGGCACAATTCCTTGAGTCACTTTTGATATCTTTTTTTTTCTCTAAATTAGCAATCCTATCAGCTCTACCTCCAAATATATCCCAAATTAGACCATGTCTCACCGCCTAACACATTTTGACTCTATTCCAAGCCTTTCACCAGAAATACTGTAAGAGCCTCCTAAACAGTCTCCGTGATGCAGTCTACTATCATACTGCAGCCAGAGTGATCCATCTCAATATAAATGGCTTTTAACACTCCTGTTCAAAACCCTTCTATGACTTTGCATAACCCTCAAAATAAAATCCAAAATACTTGCCACGGCCTACAATACATAAGTAATATCCTTTCCTACCGTTTTCCCTCATCTTGCTCTTGACACGTTGCCCTTCTACCTCATCTTTGAATAAGTCAAGTCTTTTTCTACTTCAGGGCTTCCCAGGTGGCTCTTTACAGTAGTAAAGAACCCACCTGCCAATGCAGGAGATGCACCTTCAATCGCTGGGTCAGGAAGATCCCCTGGAGAAGGAAATGGCAACCCAGTGTACTTGCCAGGATAATCCCATAAACACAGGAGGCAGGCGGGCTACAGTCCATGGGGTCGCAAAGAGTTGGACACAACTCAGCACTGAGCACTCGGCACGCTTGCCTGCATTCCTAGCTCAGGATCTTTGCACTTGCTGCTCTTCCCAGCTAGTGCCAGTTCTCCGTGAGTAATTGCAAGCTTGATCTCTCACTTCCTTTGGTCTCTACCTAAGAGCCATTTCCTTAGAGAAGACTGCTGTATCTAAAGAGATCTTCCTTTCTCTCTCTAGCCCCTTAATGGGTGTATTTCTCTTTATGGCACTTACCACCACCTGACACTATATTATATGCGTGTTAGTTGTTTATTTATTTATTGTTTTACTTCTGCACCAGAAAGTCAGCTCTTAAAATAGAGATTGTTTTGCGCACCACCATATCCCTAGCAATTAGAATAGTACCTGGCAAAGAGTAGGTCGTTGATAAATGAGTGAAGGAATGAAGGAAAGAACGAGCAAATTTAGCCTGAAACACATGCTCTCTCTTGGCCCTCTGCCTTAGTGCATATTTTCCCCTTTACCCAAAATGCCCTTCCTCATCATTTTTCTATGCAAGGTGGATGCCTACTTATTCTTTAAAATGCATCTCTGGTAGCATGTTTCCCTGAAGCCTTCCCAGATAAGCCTCCCTAACTACACACACACACACACACACACACACACACACACACACACATACACACACCACCAAGCAGAAGGATCTGCTCTCATCTCTTTCTGTTTTCAAGATAAATTGTTTCTACCTTTAGTCTAGCACCTACCCATGAAGATGCGTTTTTTGCTTATATCTTCTCTCCCTTACTACAAATTACTTAAGACAGAAGTTGACTTATCTCTAAATGTCCAATGCCAAGCCATACCGAGAACCCAGTTATGCCAAGACTATGTCTGATTGCTAGTACTCACATAGCTATTACTATTTCCTCCTGTCTGTGCTGTTATTTTTATTAGAAGCTGCTGTTAATAATGTGATTACTTCACCTAAAAGTAGCTCATTTATTCTCTCTGCCTCACAGACAGAAGTGCCTGTAGATTCCAGGAATTAAATTCTAATATGGTGTATATTTGCTATTGACTGAGAACTAAGTGACGCAAGCCCTCAAAATAGAAGTTAGCCTAGATACTGGAGTGTATTACCTCATCCTAGGTATTAGCCATGGGTGAAAGAGTTTAAAGTAAGGTTAAATCAATAAAATGCCTTAGCCTCTATCATACTGCCCCACTTTACAAGGCAGACTGAAAAGTTACTATATTGTTGATGGGAACAGCATCCTCTTCAAGCAGTATCAGAAAAGGGTAGACCAGAAAGACGTACAACAGATGTGATAGCTCTTGGAAGATACAATTCTTATGCCAAAGAAGCTATAAATTCATGTTGATAAAACTGGCTTCTGCCATTAACTGCCTCTCTCCAAGACAATGCAAAACAGAGGTTTATCTTATTTCCAATATAGTCTTGGGTCACAAATGCATTGAATGCAATAAACTAGAAATGCTGTATCTCTATTAGCCTTTTAGCTTTGCACTTAGCATGCACACTATTTTAGTTAAATTTCAAACAATGCTTTGATGGAGACAAGGATGATTTTATGCACTTTATATTGATGAGGACTTTGAGGTTAGAAACTCAACACAGAAGTTAAGAAATTAAGTTCATAAAATAAGTGAATGAATGAAACAGATTTCAAATTCATGTCCAAATTCCACATACAAGAGTTAAAAGTCCTGGATTCAAAATGATAGTCACTTAATTGTGTCCAACTCTCTGCGATCCCATGGACTAGCCCATCAGGCTCCTCTGTCCATGGAATTCTCCAGGCAAGAATACCAGAGTGTGTTGCTACTCCCTTCTCCAGCGGATTTTCACAACCCAAGGGTCAAACCCAAGTCTCCTGCATTGCAGGAGGATTGAAGGAGGATTCTTTACCTCTGAGCCCCAATTCAAAGGTCTAGCCAATTCAAAGATCCCCTGATTCAAAGACCCAGCCAATTCATGCAGATACTTGGATACTTGTCTCAAGTTTGCTGGGACTGTTTCTTCAATTGTCAAATGAAAGTGTATCTTCAATTCTGAAAACTGTTGCTAGGACCTAAATATAATGATTCTACACTGTGAGTGACTTATGCTCTATGCCTAACAAGATAATTGGTCCCTCCTCATGAGAAGATGACAACACAGGCATTTCGTTTAGCTCCCAACATCTGTGTCGTGAGGATGACAGCAAGGTTCACTAGAATCACTGAAACCTGGTCATGTCAAAAAACCTTAGGAGGTCAAGAGATCAATCAGCACAAAGCCTTACTCAGTCTTAATATCTGCATTAGAAACATACTTCTGTCTTTTGAGGAATCTGGCTATTTTCAGCTCTATGGAACCTGCTAAGGAGGCCCAGGTGGCTTGCAAAGTGGAGCTGACAGAGATCTGGAATCATTGGACAGTCTCAGCCCCACCTGTTTTTCATCTGTTTTCCTCTTGAATATCCACAGGGGTTTGCTTCAGCCTCAAGCACTCAGTGCAGTTCCAGCTCAACCAAGAACTGCTGCTGCTACTGCTAAGTCGCTTCAGTTGTATCCAACTCTGTGCGACCCCACAGACGGCAGCCCACCAGGCTCCACCGTCCCTGAGATTCTCCAGGCAAGAACACTGGAGTGGGTTGCCACTTCCTTCTCCAATGCATGGAAGTGAAAAGTGAAAGTGAAGTCACTCAGTAAGTGTCTGACTCTTCGCGACCCCATGGACTCAGCCTACCAGGCTCCTCCATCCATGGGATTTTCCCAGTCAAGAGTACTGGAGTGGGGTGCCATTGAACTACTTCCTCTCAGTTCAAGAGGTAAGATGACAAAGAACTCCTACTCACAATTCCCAAGAGAGGGTCAGGGATGGTGTCACATACAAAGGGAAACAGTTAGACATTAGACCGTTCTCAGGTGTTTCTGTAGCCCCACTGATACAATCCAACCAAACCCCTAAATACTAAGGCAGATCCTGCAAATTTCTTTGATCCTGCAAAATTTCTTTGTCCACTCTGCAACAGCCTCAGTCAAAAGAGGATTCCTTCTTTTAAACTTTTTATTTTATATTGGAGTATAGTTGATTAACAATGTTGTGTTAGTTTCAGGTGTTCAGCAAAGTGAACCAGTTATATCTACACATATATCTATTCTTTTTCAAATCAGTTTCCCATTTAGGTTTTTACATTATATTGAGCAGAGTTCCCTGTGCTATACAGTTGGTCCTTATTGTTTACCCATTTTAAATACAGCATTGTGTACATGTCAGTCTCACGCTCCCCAAGATGACTGTGTCTTAATGAATCACTGACCTCTCCAGCTGAGGGACCGCTCTTTCTCAATACCCAATCACCTCTGACAGGAATCCAAGTCTGGCCAAAGAGAGTTTTTTCTTTTTCCTAGTTAGCTTGGTGCTATACGTAAAACAAATCAGGGAATATTAGTTAAGCAAGATTGCTCCTTCCACTATGGGTCAATAAACATTATGTTGTGCATAAGTGTCAGAAAGTATTCTAAGAGATTCATATATATTAACTCATATTGCTCCACATCACATCCCTATAAGGCAGGTGCTACTTCTGTTATTACCATTTTATAAATGAGAAAAGTGAGGCCCTGAGGGGTTAAGAAACTTGTCCAAGGTCACANTCACATACAAAGGGAAACAGTTAGACATTAGACCGTTCTCAGGTGTTTCTGTAGCCCCACTGATACAATCCAACCAAACCCCTAAATACTAAGGCAGATCCTGCAAATTTCTTTGATCCTGCAAAATTTCTTTGTCCACTCTGCAACAGCCTCAGTCAAAAGAGGATTCCTTCTTTTAAACTTTTTATTTTATATTGGAGTATAGTTGATTAACAATGTTGTGTTAGTTTCAGGTGTTCAGCAAAGTGAACCAGTTATATCTACACATATATCTATTCTTTTTCAAATCAGTTTCCCATTTAGGTTTTTACATTATATTGAGCAGAGTTCCCTGTGCTATACAGTTGGTCCTTATTGTTTACCCATTTTAAATACAGCATTGTGTACATGTCAGTCTCACGCTCCCCAAGATGACTGTGTCTTAATGAATCACTGACCTCTCCAGCTGAGGGACCGCTCTTTCTCAATACCCAATCACCTCTGACAGGAATCCAAGTCTGGCCAAAGAGAGTTTTTTCTTTTTCCTAGTTAGCTTGGTGCTATACGTAAAACAAATCAGGGAATATTAGTTAAGCAAGATTGCTCCTTCCACTATGGGTCAATAAACATTATGTTGTGCATAAGTGTCAGAAAGTATTCTAAGAGATTCATATATATTAACTCATATTGCTCCACATCACATCCCTATAAGGCAGGTGCTACTTCTGTTATTACCATTTTATAAATGAGAAAAGTGAGGCCCTGAGGGGTTAAGAAACTTGTCCAAGGTCACATAACTAGTAAGTCTCAGAGTCACATCAAACTCAGGCAAATTGGCTCCACAGTAGATGCTTTCAGCCACAAACACAGATTCCCTCATTCATGGCTTCAGGTTGCTGAACTTGATACATCTGGATTAACAGAAGTGAATTTCAAAAACACATAATTGAGTGAAAAAATAAGATACAGAGAGACAAGTACAGTTCAAGTCCACATCTATAAATTTCAGAAATACTCAAAACAATATCATACATGATACCATTTAAATTGGGCTTCCCAGGCAGCGCTAGTGGTAAAGAACCCGCCTGCCAAGGCAGGAGATGGGAGAGATGTAGGTTCAATTCCTGGGCTGGGAAAATCCCCTGGAGCAGGGCATGGCAACCCATTCTAGTATTCTTGCCTAAAGAATCCCATGGACAGGGGAGTCTGGTGGACTACAGCCCATGGCATTGCAAGAGTTAGACACGACTGAACTGACTTCATGTACACACACAGGCAAGCGTGCACCTGGGACACACATCAAAATCATGATAGTTGTTACCCCTGAGGAAGAAAGGATGCTGGAATAGTGCTGGCGATTGTTCTAAGTGATTTTAATTTTATCAGTAGTGTTCGCCTTCTTCAAAAGAATCTGAAATGCATAAGGCATAATGCTAATAATTTGCTCATGCTGAGTCTCAGGTATATTAGTGTTTATTATATTAATCCTCTGGCCATTTCTGTATTTTAGCCTTGAAAACAAACTACACATATTTTACCTCCTCTTTCTTCTTGTGCCCTCCCAATTCCAATTTTGGTTGAGATAATAGAATCCAGAGAATTGCATCTTGGAAAACAAAAGCATAACGATGATCCATGCAGGGCTGGTTAGCCTAATGTAATCTACAGGAAGTATATTTCCAATTTGATGAAAATAAATTGACAATCTATTAGAACTTCCACTGAGCACATGTAAACAAGCACAGCATCAAACAGTAATTATCAGAGAACACAACCTAAAAAATATGGAGGCGAGTTTGCCTCTACGACACACTTGGCAGTCTCTTCTAGAAAAACGACAAGGCTAACTAAGAATGACATACTATAGCTAGACACTAGACATCACTGGCACCCTAATTAGGATAATTTTTGCACAGTTATTATCTCCCTTAGTAAGAATGAGTTATTTTAGAACAGGGTTCATGTAGCCATTGACTGGCACATGGTTGGGTCTCATTAAATGCTGGATGAATAAACATAGAAATGAAGACATGTTCCATAATATATGTGATTTAAACACTACAAAATATTCAACTGTTTGAGCAATAGGGTGGTAAATGAGGCTGAAGCTTAAAATTCTTGTAACTGGATAGATAGCACTTTAGGGGGATGTTAGTGATTTGTATTCCCTTAGATAAAAATCAGAATTTCCCCTTGTCATAGAAATTCCTTTGTTTTCAGACTACCTTGTCAAGCCTTTCCAACCATACACAAATGTCAACTTCCTAGTCTCTGCCACTATAAAACTGCTTCAATCATTGAAGTAGATGCTTCTATCTGAGATATATTTCTTCAGTAATTTAAATAGGATATATTATGAACAGAACCAAGTTCATGCAGAGTTAAAGAATTCTCCCCTGCATTTGCTGTGCAAATTTCCTGTGCAATTTGAAAACCATTGTTCATTCTTAGAAGATCTGTCTTATTTGTATAAAGCATTTGTGAGGCAAGATCCTGCAGGACCGATGCTCTCTGCAATCTACTTTGAAAGATACATGGTGGAAAGGTATAACGCTACCTAGACTGATATCTGTTACTCCTCATCTGGTATTATTTAAAATGGAATAACCCAAACATTTGGAAATGTGCTGATAAGTACCATGATTTCTTCCTCTAGACCAGGAGTGGCCAGAGCATGTCTGACATTAGGAGTGTTTCTCCTAAAGGACACGCATGCTTCACTCTCAGCCATCCTGCAATAAAAAACCAATGAGCCTTGGAAGAGGACTGAATTGAATACCCTTATTTTCTCTCTGAAACCTGAAGGAGTAGTTCCTAGTCCTGGGGAAACCAAAGAATATCCATTATGCAGAGGATTAGATGGCATCATCGACTCGATGGACATGAGTTTCAGTAAGCTCCAGGAGCTGGTCATGGACAGGGAAGTCTGGAGTGCTGCAGCCCATGGGGTTGCAAAGAGTCAGACACACTGAGCCACTGAACTGAACCAAGAGATAGGACAGGAGCTAAACAGAGATGACCAGACAGCTCTCACAAAGAAGGACACAGCCTATGGACTTTCTGAGCGGTGATAGTCAATGTAAGTCTATAGATTTCCATTCTTGGCAGTGCTATACACCTCTGCTTTCCTCAGGAATTCAGTAAATTATTCTGAAGCCCCATAGTCTGGTTTTCTTTAAAATTTGAAGAGAAGAGTAACAAAGCTCCTGCATCTCAATTGTCAAAGAATATTGACAGAGATATCAAATGAATACCAGGACATGTTTGTGGAAAATGGAAATATTCCTCAATATTTCTGAGAAACTATCTGGCGAGAGAAACACAACAAAAGAATAATAATAATTTTTTAAAAAAACAACAGCAATCCACTGAATGAACCTAGCTTCCAGGACTTGAAAATAAATTAAAATGAATTTACTTAGGCGGAGGAGGTCAGGAATTTTTTTCAGGTACACTGATTCTACAGTATTAAAACAGAATATGACTTTCAGTTGCTTCCTGTTTGATCTTCTAAATAATCTACCAACACAATAGAATTAAAACTTGAGCCACATAAACTAATTAAGAATAAGTGTTACTCTGTTTAATTCCAAAAATTCAGTTATCAAAAGTCGCTTAAAGAATATCATCCAAATTACCTGTTATAGCCAAATTACTCTGCAGTATCACTTTACATTTGTTTCTATGGATGAAATAAAACCCAGAATTTTCCTTAATGCTGTTCATATTACGATAATTATTAGTTTTAAGAAAACAAACTGGAATCTTTGCAAGTGAAATTGGCTAGATACAGATTCCTATTGCTTTTTACCAGAATAAAGGCCTATGTTGAACAATAAAGAAAGTTATACATACAGATCAAAATTTTAGGTATATTCTAAGATTGAGTATGGCACACATTTTTTTTACCTTAAATTAAGAGAAAGACTAAGACAGGATAAATCACAGACCAACAGCATGCATTTGGTATTTTATAAAACCAGGAGGGACAAAAGGAAAGACGAAGAACAGGAAATACTAAATGCGAGTACTCAGGATTTCACAGGCTAAGAACCTTACAGATACTAATGCATTTAATCTTTAGACCAACCCTATAAATTCAGAACTATTGTTAAGCACCATTTTGAGACATATGAAACACAGGGAACTATCACACAGAGCCAGGAAAATATTATACGGCTGTTAAAAGTGTAAGTTACTTAAGGATATAGGGACATATCAACACCCTTAAAAATAGTTCTGTCTTTGAAAGTTACATGCTATGAGAGTAAATTTTTGCTCCCACTTTTCACATTCACTTTTGGTCCACAAAAGGTTTTTTGGCCTTCTCTAACAAATGGGAAGAGAGTCTATGCCCTTACATCTATCCTTCTCACTCCATTCCAAGGAAGAGGAAAAACTTATCTGATTGCTGAGAGAAAAAAACGGGGCCAGTGAAGCTTAGCCTGTTGTGGGATCTACCTGCTCACAGGCTGGACACATTCTGAGCTGTCAGGTAGGCACAAGTAGCTCAGGACCCAGACCTGACTTTACAGGTAAATGTTGGGAACCAGGTGGTGCAGTGGTACAAAATCTGCCTGCCAATGGAGGAGACACAGGAGATGTGGGGAAAGAAATGGCAACCCACTCCAGTTTTCTTGCCTGGAGAATCCCATGGACAGAGGATCCAGGCAAGGTACAGTACACGGGGTCACAAAGAGTCAGACACGACTGAGCGACTAACACACACAAATGATTAGAAGCAATGCAGAAATGCACAAAGTTCAAAAGCATTCTCCTTTCCCACCGTCCCCAAAGTATCTCTCTCCTACTATTAACTGCTTCACTACTTGCTATTAACAGCTTCTTGTAATTCCTCTTAGAAAACAAAATTTTCCAAATATTTAGATATGAGTATTTCTTTCCATATTTAGAATAACTGTTTAAGTTCACGTGAAAAGAAACAAGGCATATAACTTGTGTATGATAACTTGTGTTTTTAAAACTCACACACCAAGAAGGGAAGGGGTTATATCAAGGTTATGGTTGTGTAAGTGACTTTCTTATTCCACAGAGACTACATTTTCAGTTTCCTGCTATGAGAAGAAAACTGCATAATCTAAAACATGTATCACTATATAGTTTTTAATTATAAAAGGAACATATTTCCATTAAAATTCAAATAATATAGAAATATGTAAAGCAAAAAGCAAGTCTCTGCCATCAAACTCCCTAAAGGTAACTGCCATTAACAATTTTGAATGCACACACACACATACACTTGCATAAGTGCACAGATATTTTAAATAGAGATACATTTATAAATTCAAATTTTTTCAGGAGAAAATAAATTTACATAGACATACAAATCTTCACCTGGATAAAGCTTGGTTCTCTAATCTGTATTATATAACTATAAAGAAAAATGCCATTCTGCCTAAACTGTATTAGTGTCTGGAAGCCAAAGGCCAAAACTAGTGATTGATATTCATTTTTCATACCATGGCAGTTTAAGAAACTATACCACCAACCTTTCACATTGTTTTTCACAATTTCCAGGCCATTCCCTTTGACCAGGTTGGCACAAAACATTACTGCCTGGAATTCCCAGTTATTAACCTGGCTCCAGACTTTGGATAGCTGGAATCAAAGGCACATTCACTACCTCCAGTATGAGTTACTTATGGAGTGTTAAGATGGGCAGGGGATAAGTGGTTCATCACTCTCATTTTGCGAATGGCTTTATAAAGACTTTATCAATGTTGTCTACCCACATGTTCCTCAGTGCCAAGGTCAGATACTGAGCCAACACAGCGATTCACTGATTCTCAAGTTCCTCCAAGTGAAGCAAATAATTAGTGCTTTAGAGAATGATCCAGCTAGCAACTACCCCTCTCCCCTCAAAAAAGAGATTCATTTTGTGCCACTAAGTTTTATTTAAAGACCATGCAGTCGAATCCCAGCTGGCTTCATTGAAGCAGCAACGTGGGCAATCAGTGACACCAACTGCAATGCTATCGTTTCTATAAACAGTAATGAGAGGGGGTAGGATGGTACTAGAAGCTTATGTATAAACAAGAAAGATCATTTCAGCAAGAGAGACTTGTCTTCGCAGATTCACAGTATCTTTCTGATATTCCCCCTAGGAAATATAAATACCCTGCAACACTTAATGGAATTAGAAATAACATTCGGACATGACATTCATAACATTGTACAATTAAAATAACACAGTGTAAAGGTAGCAATTTCATAGGCTGAACTGTACAAAGGAAAGCTTCACTGTTTCAAGATATTCCAGGGAAATTAAGAGAACAGATCTATAAGTATTCCCAGAATGTCTCTTTCTAACCCTGATACCAGAGAATAAAACTTGCACCTTTCTTAGAAACTGATGTGTTAACATCTGGGTGTGAACAAATGGACTTGGGTTGAGGGAGGGACAAAGAGGCATAACACAGATAACTAGGCAGGACATCTGAATATGAGCAGTTATAAGTAGGCTTGAATTGAGTTGTAGGCTAATGCTTTGTTTAAAAAAAATGCTTTTTCATATCTGGTTCTTAGTTTTATTCAAACACACTCTTCCAATAAAATAAACAGAGGTACTATTCTTCTCCATTAGAGCCCCCATCTGTCCCACCCAGCAATACCTTTGGAACTCTTAAATGCTTTAACAAGCTCTGGGAGATAAACACAAAACCCAGGAAGAATTAATTATTCCTTCCTTGGGATCAGGTAAGAGACTGTTAAACTATAATAAACTGATGTTCCCAGGTACTCCACTTTGGGCATGTATCATATACTGCCTAATATGGCAGCTCTTGCTTGTCCTTCTCTCTCTCTTTGCTGGGTTTCCTGTGCCTACCACAGAGCCTAGCAACAATTGGTCCTCAAAGAATGTTTGCTAAATTTAAAAAAAAAAGGCAACCCCTGAAGTCAGAGACCTGTTTCTTTAACTTTCTATCCTAAGATGGATAAAGACAGGAAGAAGGGAGGGGTGCCAGCTGTGGAGGGCTATTTGGCATGACACATACATCCTAGGCTTCCAAAAGTCTGACTTCACTCCACTCTTTTGCTTTACTTAACCCAAGAGGCAGGCAAATGGACTGCTGCTCCATGACCCAGACGGAGCATTCAGCCCAATTCCTTCACCATGAAGTACTGCCATGGTTTTCTCCACATGCACACAGCTCTTAGTTTATAAGCTGAGAGAAAAATAATTTTACTTGCATTTTCCTTTGTCTGGAAAAACTGCAGCAGAGATGAGAGCTGCCATGTTAGCACTGTTTTTCAAGTAATGCAGCTAGTTTGTTTCCTGGAACTCGGGGGCATTATTAGGTAGTATAGTTTCCATACAGCAGAGTAAGTACAAAGGAGCAACTGAGTCCTTCCTGCTGCTGCTGCTGCTGCTAAGTCGCTTCAGTCGTGTTCAACTCTGTGCGACCCCATAGACAGCAGCCCACTAGGCTCCCCCGTCCCTGGGATTCTCCAGGCAAGAACACTGGAGTTGGTTGCCATTTCCTTCTTCAGTGCATGAAAGTGAAAAGTGAAAGTGAAGTCGCTCAGTTATGTCTGACTCTTCGTGACCCCATGGACTGCAGCCCACCAGGCTCCTCCGTCCATGGGATTTTCCAGGCAAGAGTACTGGAGTGGAGTGCCATTGCCTTCTCCACCTGAGTCCTTAAGCACCTTGCAAATAAAGTGCCACTTTGAAAGAATAATCTCAAATGTCAATGGAGCTTCACTGCATTTTGGGGAGGGAAGATGAATATCATTTAAGAAGCAATGTACTCACTAGTCTCAGAACAACCAGTAACTTAACTGCTGCTGCTGCTGCTGCTAAGTCATTTTGGTAGTGTCCAATTCTGTGCGACCCCATAGACGGCAGCCCACCAGGCTCCGCCGTCCCTGGGATTCTCCAGGCAAGAGTACTGGAGTGGGTTGCCATTGCCTTCTCCATACTAACTTACTAGACGATGACAAAACCCTATACTTTGGCACACTAAACTAATTATTCAAAGGTTATGAAAGGAAACCAATACATCAATTTATTATATACTACAGATGGTATCATAGAGAAGTTAAAGTGATTGACTAGAAAGAATCTTAAACTGAGCCCAATAATCCTCCATTAAATTTTATTATGTTAAACTCTACTGCCTTACCATCCATCAGGATAGACCAGATAACAAATGACCTTAAAAATCTAAGTTATTTACAAAGAGAAGTTTCTGACTTCTCTAATGTGGTAAATGCCCACCAAGGGTCACATAGTCCTATTACTACAGAAACTCAGGGACACAAACTGATGGAAGAACCACTACCTTGAACATCATCAGAAGGTCAGAAGTAGAGAGAATTGTGCTCTGGTTATTAAAGCTTCCACGTGGAAGTGAGGTGTGTCACTTCTGCGCGTGTTTCCTTAGCTAATGCAAGTCATATGGCCACACCTAAGTTCAGGGGAAGGTGATAATGCCATGCATCCTGCAACGTGCCCAAGAGAAGAACCCAAAATACTGGGTAAACAGTGGTAATGCCGACTACACAGGCACTTAGCAAATTGCTTTTTGAAGTACCGCAAGACAAATGAACTAGGAATAAGTACTAACTTTTTGAATTTAACACTGAAGATGTCATGTAAAAACAAAAATCCCTTTGAAAATGAAAGCCATAAAAAACAATGATCATTTTGTATATTTTATGTTTCACATTCATTTTACCCATTGACGCAGTATTGAAACAGTGAAGAATCTTAGACTTACAACATAAAAACCTGCTCAAAGAAAGATTTTATGACAAAGGTCCATGTAGTCAAAGCTACGGTTTTTCCAATAGTCACGTGAGAGTTAGTGTGAGAGCTGGACCATAAAGAAGGCTGAGTGCCAAAGAACTGATGCATTCAAACTGTGGTGATGGAGAAGACTCTTGAGAGCCCCATGGACAACAAGAGATCAAACCAGTCAACCCTAAAGGAAATCAACCCTGAATATTCATTGGAAGGACTGATGCTGAAGCTGAAGCTCTAATACTTTGGCTATCTGATGGGAAGAGTCGACTCATTGGAAAAGACCTTGATGCTGGGAAAGATTGAGGGCAGGAGGAGAAGTGGGCAACAGAGGATGAGATGGTTGGATGGCATCACCAACTCAATGGACATGTGTTTGAGCAGACTTCAAAGAGACGGTGAAAGACAGGGAAGGCTGGCATGCTGAAGTCCGTGGGGTAGCAAAGAGTCAGACATGACTGAGTGACTGAACAACAGAAAGTAAAGGTAGCGTGGAGCTGAAAACAGCTGCACAATGCCATCTTTGTAGAGGATCCCTTCCTGGGAAGTGAACCAAAAACAGCAGCCACTTTGCCATGGAACATTCTTTCTTGGATCAGCTGACTGTCCTGTACAGGAGCTAAAGCCTGTACCCCTTAGATACATACTCCCTGATGCACCCTGACTCTAAAGGAGCAGTCTCAACCTAGATGTCAGCACTATACTTGAAAAGAAGGGTCTGCCTGGGTTTTGGTTGTATGTTTTTATTAGGATGGATAAGTACTTTTGCCTAGTATTTCAATTCCCCATCAAGGCCACTTGATGTGGGTGGACAGTTCAATCTCTAGACATTTGATAATCCTCTATGATATCTGGCTGAGTAGCGCTAATTGACCAATTATCACAGAGGAGCGATGACTATACACAGAAACAGAAAAGACTAAGATTTGACTTTCTGGAATTTCTCGGGGTAGTAAGACAAGCACATTGCTTCCCCTGGCTAGGTGTGTGCATGCACACCCACACACACACACACACACACGTTACTACTACTACCACAGGGACCAAGTGCCAAAGTGCTCCTATCCCCTGTCAGGCTGATGCCCACTGGAGCTTTCTCAGGGTCTCCTTCTGAGGCATCAGAATGGTCTTCCCTGGTGAAGGGACGATAAAGCTGTAAACTTAACACCCCTTTTTGATAGAATTCTTATGCTTTCCTCTCAAGTAGATCTTGAGAGAAATAGGAGTAGGCATTAAAACTCTTGTTTTAATCTCTGAGCTTCCATTTCTTTGTAAAAGTCCCAACTCTAGAGAAAAGTGAATCTGCTTTACTCACCCTTTAAGCTGAAAACATAGTATTTTACCAGGTTAATAAAAATGCCATATACTCTGAGCAGAATTGTTTAAAATTTTAAATATATTACCTGTCTTTTAACATATAGGCTCCCATGAAAACAAAAACAAACAATTTTTATTTTGAGAAATGGAAAAAAAAGAATCATAACTGACTGGAAATAGCCTTAAACAATCTATTTAATCTTGTCCAAGATTGTCTTCTATTTGACATTTTATACTATCTCCATTCTACAGAAGTACAAAGGATTTATAAATTAATATAATGGATAAATTAGACAATGTAATAATATTTGATATTGTAGAAGAAAGACAAGAATAATAAAATGTTTTTATTACACTAAGAAGCTCAAGAATTAGTGATAATTATTTTGTATTTTCTTAATACTACTTATCAAATAAAATGTAATAGAATATTAAAATATTTATAATTTCAAAATTTAAACAATCTATCAGGAGAATCTTTTAACCTCTTATAACAAATTATGTTACTTTTTTCCTGTGGCCCTTAATCCCTCAACTGTAAAATGATGGGGCAGAAGTAGCTTGCATAAAATCTTTTACTCCATGTTAACATGGCTTAAAATATTACTGTATTTCTCTTTTGGTAAGTTTAAAAAATTAACAGCTCTATTTATAAAAATTTGCTCCATGAAAATGTATCTGATGTCTTTACTTCAATTTGCATTCACAAACTGGGCATAACATATCATGTAGAATTGCTCATGCTAACAGTAAAAGTCACATGAAAGAAATCACTTTAAAATGGAACACAATAATAATATCTAAAATATACTGAGCATGTTATACATGGTAGACTCAAAGTTCTTAGCACAATGCCTGGCATATAGTAAGAACTCAATAAATCTTTGAAAGTGTGAAATTGTTAGTTGCTCAGTCATGTCCCACTCTTTGTGACCCCATGAACTGCAGGCCTCCAGGCTTCTCTGTCCATGGGATTCTCCAAGTCAGAACACTGGAGTGGGTAGCTGTTCCCTTCTCCTGGGGATCGTCCCAACCCAGGGATCAAACCCTGGTCTCCTGCATTGCAGGCAGATTCTTTACCGTCTGAGCCACCAGGGAAGCCCCAATAAATCTTTAGCTGTTATTAATTCATTTAATCTTTACCACAACCCATGAGGTAAGTACTATTATCAAAGTAATTTACATTTCTGCAAGGTCATGTAAGTTATCCAAGATTATAAATTAATAAAAGCTACAATTCAAACAAAAGCAATATAGTGTCCAGAAACAATCACTTAGCAATTCTATACATTACCTCCGTCTGGGGAAAGGGTATAAAAGGGACCTTCGTCTTTACTTGTGACTATACCCTTCTACAAAAATTCCTCTAGAGTGACAGTTCCCTAAGTAACCAAACACCCCACTAAATCACAATGCATATATAAAGTGCAACAGTTTTCATACGTTCACATGTTAAATCTAGGATTCAGTAAGAAATAGGTAGCAGGCTAGAGCTATCATTATTCCTACCTTTTTCAGATGAAAATACTGACTTTGAAAAATCCTCAGTAATTTTATTGAAACTGCTTTATAACTTAGTCTTCTGACTCTAAGTCTCATGATTTTCCAACAACCTATGCCTCTCCATCACACATATTATCACCTCTGTTTGGATCTGTTACCATTTGAAAGACCAATTCTGTATGTAAATGAACATGTTATCTATTTTTACAAGAAGTCTTTATCATACACCATATATACCTTAAAATTTTTCACATCTAGGAAATAAATACCCAAGTTATAGTCTGTTCATGTTTCACTTTATGTAGATAAGGAAAACTGAAATAATATTAACATATATCTCTGTTTGGCTTCCTGAAATATATATTCAAAACATAAAATTTCAACATCAAGTATGTTCATTTAGAATATAGTGATTTGATATTTTTCAGCACTTATAAATATGGTGGCAAAAGATACTGTCTAAATCATCTTCTAAACTGAAAAAAAGTCGATATGAGATCTCTGCTGATTTCATTTCAAAAGTATATGTTCTCATACTTCACATATAGTTAAAGTATCTAATTAATTCTTTTAAAAGTTTTATTTTTCATTTACAGTGGTGAGGAAGCAGCAAGTCAAAGTTTTAGAAAGGATGAATGAAACCTATATATATTCTAATCTTTCCAAATATAATCTTCATAGCTCCAGTACAGACTGAAAATAGGTACTTAACCAAATGAATCAGATACCCCAGAATAACCTATGAAGTTTTAAACCTGAAACCTATTATAATATCGTTAAATTTTTGAACATTAAAGTTACTTGGAATTAATGGACCAAAAATTATTTTACAGAGGCACATGTTTAGACATAATTAGGAGTACCTTTTCTCTCTCTTTACATCCTGCCCCCATTTTGTAAACAGAAAACCAAAAAACACAAAACTTGGGTTAGCATCTGCAAGACTACTAGACAACCCCCTTTAAAAAGAACTTATATCATGAAAAAGAGAGAGATGGACAATTCAAAGTGTGGTAAACAGCTCACTTCATTTCCAAGGCTTCAGCAGAAAAGAATCACACTTGATTGTAGGTGTTTTTTTTTTCTTTCATTAAAATTTTTAATCGTTTTTTCAATATCGCAGGTCATTAAAAGGGTCTGATTTTNAGAGGATGAGATGGTTGGATGGCATCACCAACTCAATGGACATGTGTTTGAGCAGACTTCAAAGAGACGGTGAAAGACAGGGAAGGCTGGCATGCTGAAGTCCGTGGGGTAGCAAAGAGTCAGACATGACTGAGTGACTGAACAACAGAAAGTAAAGGTAGCGTGGAGCTGAAAACAGCTGCACAATGCCATCTTTGTAGAGGATCCCTTCCTGGGAAGTGAACCAAAAACAGCAGCCACTTTGCCATGGAACATTCTTTCTTGGATCAGCTGACTGTCCTGTACAGGAGCTAAAGCCTGTACCCCTTAGATACATACTCCCTGATGCACCCTGACTCTAAAGGAGCAGTCTCAACCTAGATGTCAGCACTATACTTGAAAAGAAGGGTCTGCCTGGGTTTTGGTTGTATGTTTTTATTAGGATGGATAAGTACTTTTGCCTAGTATTTCAATTCCCCATCAAGGCCACTTGATGTGGGTGGACAGTTCAATCTCTAGACATTTGATAATCCTCTATGATATCTGGCTGAGTAGCGCTAATTGACCAATTATCACAGAGGAGCGATGACTATACACAGAAACAGAAAAGACTAAGATTTGACTTTCTGGAATTTCTCGGGGTAGTAAGACAAGCACATTGCTTCCCCTGGCTAGGTGTGTGCATGCACACCCACACACACACACACACACACGTTACTACTACTACCACAGGGACCAAGTGCCAAAGTGCTCCTATCCCCTGTCAGGCTGATGCCCACTGGAGCTTTCTCAGGGTCTCCTTCTGAGGCATCAGAATGGTCTTCCCTGGTGAAGGGACGATAAAGCTGTAAACTTAACACCCCTTTTTGATAGAATTCTTATGCTTTCCTCTCAAGTAGATCTTGAGAGAAATAGGAGTAGGCATTAAAACTCTTGTTTTAATCTCTGAGCTTCCATTTCTTTGTAAAAGTCCCAACTCTAGAGAAAAGTGAATCTGCTTTACTCACCCTTTAAGCTGAAAACATAGTATTTTACCAGGTTAATAAAAATGCCATATACTCTGAGCAGAATTGTTTAAAATTTTAAATATATTACCTGTCTTTTAACATATAGGCTCCCATGAAAACAAAAACAAACAATTTTTATTTTGAGAAATGGAAAAAAAAGAATCATAACTGACTGGAAATAGCCTTAAACAATCTATTTAATCTTGTCCAAGATTGTCTTCTATTTGACATTTTATACTATCTCCATTCTACAGAAGTACAAAGGATTTATAAATTAATATAATGGATAAATTAGACAATGTAATAATATTTGATATTGTAGAAGAAAGACAAGAATAATAAAATGTTTTTATTACACTAAGAAGCTCAAGAATTAGTGATAATTATTTTGTATTTTCTTAATACTACTTATCAAATAAAATGTAATAGAATATTAAAATATTTATAATTTCAAAATTTAAACAATCTATCAGGAGAATCTTTTAACCTCTTATAACAAATTATGTTACTTTTTTCCTGTGGCCCTTAATCCCTCAACTGTAAAATGATGGGGCAGAAGTAGCTTGCATAAAATCTTTTACTCCATGTTAACATGGCTTAAAATATTACTGTATTTCTCTTTTGGTAAGTTTAAAAAATTAACAGCTCTATTTATAAAAATTTGCTCCATGAAAATGTATCTGATGTCTTTACTTCAATTTGCATTCACAAACTGGGCATAACATATCATGTAGAATTGCTCATGCTAACAGTAAAAGTCACATGAAAGAAATCACTTTAAAATGGAACACAATAATAATATCTAAAATATACTGAGCATGTTATACATGGTAGACTCAAAGTTCTTAGCACAATGCCTGGCATATAGTAAGAACTCAATAAATCTTTGAAAGTGTGAAATTGTTAGTTGCTCAGTCATGTCCCACTCTTTGTGACCCCATGAACTGCAGGCCTCCAGGCTTCTCTGTCCATGGGATTCTCCAAGTCAGAACACTGGAGTGGGTAGCTGTTCCCTTCTCCTGGGGATCGTCCCAACCCAGGGATCAAACCCTGGTCTCCTGCATTGCAGGCAGATTCTTTACCGTCTGAGCCACCAGGGAAGCCCCAATAAATCTTTAGCTGTTATTAATTCATTTAATCTTTACCACAACCCATGAGGTAAGTACTATTATCAAAGTAATTTACATTTCTGCAAGGTCATGTAAGTTATCCAAGATTATAAATTAATAAAAGCTACAATTCAAACAAAAGCAATATAGTGTCCAGAAACAATCACTTAGCAATTCTATACATTACCTCCGTCTGGGGAAAGGGTATAAAAGGGACCTTCGTCTTTACTTGTGACTATACCCTTCTACAAAAATTCCTCTAGAGTGACAGTTCCCTAAGTAACCAAACACCCCACTAAATCACAATGCATATATAAAGTGCAACAGTTTTCATACGTTCACATGTTAAATCTAGGATTCAGTAAGAAATAGGTAGCAGGCTAGAGCTATCATTATTCCTACCTTTTTCAGATGAAAATACTGACTTTGAAAAATCCTCAGTAATTTTATTGAAACTGCTTTATAACTTAGTCTTCTGACTCTAAGTCTCATGATTTTCCAACAACCTATGCCTCTCCATCACACATATTATCACCTCTGTTTGGATCTGTTACCATTTGAAAGACCAATTCTGTATGTAAATGAACATGTTATCTATTTTTACAAGAAGTCTTTATCATACACCATATATACCTTAAAATTTTTCACATCTAGGAAATAAATACCCAAGTTATAGTCTGTTCATGTTTCACTTTATGTAGATAAGGAAAACTGAAATAATATTAACATATATCTCTGTTTGGCTTCCTGAAATATATATTCAAAACATAAAATTTCAACATCAAGTATGTTCATTTAGAATATAGTGATTTGATATTTTTCAGCACTTATAAATATGGTGGCAAAAGATACTGTCTAAATCATCTTCTAAACTGAAAAAAAGTCGATATGAGATCTCTGCTGATTTCATTTCAAAAGTATATGTTCTCATACTTCACATATAGTTAAAGTATCTAATTAATTCTTTTAAAAGTTTTATTTTTCATTTACAGTGGTGAGGAAGCAGCAAGTCAAAGTTTTAGAAAGGATGAATGAAACCTATATATATTCTAATCTTTCCAAATATAATCTTCATAGCTCCAGTACAGACTGAAAATAGGTACTTAACCAAATGAATCAGATACCCCAGAATAACCTATGAAGTTTTAAACCTGAAACCTATTATAATATCGTTAAATTTTTGAACATTAAAGTTACTTGGAATTAATGGACCAAAAATTATTTTACAGAGGCACATGTTTAGACATAATTAGGAGTACCTTTTCTCTCTCTTTACATCCTGCCCCCATTTTGTAAACAGAAAACCAAAAAACACAAAACTTGGGTTAGCATCTGCAAGACTACTAGACAACCCCCTTTAAAAAGAACTTATATCATGAAAAAGAGAGAGATGGACAATTCAAAGTGTGGTAAACAGCTCACTTCATTTCCAAGGCTTCAGCAGAAAAGAATCACACTTGATTGTAGGTGTTTTTTTTTTCTTTCATTAAAATTTTTAATCGTTTTTTCAATATCGCAGGTCATTAAAAGGGTCTGATTTTCTTACTTTCTCTTCCTGAGCTTTTCCTGAGGGACCTAGTTGGCTAAACCCAGACCTAATTGGGGCTCTTTTGTTTCAGCATCAGTTCAAAGATTGCTTGATCTCCAGGGCAAAACGTACTTTCTCTGACGATGGCAGTATGTCTACTTTCCAGACAAAACAAGAACAATGAAAGATAACCTGCGTCGCCAGCCACCTGTTTAAAAGTCCCCTCTCCTGTCGAAAGCATCGGCAACTTCTCAAGAGGAGACTTTAAGCAACTCCAAGTCGCACGCCGCCCTCGCAAGTCACAAGGAGAGAGCCGCGAGGAAGTGCGAAGGTCACTGGAAGCACCCCTCGGAAAGAGACCCGCGGGTTCCAGCTCAGGCGCTGGGCGACAGCGAAAGCGTTCTATAAAACAAGGATGACTTCAGGGATTTAAGAGGACAGGAAAAAAATTCAAAGACAGAACTGGCGACGGGGCCATGATCTCACCCCAGTAAGGAAACGCCTTCCTTCCATCATTTACAGCGCTGACTAAAGGAGCAGAGGGGGTAGCAGAGAGGGGACCAGAAGGAAGGAAGAGGGCTGGGCATCTGCTGGACGGGGCTAAGGAAAGAACATTTTCTCACCACTTAGGCTGCTGCTGGACCTCAGGCTCCTTCCACAGAGACACTGCAGCATATGCACTCCTTTCTTCAAAGAAAGCTCAAGAATCTTCATGGAGAAGCGCGTGTGCGGGGTTGGTCAACTCCCCGCCCACCTCCGCTAATTGTCCAACCAAAAGGCGGCCTGCCTGGGGAAGCCGGGTCCCACATCCATGGTGCGCGCGTCCCGGGCGCACAGCGGTTTGCACGTCTGCCGGGCCGGAGCCCGGGCCGGGGCCGAGGCTGGGACTGGAGCGCGGCGGGTGCGGGGCCGGGGCAAGGCTGGGAGGAGGAAGCGCCTGCCGGCTGGGGGCAGCCCCCGGGGAGCGGGAGGCGCGGCCACACCCCAGCGGGCTCGGCCGTGACACTTTGGGACTTCCCCCAAGGAGGCAGCGGGGCTGCGGGCAGGAGCGCACCGGCTGAGCGGAGGACGTCACCGTGGGTTGGTGCCCCTTCCAGGTGCGAGCGCCGGGAGGGACGAGGGCGGGATCCCCAAGGGCCCTGGCACCCTGTCAGCTCCTATTCTCCGTGTCGGGCGGTGAGTCCTGGGCGTCCGCCTCCTTGGGTGCCCCCGCCGTGCGGCGCGGCGCGGAGCGGAGCGGAGAGGGGCTCCCAGGGCCGGAAGGCAGCGCTCCCGCGGGCTGCGCGCGGGCTGAGGGCGACTCCGGCGTGGGAATCCGGCGGAAGGGAAGCGCCCGCAGGAAGGGCTGGACCCAGGAGGCTGCCGAGCGTCAGAAGCGACTCCGGAGAACTGGGGGGTGGGGGTGGGGAGGCGAGGATGTGGAATGAAGAAAGCTCTAGGGTTCGGGCGCGCGGAGAGAGGGGGTGCCTAGGCGTGGGCGTCTGACCGATGTTCTGTGACCTTGGGTAAGTCCCATACCAGCCTGGGCGTCACTTTTCCCCTCCGTAAAGCAGGGCGAGGAAGACGGTGCAGAATAGAGAACTGGCAGCTGCTTCTTGGTCCCCGGGCTTCCCAATCTCCTGGAAAAGCTGAGCACAGGTGCCATGGGAAGGCGGGTGCAGGTGGGGTAAGGGGGGCTAGAAGGGAAGGCCATCGTACAGAGGCCTTCCTGAACGCTGTAAGGAGAGGCAGGTGAGGCGGAAAATCTGAAAACAATAGCAATATTTTACTTTGACGCAATATTCTGTCAGGCTCTGTCTCTGCCAATTGGCCCCAAAGATGACCAGAGAGCTTCCCTGTGGTTCTAAAGGTCTCNCCTGGGGAAGCCGGGTCCCACATCCATGGTGCGCGCGTCCCGGGCGCACAGCGGTTTGCACGTCTGCCGGGCCGGAGCCCGGGCCGGGGCCGAGGCTGGGACTGGAGCGCGGCGGGTGCGGGGCCGGGGCAAGGCTGGGAGGAGGAAGCGCCTGCCGGCTGGGGGCAGCCCCCGGGGAGCGGGAGGCGCGGCCACACCCCAGCGGGCTCGGCCGTGACACTTTGGGACTTCCCCCAAGGAGGCAGCGGGGCTGCGGGCAGGAGCGCACCGGCTGAGCGGAGGACGTCACCGTGGGTTGGTGCCCCTTCCAGGTGCGAGCGCCGGGAGGGACGAGGGCGGGATCCCCAAGGGCCCTGGCACCCTGTCAGCTCCTATTCTCCGTGTCGGGCGGTGAGTCCTGGGCGTCCGCCTCCTTGGGTGCCCCCGCCGTGCGGCGCGGCGCGGAGCGGAGCGGAGAGGGGCTCCCAGGGCCGGAAGGCAGCGCTCCCGCGGGCTGCGCGCGGGCTGAGGGCGACTCCGGCGTGGGAATCCGGCGGAAGGGAAGCGCCCGCAGGAAGGGCTGGACCCAGGAGGCTGCCGAGCGTCAGAAGCGACTCCGGAGAACTGGGGGGTGGGGGTGGGGAGGCGAGGATGTGGAATGAAGAAAGCTCTAGGGTTCGGGCGCGCGGAGAGAGGGGGTGCCTAGGCGTGGGCGTCTGACCGATGTTCTGTGACCTTGGGTAAGTCCCATACCAGCCTGGGCGTCACTTTTCCCCTCCGTAAAGCAGGGCGAGGAAGACGGTGCAGAATAGAGAACTGGCAGCTGCTTCTTGGTCCCCGGGCTTCCCAATCTCCTGGAAAAGCTGAGCACAGGTGCCATGGGAAGGCGGGTGCAGGTGGGGTAAGGGGGGCTAGAAGGGAAGGCCATCGTACAGAGGCCTTCCTGAACGCTGTAAGGAGAGGCAGGTGAGGCGGAAAATCTGAAAACAATAGCAATATTTTACTTTGACGCAATATTCTGTCAGGCTCTGTCTCTGCCAATTGGCCCCAAAGATGACCAGAGAGCTTCCCTGTGGTTCTAAAGGTCTCAATTTTTTCCCCCAGCAGCAACTCCTCTGACTTTCCCTTTTCTTTTCTTTTCTTTCTGTTTCTTCTCGCTCCCCTCCTTCCTTTTTCTTTCTCCCTTCCTCCCTCCCTCCGGGCCTCCCTCCCTTCTCAGAAGCTATCAGTGCCTTTTTGGAAGTCTTTTGAGTGAGACATCAGGAATGCTGGTGTTGCTACCAGAGTCCATCCTATCTGGAATTTCAGAGTAAGAAGGGACCTTAGAAGATACAGCAATACAGCAAGTGGTTAAAAGCACAGACACTGGCAACAAGCAGCTGAAGTGAAAATTCCTATTAACTGTGTGACCTTGAACAAATCTCTCAACTTCTTTGTGCCTCAGTTTCCATATCTCTAAAAGAGTTAATAATACAATAGCATCTACATCCTGTACCCTTTACTGAATGTTAAAAAAAAAAAAACCTCAGTACAAAATAACTACTGTAATAGTGTTAGCCATTATTATTACATAGCTTCCAACCTGTAGGGTTTTCCATCACTCTCACTTTCCCGTGAATGCCAGCATCCATTCCAGTGTCTACATCTCTGCTTGTACTCACCAACTCCCCAGGTAGTTCATTGCACAAAACCTACTCTAAGCTTTACCCTGACGTTGAGCCAGAAACATTTGACTTTCTTTCTACCCACTGCCTCCAGGCTACCTTGCACGAACTTGTTAGCTCTTCCCGCAAGAGAGTGAAAAGTGTTTTCATCATCCCTTTCCTCTTTCTCTTCTCTAGGCTGATCCTTCACAATTCCTGTGGGGTTCCCTGGAGATTGAAGCTTAAGGTTGCAGTTGCCTGGAAGAGTTAAGTCTCTTCCTCTTTCCTCTCAAAGGTGATGGAAGAAAGCCAGAACGTCAGAAGCGTCTTTTGAGCCCTCAGCCACCACTGGCTCCACATTCTCTTTCAGAATTGAGCTCCAGGCAAGGTCTTTTGGGGTGGTTCTAAGACTCAAACAGATATGTCCAGGCCTACTTTCCCGTGGGGCCTCCCTGGTAACTCAGCTGGTAAAGAATCCACCTGCAATGCAGAAGACCCCAGTTGGATTCCTGTGTCAGGAAGATCCCCTGGAGGAGGGATAGGCTATCCACTCCAGTCTTCTTGGGCTTCCCTAGTGGATCAGCTGGTAAAGAATTCGCCTGCAATGTGGGAGACCTGGGTTCTATCCCTGCGTTGGAAAGATCCATTGAAGAGGGGAACGGCTATCCACTCCAGTATTCTGGCATGGAGAATTCCGTGGACTCTATAGTCCATGGATCTCAAAGAGTTGGATACAATTGAGCAACTTTCACTTTTCATTTTTTTTCACCTTTCCTCATAGCTCAACTGGTAAAGAATTCACCTGCAATGCAGGAAACCCTGGTTTGATTCCTGGGTCAGAAAGATCCTTGGAGAAGGCATAGGCTACCCACTCTAGTATTCATGGGCTTCCGGTGGCTCAGAGGTAAAGAATCCACCTGCAATGCGGGAGACCTGGGTTCTGTCCCTGGGTTGGGAAGATCCCCTGGAGAAGGGCATGGCAACCCACTCCAGTATTCTTGCATGGACAATCCCCATGGACAAAGAAGCCTGGCACGCTATGGTCCATGTGGTCACAAAGAGTTGGACACGACTGAGTGACTGAGCACACACTCACCTTCCAGTCACTCTTTAGTCCCCTTGTTGAGTGCACTCACCCCAGTTCTGTGGGCTCCACAGTCCAGGAAGAACCTGCTAAAGCTGGAGAAGTAATGAGCCTCAGGGCAATCTGGGCCATGGCCCTTGTCGTTCCAATCTCTGTGGAGATTAGTGAGAAACTTGGCTCATCTGGGGATTTTACCCGTAGAAATTCCCCATGGAGGGAGAGATAATTAGCAAAAGGAAAACATCTAAAAATAGTCCTTCCTGCTGCAGCAGAGGCAGAGAGCTTTCCGGTAGAGCTCTTCTGGTCTGGAACCCAGTGCCCAGAGCTATTTTATACTTTAGGAGAGAAAAGCTATTCCTTGAAACGTAGCAAAAGAATGGGAACTTGAGGACAGTGAGCAAATCACTGTCTGATTTAAAACACCCATGACCTCTGGAGCATCACTTTTCATATTCACAATAAACCTCTCTGCCTACCTGGCAAGGTTGTTGCAGGGATTCAATGAGATGAAACATGAAAGAGCTTTGATGATTCTAATTATCTTCGAAAGATGGAGTGCTCTTGTCAACTCCCCTGGGTTCTAGGTGCTTCTTGATGGTCTAACGTAGTGGCTCTTTTACTTGATTATAGAAAAGCTTTATGTGTGAATCTTTTGTCTCCTCAACAGAACTATAAACTCTTAGAAAACAGGGCAGGAAAGCCAAATCTGTCACAGTTAACATTCAGATGGTCGGCTGTTTTGTTTCAGTGACTGTCACAGNCTGGGTTCTAGGTGCTTCTTGATGGTCTAACGTAGTGGCTCTTTTACTTGATTATAGAAAAGCTTTATGTGTGAATCTTTTGTCTCCTCAACAGAACTATAAACTCTTAGAAAACAGGGCAGGAAAGCCAAATCTGTCACAGTTAACATTCAGATGGTCGGCTGTCTTGTTTCAGTGACTGTCACAGTGATTCTTATGGCCAGGTATACTCATCACAAAGAGAGCAGATCATCATAGTAGTTTAAAAAAAAAAAAAGAACTGGGGAATCACACTTATAGATTTGTGTGTGTGTTGCTGAACTCTCAAAAGAGTTCAGATTAAACCAAAGAAAGCATATAACATTTCAATGCAAAATATTTTCTTACTATGTAACATGAGTATTTGACCAAAGTAGGTATAAAAGAGAATTGATCAATGGAATTGTATTACTTAGGCTAAGCTTTACCAAAAAATAAAGACTTCTGCCCTTATCAGATTTTCATGTACATGCTTGTTCAAACAGCTGCTAAGGTGACGTCCAGTTTCACAGTCCAGTCAGGCATGTCGGTACAGTCTTCTAAAGTATATTGGGCAGATCTTAAGAAGACTGCATGTTTACATATACCATAACATCCAAAGGCAAGACAAAACAAGCAAATAGCAGTAGCCAGGAAATAGGCACATTTTAGTCTAATCAAAACTTGGAAATTTTCTACTTTCTATATATTATTCTATAAAGTGAAGTGAAGTGAAGTCGCTCAGTCGTGTCCAACTCTTTGTGACCCCATGGACTATAGCCTATCAGGCTTCTCCGTTGATGGGATTCTCCAGGCAAGACTACTGGAGTGGGTTACCATTTCCTTCTCCAACGGATCTTCCCGACCCGGGGATCTAACCCGGGTCTCCCGCACTGGAGGCAGACGCTTTAACCTCTGAGCCACCAGGGAAGCCCATTATTCCATAAGCAAAAGTCAAAATTTTTACTAGCAATTATATTTTTAATTTTAAATTAAAGACATGTAATAACCAAATTTTAAATTATAGTATCTATCTCTAATTAAAAAATTTTAAGTTAGATATTCTATTTTCTTATTGACCTTGGACCAGCTCTAGCAGGTGACTCACTGGTGTGATTTCAAAATGAAATCATTAATCACTTTCTGAGAGGGATTGGGAAATCTGGTACATAATTATAAGTGAACTTATTTAAATTCTTAGTATCTAAATTTTTCATTTTACAGAGTTATTTACTCACAGTTTGTAAAAGTTAATAATTGTATGAGGAAGTTCTGAGATTTTTAAGTGGTAATTTATCTAAAATATTTCTGTTCCTATTAAACATTGGAATCTGTTGACTCTTGGCATCAGCTGTTTAATTAATCAGTGTATTTATCTGTTTGGAAGTCTACACTGAATCAGTAATAGCGTACTAAGAATATTGCCAGGCCTGAAAAACTTTTAATGAGTATGTTTAGTGGCAAAATGTCTACCAAAAGGAAAGCAACTGTATTTAACAAAGAAACCAAACCAAACCATAAACTGAAGAATGAAAACCAGTCTGATAGCTAATGTAGTATCTTTGTTCTGTGATATATGTCTACACCACTGACTGCCAGGGTGAAAACTTGGTCTGCATCTCATGTCTTTATAAATACTCTCAAAATCCAGTTTTGATAGGCAAGGCAACTGTCAGAGACTGGATCTTTGTATCTCCCTAAAATTCATATGTTAAATTCTCACCCCTAAGGTACTGGGAAGTGGGGTCTTTGGGAAGCTTAACCCTCATGAATGGTGCCCTTTTGAAAGAGATCCCAGAGAACTTTCTCTCCCCTTTCACTATGTGAAGACACAGAAGATGGCTATCTATGAGCCAGGAAGCAAGCCCTCACTACCACTGGATCTGCCAGTGCCTTGATCTTAGACTTCTTAGCCTCTAGAACTGTGAGAAATAAGCATTTGTTGTTTAATCCACCTAATCTATGGTACTTTTGTTACACCAGCCTAAACAAAGAGAGTAACAAAATCAATCTTATTAGATGTGACAAAAACAGTCATTGGCACCACACTTATTTTTTAATGACATATATGGCCTTTGACTGTGTGGATCACAATAAACTGTGGAAAATTCTGAGAGAGATGGGAATACCAGACCCCCTGACTTGCCTCTTGAGAACTCTGTATGCAGGTCAGGAAGCAACAGTTAGAACTGGACAAGGAACAACAGACTGGTTCCAANAGCAGCATTTTCATATTGCTAGGGGTATATCTTCAAAATAGATTCTAGAAACGAGAATGCTGAGTCAAACAGCAAGTATGCAGGTAGTTCTGTTAGCTACTACCAAATTTCCCTTCAGAAGCTTGTGTGAGGGGGGCCAGTCCCTCCCACCAACACACTGCAGCAGCAGCTATGGCCCTGCCAAAACAGGAAGGCTGATGCTTCTCACATAGGAGACACCCCCTTGAGAATCTGGCTGTGGTNGAAACGAGAATGCTGAGTCAAACAGCAAGTATGCAGGTAGTTCTGTTAGCTACTACCAAATTTCCCTTCAGAAGCTTGTGTGAGGGGGGCCAGTCCCTCCCACCAACACACTGCAGCAGCAGCTATGGCCCTGCCAAAACAGGAAGGCTGATGCTTCTCACATAGGAGACACCCCCTTGAGAATCTGGCTCTGGTGACCAGGAAGGATTGTGCTTCTGAGCCCCACAGGACATCTCCTATAAGGCCATACCTTCAAGAATGTACGCAGTAGCTGATTTACCTGATATATGGAAACAAGCAGAGAGAAGTGGCAAAAATGCAGAGAAAGTGGAATACGTTCCTGTTGTATTGGAAGAAGACAAAACTTTAGCAAAAGAACTACATGAAGATAAGCAGGCTACCTGATAGAGTTCAAAGTAATGGTCACAAAATGCCCACCAAACTCAAAAGAAAACTGGATGAACTGCATGAGAACATCAACAAAACATAAGAAAGTACCAAAGCAAAGTGACAATTGAACAGAAAAATGCACAACAGCTGATTGGATGAGGTAGAGGGACAAATAAGCATGCTAGAAGATAGCAGTAAAACCCATCTAGACAGAGAGCAGAATAAAAAATAATTTTAAAATGTAAAGATATCTTCAGGGATGTTTGTGACATCATCGAGCAGAATAATATTCCCAGTATAGGGTCCCAGAAGGAGAAGAGAGGTAAAAGGCCTAGAAAAATTATTTGAAGATGTAGTGACTGAAAAGGTTCTTAATCTGGGGAAGGAAACAGAAATCTAGGTCCAGGAAGCCCAGAGAGTTCCATTAAGATGAAGCCAAAGAGACATGTACCAGAGACATGTTACAATTAAATATTAAAAGTTAAGAATAAAGAGGAATCCTCAAAGCAGAAAGAGAAAAATTTGATATGTACATGGGGAGCCCCATAAGGCTATCTGAAGATTTTCCCGCAGAAACTTTATAGGCAGAGGGAAGTGGTGTTACTGAAAAGGAAAAAGTGCTGAAAGGAAAAAACTTCAGATCAAGAATGCTCTACCCAAAAAGGTTAATATTCAGAATTGAAAGAACAATTTAGAGTTTCCCAGATAGGCAAAAGATAAAGGAGTTCATTACCACTAAACTAGCCTTACAAGAAATGATAAAAACTTCTTTAATCTAAAAAGAAATTACAGTAATTATTAATAAGAAAAAATGAAAGTAAAAACCTCACAGGCAACAGTAAATAATGGTAGTGGATCGATGATGTACAAAGCAAGCATGAAGGTTAAAAGACAAAAGTAGTAAAATTTAAAATATAATAATTAGTTAAGGTTTACATAAAATAACAAGATATAAAAATGTGCCATCAATAGTATAAAATGGGAGTGAGAACAGAGAATTAATATACAAAGCTTTGCTGTGCAGAACTCCAACACTCTGAGACCTCATGAACTAGAGCCCACCAGGCTCCTCTGTTCATGGGATTCTCCAGGCAAGAATACTGGAGTGGGTTGTCATTTCCTCCTCCAATAAAGCTTTGAAATGTATTCAAATTTCAGTTGCTACCAAATTAAAACAGTTTTTTTTTTAAAGGATATTACATGTGAGCCTAACAGTAACAACAAGGAAAAAGCTTACAGTAAATATACAAAAGAATATGAGAAAGAAATCTCAAAATAACACTAAAGAAAACCACCAAAACACAAGGAAAGAGATAAAGAAGAAAGGAGCACAGAGTAACTGCAAAACAGCTAGAAAACAATTAACAAAATGACAACAGTTCATATTTATCAATAATCACTTTATAATGGGTTTACTCATCAATCAAAAGACAATGAGTGGCTGAATGGGTAATCAAGACCTATCTGTCTGTTGTTTTAGAGAGACACTATTAAAGTAAGGACACACACAAATGTAAAGGGATGGAAAAAGATATACCATGCAAATTTTGTCCATATCAGACAAAACAGACTTTAGAACAAAGACTGTAATAAAAGTCAAAGAAGGGTATTATATAATAATAAAGGGATCAATGTAGTAACAAGACATATAATTTACAAATCCAGATGCACCCACAATAGGAGGACCAAAATAGAGAAAGAAAACATTAATACTTATGAATTTCAAGGAAGTAATGTCTGCTTATTTATCAAAACTCATTACCAAAACAGAGTCACATTTCCAAATAGGTGTCCTCCAGTCCTAACACCTGAACACTTCTCTGATCCTAAAAATCCCACAGATTCTTTCAGACTGAGGACAAATGCCACAGTGCTCTCCCTGGAAAATTTTCTCTGATGTATCCTCCCCTGTTCCTCAAATCAATCACAGTTTCCTTTGAGCTCCTAACACACTATAGTCCCTCTACCATAGAATTTATCTTATTCTGCCTGAAAATATATATATTCCCTAAGAGATTATGGACACCTTTACCTAGACACTTACGTATATCTCTCTTTAATAATTTTATATCTTAGTACTTAGAACATGTAATAACTATTTATTAAATATTGATGAAATAAAATTAATATTTAAATTAATACCAAATATTAATGTCTACTAATATGGATGAAATGAAATAACATAGAGACTGTTACTGTGAACCTTCCATTGGGGAAAATATTTTCAGCTGTACATTAAATTAGAAAACAATAACCTACAAAGAATTGAAAGATATGAGCAATGTAAGAGATATAATGCACTTTTTAAACATGTGAAAAGTCGTAAAAGTCACTCATAATAAAGAACTACAGGGGACAAGATCAAAATAATGGAGTGAGAGGACACTGAGCTCATCTCCTCCCGTGAACATATCAAAAATACACCTCCACAAGGAGCAGTTCTCACTGAAAACAAACTGGAGACCAGCAAAAAGACTTCTACAATCAAGACTATAAGGGAGATATACAGGGAGTTGAGTAGGAAGGGAAGAGAAGCCAGTAACTTGGGACCCATGCCCCTTGGAGGGGACACAGTAAAAGACAGGGATATCACAGACTCAGAGGAATCCCTGAGGTGAGAGGTTCTAACCACATGCTGGGCACTCCAGCCCTACGACCTGATTCCAGAAAGTCAGCCCTATGACCTGACTCCAGAAAGAAGAGTCTCCTTAGCTGGTTTGAAAACCAGTGGGGCTAATAGAGGAGCTATAGGAAACCTAGAGTTCATTTGTGAAGAGCGTGCACGCACTTGTTTATTCCCAGGAAAGGGGGGAGGAACAGATTGAAACCGCTCAGGGCTCTGGCCAGTGTCCCGCGATTGCCCCAGTGTGTGTCCTGGTGCCTTTAGATCTGGAGCAGCTCCCGGGTAGGGCAAAGGCTTGCTGCCTTGCCAAGGAGACGGCACATATGAGGGGGACAGGGCCAGCTGGGCCTAGCACTTCATCTGAACAGGGTGAGGGCAGCCTTTGCTGGCGTTCTTGGCGGCGGTGATTAGAAGCTCTCTGGAACTCTGACTGCTGTGCCAGGACCATGCCAGTGCCTACCTTAGCCTACCCCAGGCATCCAGTCAGACCCTTCCAGCTCCGGCAAAGCTCCCCTTTGGGGGTAAAGGTGTTGTTGCCAGGAGAGGAGGAAGTGCACACCCAGAGAAAAGAGAATCAGCTCAAACCTAACCCTCAAGGCTTCTGCTCCAGCACTTCGGGACCTTCCTTCTCCCCTTGCTGGATGGTGGCAGCCACTGAGAATAGGAGGAACCGAACTCATAACCAGTTCTGGCTCCATCTCCAGTCCCACCTCCCAGCAAAGTGGTAACACCGCATCACACCCCAGGGGATTGTGATCCATGCTCACTCCTCATCCAGCTCTGCCACAAAAGTCACTGGGCACACACAGCCTGCACAGGAATGCTCCCACACAAGAACACTCCTTCAAGACAGGAATAGGTAACTACTTCCTGGAGACAGAGGAAGTTACACAGACTTAAAAAGCAGAGGAGTTTATTTCAAACAAAAGAACAAGAAAAAAAAGCCTGGGGAAAAAAACAACTAATAAAACAGAGATAAAGAGTACAAAGCCTTAGTAAAAATATACTCATTGAACTTGGGGAAAGAACAGATGAACACAGTGAGAAGTTTAACAAGAAAGCAAAAAATATAAAAAGGAATCAGTAAGAACTAATAGATAAAAACATGATAGAAGGGAATAACTGCAGACAAGGTGATACTGAGGAATGCCTAAGTGATTTGGAAGGTAGGATGATGGAAATCACCTAATTAGAAGAGCAAAAAAAAAAAAAAAATCAGAAGAAAAAAGGGAGGACAGTTTAAGAGACCTCTAGGATAACATCAAGATATTAACATTTGCATCATAGCTGTCCCAGAAGGAGAAGACAGGAAGAAAGTATTAAAAATATATTTGATGATATTATGGCTGAAAAATTGCCAAACCTGAAGAAACAGATATCCCAGGTACAGAATGCACAGAGTTCACACAGACCCATATGGGGAGTATCATAATTAAAATGACAAAAGTTAAAGAGAAAATTCTAAAGGTAGGAAGAGAAAACAATGTCTCATATACAAGAGATAACTTTTGCACCTGGTAGAAACTTTGCAGGACAGAAAGAAGTGGTATAATAGATTTAAAGTGCTGAAAGGGAAAAACCTACAATCTAGAACACTCTATTTAACATGGTTATCTTTCAGAATTGAAGAAGAGATAAAGGACATAGACAAGCTCAAACTAAAAAGTTCATCAATATTAAAATATTGGATAGTCTAGAAGAAAACAGGTGGTACTAGTGGTAAAGAACCTGCCTGCCAATGGAGGAGACATGAGAGACTGGGGTTCAGTCCCTGGGTTGGGAAGATCCTCTGGAGGAGGAAATGGCAACCCACTCCCGTATTCTTGCCTGGAGAGTCCCATGGACAGAGGAGCCTGGGGACTACAGTCCATAAGGTTGCAAAGAGTCAGACATGATGAAGTGACTTTGCACACACACACATGAAAACTGGGCAGCTGCATGTAAAAGAATGAAGTTATAACACTTTCTCACACTGGTATACAAAGTAAACTCAAAATGGATTACAGACCTAAATGTAAGACCACCAAAACCCATGAAATTCCTAGAAAAAAATATAGGTAGAACACTCTTTGACAAAAATCTTTTTTGGACCTCGTTCCTAAGGCAAACGACACAAATGGGACGTAATTAAAGATAAACATTGTATGTTATCACTTTTATGTTTAAAACAATGAAACAAATAAAGATCACTAAACAAACATAGACTTACATGTAAAAGGAACAAACTAGTGGTTACCAGTAGGAAGAGGGAAGGTGGAGGGGCAAGATACAGGTGGGGGATGAAGAGGTACAAACTACTATGTGTAAAATAAACAAACAACAAGGATATATGGTACAGCACAAGAAATAGAGCCAATATTTTATAATTTTAATGAAACATGTACTAAGTCACTTCAGTCATGTCCGATTCTGTGTGACCCTAAAGGACTGAAAACTGCCAGGCTCCTCTGTCCATGGGATTCTCCAGGTAAGGACACTGGAGTGGGTTGCCATGCCCTCCTCCAGGGGTTCTTCCTGACCCAGGGATAGAACCTGTATCTGTTTACATCTAACCTGCTTTGACAGGCAGGTTCTTTACCACTAGCACCACCTGGGAAGCTCTAAATAGAACAAACATAGTCTATAAAACTATTGAATCACTATGTTGTTTATCTGAAACTGATATAATACTATATATCAACTATGCTTCAGTCAAAAAGAGAGAACTACAAAATACACCAATAATAAGATACTATTTTCTAATTACTCAGATGTCAAAGATGCCAGTATTTGAGAATCCAGTGTACAAGAGAGAATGGAAAGGAAATCGTAATTCTGAGGTTTATTAACCATGAAATATCACTTTCCTTCATACACAGTCTCTGCTCAATACATAAGGAAGGTCAATAACTAGCTGCTGAATTGAATGAATATTTCACCCAGTGATGTAGGTTACTTTCAAGACTGAGTTAACTATATACTGAGTTAACTATATACAGATAAGGCCTTAATCAAATTTATTATAAACTTACATGGAAATTATAAACAAAAACATGTGCCATGCATTCGATCCTTCCTGAAAATAAATTACACACCCACGTAAGGATTTCAGGCATGAGAAAGATAAAGGAGATCTTGATAGGAGTGAAAAGAAACTCAGACCAGGAGAAAAGCAGCATTTGGAACAGTTTCATTGACTAATCTAGCACAATCATCCTGGAAGACCAACAGACCAAGACCCAGGAGAAGAGGTTTCTGTAGCACCCATCAGAAATGTCTACAGATGCTTCTACACTGCACAACTGTTTCCCTTTCTGGTTTGACAGGTTAGTTATCAAATAATGAAAAATGGAAAGATCAGAAACAAAATAGCTTTATGTGAGTACCCAATCCTTTGGATATGTAAATTTGGGGATAAAGCTTCTAGTAGCTAGCACTAGATAACCTTCTTTGGCATCTGGGCTTGTGTAAATTTTTCATTTAGATTCATATATTATTTTCATCTTAGAGCTATGTTCTCTTTGGATCCATTTCCTCTCACTTGGTGGAAAGCACAGTGGACAAGACTTGTACTTTCAAATCAGAATGGACCTGGCTTTATTTCTCAACCTAGACATTTAATAGGTGATGTCACTTCTCCAAATTTAATTTTTTCTCATTTGCACAATGGAGGGGCTATTAATGATCAAATAAAATAAATATCTCTACATAGAGCCTGCCAAAGAGTGCTCAATTAACGGTGGTAATGACAATGGCGGTTGGGGGTGGGGGCTTTTCTGACATTGATCACTTTGGGAAAATTTTGCCATTAATAATCTTTTTCAACTTAAAGATATATTCAGCAACATCAATCATCTATTATGTGAGATTATTTCTATAACTTCTATGCTACATGCTATTTAGGTAATTAGAAACCATTTTTGTTTAAGGAAAGAAACTTAGAAAATTGGATTTTTAGAAGAAAGGTTTTGAGGATTTTTTGCTTCATCAAAACTCTAAGAAATGATTGCTAATGGGCATAAAATTTCATTTGGGGTTGATATAATGTTCTGGAATTATGTGATGATGGTGGCATAGTCTTAGGAATATACAAAACCACTCAACTGTATACTTTACAGGGGGTGAATTTTATAATATCTGAATCACATCTCAGCTTTTTAAAATTCTATAAAGAAAATAATTGGGCCTCCGCGAGATGGTATGTCCGTGTGTGCGCTCACTTCAGTCGTGTCCGACTCTTTTCCACCCTATCGACTCATGGGATTCTCCAGGCAAGAATACTGGAATGGGTTGCCACACCCTCCTCCAGGGGATCTTTTCCACCCAGGGAATGAACCCGAGTCTCCTGCATTGCAGACGGGTTCTTTACCACTGAGCCACCAGGGAAGTCCAGCAAGATGGTATATAACTACAAAATTAATTTAAGTGATGATTCCTTTTCTCTTTCCATTTTAGTTTCCTTTCTTATCTGGATGGAAGGCCACTCCAAGTCCTACAGATTATAACTGTCAATCTTTACAGTGGTCTCACAGGAAACATTTGAGATCTCAGAGCTGTAAGTTCCTCAGCTCAAATCCCAGTGTTACCAGCTGAGTGTGTTCAAGCACAAATGAACTTCTGTGAGCTTCATTTTTCTTATTTGTAAAAAGAGGTTAATGACCTGCCTTGACGAGTTGTTGTGGCAAAAAAATATGAAAGAAATAAAGGAAAAATGAGTGTTTTATAGCACTTATAGACTCCTCACAAATAAGAGTTTCTTATTTCCTTTATCCCAAGATCTTCGATCTGATTCATAAGGATTGAAACATTTCTACAAGAGGTTTTTTAAAATAAGGACATGGTATAAATCACCCACTGGTCATCCCTATATATAAAATTTATAATATGTAAATGTATATATCTTTCTTAAAGATGGATTCTAAGGCTTTAAGGTCATTAACAATGTTTCAGAATGTGATACTTGACAGGCAAAGAAATGAAGAGAAAATTTGGAAAATCAGTCCCCCTTCCATTCTCCACCACATGCCTGATGCGTCACTGACACCTCGTGCTGAGGAATATAAGTAGCTTCTGCTTAGGAAGAGGTGTTAGCATGATGCCCGCTTACTCGGAGAGTGTTTTTTGTTTATTTATTTGTCATTTTTAATCCAAAGTATCACCTAGACACTCAGCATTAGGGCTAAATTCTGGATTAGCAAGCACCAAAATCAAGCCTTAGCCATTTTATTAGCCAATAGGTACAACTACCAAAAAGACCAATATCGAAGGTAAAAAAACAGCCAGCACCAAGGTTTCAGCTGTTACATATATGTTAAATACACACACACACACACACACACACACACACACACACACACGTGGGTAAAAGAGTCTGTGAGCATAGACACAAAAATGGGCCAGTGGCCACTTCCCACTGGTGAGTATGGTGGTTACTGGGAATGGAGGGGAAGCAACAGAGTACAGGGCTTCCCCAGTGGCTCAGCGGGAAAGAACCACCTACTATCAAAAGAGGGTTCAATCCCTGGGTCAGAAAGATCCCCTAGAGGAGGGTGTGGCAACCGTCTCTGGTATTCTTGCCTGGAGAATCCCATGGACAGAGGAGACTGGCGGGCTATAGTGTAATGTATGTAAAGCTAGAGACATAGTTCCTGAGGAACACTGAAACATTCAATAGACATTATCATTGATTTCTATTCCTGCATCTGTGTTAAATTTTCTACAACTATTGTTGAAGACTTTTAGAATCAGAAATTAAATATTATATTTTTAAAAAATCAGCATATTTTTATGTTTATAAGTAATTTTTAAAGTTATTTTTAATTGGCAGATAATTGCTTTACAATAATGTATTGGTTTCTGCTGTATGTAAGTAATTTTTTTTTATTAGAATGGCAAATACTCTTAAGGTCACAACATCAACAAATACTTCTTTCCTGACCCAGTGTATGTGCTTCTTGGATCTTAGTGAAAGCCATAAAATGTTTGTAAATGCTGTTGTTATTTACAGTTCTTCTGAAGGCAAATGGGGGAGAAATTTTCTAGAAAAGCATCAACTATGGGTGGGATGGAATTTCCTGATTCCCTGCACAGACTTCTAGGGACTGATATACTACTTCTGCTTCCAGGAAGTGGATTAAGCAGTATGTCCGAGGCACTACCAAGCATTCGTTTTGAAAAGTGTACCAGTTTACAGTTTTGCTACGTATGCCTACCAATGCTTCCAGCCCCTCAAATGACATGTTTAAAAATGAAAATAAAATAGACTCTTATTCCTGAGGCTCTAGGGTCAATTTTTACAAGCTTAGGAAAAATGTGAGATCAACCAAGTATCCAGATATTCTAAGAAAAAAGAGACTGAGATGGGTAATTTCCAGAGTCAGTTTTTTAAATCCCAAACTTTTGCAGCCACACACAAACACACAAAGACACATCATACACATATACCTCCTTAATTTTTCAATTAATTTTCCTAATCTAGTTAGAACACATTGTTTTGAAGGGAATAAGAACACAAATAAATAAATGATTGCTTCTGATGGGTTTTTTGGTTTCCCAAGCAATTTTTGCGTTTTCAAAACAGAAATTTAGGTTCATCAAACCTGGGCAAGACTTAGGTGGCACAAGCTGTATTAGCAAGTTTCATTCACAATCTTAAATTGCTTTCTCTAACCCTATTTCTCCCAAACACCTTCACAAGGAGATAAATGATGGATGTATACATCTATTTCCAAAAGATATTTCATCTGACATCATTATCTTGCTCAAAGGAAAATATCCCTAGTTTCACAATTGTTTGGGGAAAGAAATTTAAAATACTGTGTGCTCAGGAATAAAAACAACTTTTGATAAGACATTGTTGAATATTTCACTCCCTTCTTCAAAAGCTTATTCTGGTTTCTTTATAGCCTAAAAAAGAATTTCCAACATCTTTATCTTGACATTCAAAAACTGGCGCAATTGTTACCTAACTTTCTGACCACAGTTTCTCCAGTATCCCAGCACATATAATTACTTCAAGTTCACAATTCCATACCTGAAATACCTGTCACTGGGTATGTATTTGGATTTTGAGGACACAAGGTGGTATTTTTTAAAAGTAATACAGTGAATGTTTAAAGTATTAGCAAAATCTCTGTATGTTGGAGCAGGACTTATAATTAAAAAGCTTTGATATTTCTGCAGCAAAATTTACAAAGATTCTCATATGTGGATTAAGTAAAGATTATAAACAGCCTCGTGTCAGTTCAGGTCAAGTTGTGCCACCAAGTAAGTCTGCTGTAACTTAAGAAGGAAACAGTGATTTTCAGAGCTTCTCAGAAACTGTAGAGAATGGGTTGCGAGCTTGCATGTGCTTTACTTCAACACAGATCTTTGAACTTTTGAGCTTTAGTTAATTTGCTTTCTGTAGCCCAGTAGATCCTCTGCATCTCTTCTAATTTATTCAGCTCCATCATGGGCCAGTTCAAATACCAGCTCTTGCATAGAGCCTGAAGTCAGAAGAGCCATCCTTCCTCTGCTGTCTGCTGCTTATTTCTTCCTCCACACTAGAAATTCCTTAAGAAACAACCCTGTGTTTGCTTTGCCTTTGCATATGTGATGCCTAGCAGTGTATTTTCCTCAAAAGGGTAGATGAATTGATTAAGCAAGCCAACCCCAAACAAAACTCTTGACAAAGCAAGCATTATGACGTATCTCTATTTCTCTCTACAAACCTGGATTTTTACAAAATGACCAGTTTCTGTTTTTTATTAAACTAGTTTTACTCAGAATCCATCTTTCTGGTTAAATATTTTCTAGCAAGGCTGAGAAATGACAACCCACTCCAGTGTTCTTGTCTGGAAAAGTCCATGGACAGAGGAATCTGGTGGGCTTCAGTCCACGGGTTCTCAAAGAGCTGGACATGACTGAGCAACTTCACTTTCACTTTCACTCATATTACACTCTTTATTCTTAATTATTTCCAGAAGCAGGTTTTAGTGGGTTAGAAATGTATCTTCTTAGTTTGTATTCTTCTTAGTACTCTGCAGACAACTGAGGGTTCCTTAATGAATTAATATATGACTAATAATAATTATTATGGATAAAGGTAAATAATTCTTATATTAAATATTTAGGTGAATGGAATAACTATTTTTGGAATATTGGAGATTAGAGAACATATCTCCAAACATAAATTGTACCCTATTATTTAAATTTGAGGGGATACAGTGTAGTTCCTTTGCATTCCAGCTTAACTACCTTATGCTGTTTACGATTTTATAGTTTATTTCGGTAATTTAGCTGACTGTCATATGAAATGATAGTTTGACTCCTTTTGTAATAAAAGAATTATTGGGATATATAAAAAGGAGACAAATAAGAAATGAATAAAATACTTCCCATAATATGAATAATAATAGAAATAGTATATTGTATGTATTTTGGCTATGAGGGTTGAAGAATAACCCTAAATAATTCCTATATCACAAGATTAATAAATCAAATATGGATTTTCCACATATGGTATCATTTTTCACATGGAATAGCTGTATGATATTACGCACAAAACTAAGCAGCATTTGGGGGGTATTAAAACAGCCAACCTCTGTGGTCTGTTTCAGTCGATGAGTCTATAAGTCTGGGTAGGAGCTAGACATCTATTTCTGGAACCATCACCACAACTACCTTGTCTGGGCTTTGACTTTTCCTGCTCCTGGGGACTGGATGGAAAGTCAGATGAAGAAGCTTGAGGACAACTTGAATCACCAGATACCAAGACTCACAATGGATCCACCAAAACGTCTGAAGAAAATTCTTCCCTCCATCCCCACCTAGTAGAAAAGACCCCATGATGACCGAGAACATCTGATCAGTGTTCTGATCAGCAGCCTGCAGTGTAGCCCTGCATGACATTCCCATGCCAACAACAGCTGTCTGAGGAAACAAATACTACAGTTGCCCCCTCATGTAGGTACAACCTAACACTGCACTCTAGCCCCACAACTACATATGTATAAGCTCTGATTATCAGTTCATCACGACAAACACAATTTCCCTGGCATTGAATTTCAGGAGACATTTATCACGTGCACCCACAGTAAAAGAGCAGTGAGAGTCTTAAAGCACTCAGTCTTCAACAGCGATTTTGGAATAATGCTCCAATAACCCAGGAAAAATCTTTCCTACATGACCATTGCTCTTTTTTTCTCCATAGAAAAGCCTTCACAATCATGTACATACCTTTCATGCAATCTTTACCTTCTAGCTAAGTTGTGAATTCTGTACCACTGCTATCCTTAGGGCTGGCCCCTGTCTAGAGGAGGATGACCAGGTGACACCTANTGCAACATATATATTTATGTTCTATAAATCAACAAGAGAAAGACAACACAAATTTAAAAATAAGCAAAATATGTGAACAGTCATTTCAAAAAAGATATACAAAAAAAAAAGATATACAAAGGACAAACAAGCAAATTAAAAGGTTTGCAACATTATTAGTCATCAGATAAATGCAAATCAAAATGATGATGCCATACTACTTCATTTTTTAAAAGCTGAGAACACTATAACTGGTGAGGAGGTGGACCAACTGGAACTCTCATATTTTGAGAGTGCACTATGTTAACAATGACTAGAAAATAACATCTCTAAAAATCGCTTACAATAGCATCAGATTGGGAAAGTTTGGCAGTTCATTATAAAGCTAAAAATACACCTACACCGTGTCCCAACACTTCCACTCCCGGGTTTTTACACAAAAGAAACGAAAACATAGCATAAAATACTTTTACATGAGTATTTCTATTAGCTTTATTCAAAATAACAAAAAATTGGAAATAATGCAAATGTCTAATAAAAATGGATAAATAAATTATGGTATATGTGTACAATACAATGGTAGACACCTCAAACTTTAAGGTCCCTCTCAGTCTTAACGTTAAGATGAGACTAGTATTAGGCATTTCAGTTCAGTTCAGTCCCTCAGTCCTGTCCTACTCTTTGCGACCCCATGGACTGCAGCATGCCAGTCCTCCCTGTCCATCACCAACTCCTAGAGTATACCCAAACCCACGTCATTGAGTCAGTGATGCCATTCAACCATCTCATACTCTGTCGTCCCCTTCTCCTCCCGCCTTCAATCTTGCCCAGCATCAGGGGCTTTTCAAATGAGTCAGTTCTTTACATCAGGTGGCCAAAGTATTGCAGTTTCAGCTTCAGCATCAGTCCTTCTAATGAATATTCAGGATTGATTTCTTTTAGGATGGACTAGTTGGATCTCCTTGCTGTCCAAGGGACTCTCAAAAGTCTTCTCCAGCACCACAGTTCAAATGAATCAATTCTTCAGTGTTCAGCTTTCTTTATAGTCCAACTCTCACATCCATACATGACTACTGGAAAAACCATATCTTTGACTAGACAGACCTTTGTTGGCGAAGTAATGTCTCTGCTTTTTAATAAGCTGTCTAGGTTGGCCATAACTTTTCTTCCAAGGAGCAAGTGTCTTTTATTTTCATAGCTGCAGTCACTATCTGCAGTGGTTTTGGAGCCACCCAAAATAAAGTATTCACTGTTTCCTCATCTATTAGCCATGAAGGGATGGGACCAGATGCCATGATCTTAGTTTTCTGAATGTTGAGTTTTAAGCCAACTTTTCCACTCTTTATCCCCCCTAGACTCACAACTCACACATTTATCACTTGCCCATACAATTATGGTTTTGCATACACAGTCCTATCTTTCTTCTGACATGCTTCCTTCTGCTGGCAACAGCTTGATATTGGAGACCAAGGAGAGCCATTGCTATGCTAAAGTCACTTCAATCATGTCCAACCCTTTGCAACCCTGTGGACTGTAGCTCGCCAGGCTCCTCTTTCTGTGGGAATCTCTAGACAGGAATACTGGAGTGGGTTGCCATTCCTTCTCCAGGGCATCTTCCTGACTGGGGTATCAAACTGGTAGGTCTCTTATGTCTCCTGCATTGGCAGGTGGGTTCTTTACCACGGGTGCCACCTGGGAATCCCAGGAGGAAAGCCAGGTTAATTTCAATTCTGATTACTTATTCAAGAGGAAAAATCATGCTAAATCCAAAGCGGAAGAATGGTATGTTTTAGGATGGTATCTTGATTGGGACCTGGAGAGTTTAAATATGTGAATACAATTATATCCAAATAAAGGATTTAGGTGGTGGTTCATTAACAAGTATATACTATTGGTGTCTTAAAGAGAGAAACTATATAATTATTCAGTATTTAAGTCTGCTATTATCAGTAGACAGGTATAGTGATATAGGCAGTATATTTTAACAGTTAAAGCACAGATAGACTTTGGAGCCAGATTGCCTAGTTTGAAGTCATAACTTCTCTATTCCTCAGTTTTCTTTTCTGACAAAATGGGGATCGTAAGAGTACCCACATCATAGAGTTGGTGTAAGGATGAAAAGAATTCATCTCAAGTTTAAGAACAATTTATAACAAGATATGTGCTTTTGTAATTAATGGATGATTTTACCTTTTTTTTAAGTTCAAATTTTCTGTATATAGCAGAGAATAATATNTTCTGACAAAATGGGGATCGTAAGAGTACCCACATCATAGAGTTGGTGTAAGGATGAAAAGAATTCATCTCAAGTTTAAGAACAATTTATAACAAGATATGTGCTTTTGTAATTAATGGATGATTTTACCTTTTTTTTAAGTTCAAATTTTCTGTATATAGCAGAGAATAATATCAGTTAGTCTAATAGGAAGAAAAGTTTTTTTTAAGAAGATAACTTTTTTTGGATTAAGATCATCTCTCCAAAGAGAACTGAGGATACGGTCCAAAAGTATAGAATAGAAGATGTGAAAAATAAGAGAATGGAGTCTGCCTTAGTTGACTGGGCTACTACAAAAAAATAAGGTAGCTCAAAACAACAAGAAATCTATTCCTTAGAGTTTTGAAGGCCAGGAAGTACAAGGTCACATCAGTCTCATGTCATGATAACTCAGATAAAGTGAAGGACTGAGGGGGTGATCAATGACTAGCAAAAATGAATGAAAACTCATGATATACAAATCGAACCAATTCTGCACAAGCAATGACTTAAGAGCTTGAGGTGTCTGGGAGAAATAGAACTCCTTTAGAAAATCAGCAGAAAGAAGATGAGGAATGAGGGATAAAATGTGATCCACTTTTATTTCATCTCAAAAGATAAAATGATTCCTAGGTTTTATTTGTATCTACTTTTTAAACATCTGTAACATACTTACCATCTCTGATGGCACCTGGCACCATTTTCCGTAGAGTAGGTGAACACACGTAGTTTTGAGTAAGCATGGAATGAATGAATAAAAGAGAGAAATATTATGTGCAGTAAGATGTATTAAGAGAGATGAAATTCCCCTTGAGGAACACTTGGAGAAGGCACAATCTCTATGCCACTTTAACGTAACTTGAATTTAGAGAACTCATAATAATTGTTTATAGGGTGGAAGAACGAATGTCCCATAAAAATATGTACCCATGGGTAAAAAAACACGACAACGGGACCAAGTCTGAAAACTAGACTATGTATGGTCTTTCTAGAACATCCAAAAGCTCTGGCTTCTCTACCTCCATCAGGGAATACATTTCCAGGTCCCCTTTGCACTTCAGGGACCCTATCTTCTCAGTAAGACTTTTCAATGCAAGCCAGCCCCTTTAGCAGCAGGTGGTTTGTGGTGTGTCAGAGAATATATTACTGGAACAGAATAGAATCTTTGTTTTACCCACTATAAGCTTAAAAAAAAGCGTGGCCCCTGTGGCGTCCAGACCATCTCCACACTTAAAACAACACAAATGCACCCAAAACTGGTGAGCACAGTTTATTGTCACATAGAGCACTGTTAACAGAAGGGCTACTGGAAGTCAAAGGCTGAGGCAACAGCCTGTGACTTGTATCAACAGCTGACGATATAGAGGTGAGCTTGGAAGTCTGCATTTCACTGGGTTTGGAACTTTTGAAGTTTCCTGTATTTTGATGCTCAGAAACAACATCTCAGAACTGAGATCAGACAATAAAGAATGTATTTATAGCACAGAGGTCACTTTAGATATCATCACCGACTCAGCGGTCATGAGTCTGAGCAAACTCCAGAAGACATTGAAGGACAGAGGAGCCTGGTGTGCTGCAGTCCATGGGGTTGCAAAGAGTCCAACACAATTTAGTGACTGAACAACAACACCACTTAAAAATGTCAACTTGAGATAAACTGCGCTGATTGTATACGTCTCACCTTCTTCCCTGCTGTGGGACTTTCCTATGTCTTTGTTTCTTCTGTATAAAATGAAAATGCTAATGATACCACTGATCTCAAGCTGCTGTAAATATTAAAGTTTCCATAGGAAGCATTTTGAACAGAGTTTACCACATATTAAATGCTCAATCAATATTACTATTTATTAACTGTAAATATACACATTTGAAAAAATTTTGTGTTTTAAAAAATCATAGTATAGCCTTAGGAACACTTTGATAATGTCATGACATGACCTGAATGCAGTATCAACAGTTTAGTGCTTCTTCACCTGTTTAAACAAAAAAATTCTCAAATGACTACAATGTAAAAGCATTAAGAATTTGAAAAATGCAAAGACAAATCAAAGATGGTCTTGCATTTGAGGAATTCACACTCTAGTAGAGAATAATAATAGCAAATATTAATGAACATCAACTAAATACCAGGCACTGTGATATGGATTAGTTTATCTAATCTTTATCACAAATACATGAAGTAGGTGCCACTGGTATTTTCATTATGCAGATAAGGAAATTGAAATATGGAGGATTTAAGTAACTTGCCCCCAGTATCTCTTTTGAGCCAAACTAATGGAGCCAGGATTCAAACTCTAGCTGTCTGGTTCCATATCTTATTGTTAAACACTATTCGGTATTGCTTCTATAGTGCTTCATAAAACGTCATCTAGCACTATGTGCAAGATGAAAGGAAAAGAGGCTATGGAGATAAGAAGGCCATCAGTTCAGTTCAGTCGCTCAGTCATGTCCAACTTATTGCAACCCCATGGACTACAGCATGCCAGGCTTCCCTCTCCATCACCAACTCCTGTAGATTGCTCAAACTCACGTCCATCTGGTTGGCGATGCTATCCAACCATCTCATCCTCTGAGGTCCTCTTCTCCTCCTGCCTTCAGTTTTACCCAGCATCAGGGTCTTCTCCAACAAGTCAGTTCTTTCCATCTGGTGGACAAAGTATTGGAGCTTCAGCTTCACCTTCACCATCAGTCCTTCTAATGAATATTCAGGATTGATTTCTTTTAGGATTGATTGGTTTGATGTCCTTGCAGTCCAAGGGACTCTCAAGAGTCTTATCCAACACCACAGTTCAAAACCATCAATCCTTCAGTGCTCAACTTTCTTTATTGTCCAACTCTAACATCCATACATGACTACTGGAAAAACCATAGCTTTGACTAGATGGACCTTTGTTAGCAAAGTAATGTCTCTGCTTTTTAATATGCGGTCTACATTAGTCATAGCTTTTCTTCCAAGGAGTAGGTGTCTTTTAATTTCATGGCTGAAGTCACCATCTGCAGTGATTTTNATAGCTTTGACTAGATGGACCTTTGTTAGCAAAGTAATGTCTCTGCTTTTTAATATGCGGTCCACATTAGTCATAGCTTTTCTTCCAAGGAGTAGGTGTCTTTTAATTTCATGGCTTAAGTCACCATCTGCAGTGATTTTGGAGCCCCCAAAATAAAGTCTGTCACTGTTTCCATTGTTTCCCCATCTATTTCCCATGAAGTGATGGGACCAGATGCCATGATCTTAGTTTTTTGAATGTTGAGTTTTAAGCCAGCTTTTTCACTCTTTCACTTTCATCAAGAGCCTCTTTAGTTCCTCTTTGCTTTCTACCATAAGGGTGGTGTCATCTGTATATCTGAGGTTATGTATATTTCTCCTGGCAATCTTGATTCCAGCTTGTTCTTCATTAAGCCAGGCATTTCGACATTCTCTGCATATAAGTTAAGTAAGCAGGGTGACAATATACAGCCTTGACATATTCCTTTCCCAATTTGGAACCAGTCTGTTGTTCCATGTCCGGTTCTAACTGTTTCTTCTTGACCTGCCTACAGTTTTCTCAGGAGGCAGGTAAGGTGGTCTAATACTCCCATCTCCTGAAGAATTGTCCAGTTTGTTGTGATCCACACAAAGGCTTTAGCATAATCAATGAAGAAGTAGATGTTTTTCTGGAATTCTCTTACTTTTTCTATGATCCAACAGATGTTGGCTGTTTGATCTCTGGTTCCTCTCCCTTTTCTAAATCCAACTTGAACATCTGGAGGTTCTCAGTTCACATACTGTTGAGGCCTAGCTTGGAGAATTTTGAGCATTACTTTGCTAGTGTGTGAGATGAGTGCTAGTGTGTGAGATGAGTGCATCTGTGTGGTAGTTTGAACATTCTTTGGTATTGCCTTTCTTTGGGATTGGAATGAAAACTGACTTTTTCCAGTCCTGTGGCCACCGCTGAGTTTTACAAATTTGCTGGCATATTGAATGCAGCACTTACACAGCATCATCTTTTAGGATTTGAAACAGCTCAACTAGAATTCCATCACCTCCACTAGCTTTGTTTGCAGTGGTGCTACTTGAAGGCCCACTTAACTTCACACTCCAGGATGTCTGGCTCTAGGTGAATAATCACACCACCATGGTTATCTGGGTCATTGAGATCTTTTTTGTACAGTTCTTCTGTGTATTCTTGCCACCTCTTCTTAATATCTTCTGTTTCTGTTAGTTCCATACGGTTTCTTTTATTGTGCCCATCTTTGCATGAAATGTTCCTTTGGTATCTCTAATTCTTGAAGAAGACCATATCCTTATTGAAATGGTGCAGACAGGAAGTAACAAGGGCCAGAAATACACACTAGCCATGGTGCTGAAGATTACAGAGTAAATGAAAGTGATTCTGTATAAAAGGAGCTTGCAAGACATGATGACTGCCAGCCTGTGAGGAACCCAGGAATAGTTGAACAATTACTTTATATGCAGGAAATGTTGGAATACTAACAACAGGATGGGATCAGTGCTTTCATCTCTCTGAATGCCCCACTAATGTCTGATGTCTCTGACTAGCCTGTCTTTTTATCTCCAGATTTACCTGCCATAATTTTCCAAATTATATTTCCAAAATCACTCATAACAAATTCTATCAAATAAGAGCACCAGAAAGACATTCGATAATTTCAGAGGTATAGTTTCCATTACTTTGTTTTTTTAACAAAAATCTTGGAAAGTTTATAGTTAGAAAGTCCTTTGCTAAAATTGGGCATAAAAACCAATGACACAATTACCGGGAAGACCACAAGATGGCAGCAAAGTATAGCATAAAGGCAGCCTGCGAAGTCATCCTGGAGGACTCTGCATTAAATACTCTCAGCTTTCATTTATTTTGTATGTACGTATTTGGTGTGTATTTATCAATAGCTACAACAGCTATGTAATCATTGCCTCTATACAGCACCTCATAATTTACAAAAACTCCTACCAACAATGTCTCTCATCTGATCCTTGGAGCTACATTGTGAAGTCTACAGGTCAATGATCATGACCTCCCTGGAGAAAAAGTTTTATCCCACATACTTAAGTCATTTCAGAGACTCAGAGGTGAGTCAAAGCTCTGAACTTTATCACTGTTTCTATTAAGATGTGCTCCAGAGGACAGAGAACATGAAGGGTCATCCTGTACCCACAACTTCAGAGAGAAAATAAAATCTAAGATTTTCAGTAGAACTGAGAACATTTTAAGACACTGAGGTCTGTAAGGAATTTGGAGGGAAGAAAGAAAAAAAATAATAAAAGTGAAAGGGATTTCTTTATTTTTTATAACAGCAGTAAAAATTTTCTCAAAGGCAATTACGAGGAAGCAAAATTGCAAAGAAATACGCCAGGATGGAAGGGACAGAGTTATCCTTCAAATGTTAGTCATGTACATTTCCTAAGGTTGCTATAACACCACTAACTTGGTGGCATAAAACAACAAGTTCAGAGTCAAGGTATCTGCAGGGCTGCACTTCCTCCAAAGGTTCTGGGCTGGGGGGGAGCCTTCCGTCCCTCCAGCTCCCTGCCCTTGTCCTTGCTAGGCCTTCTCCTCTGTGTGCCTCCCTCTCTGTGTGCTTCTTAGGACACTTGTCACTGGACTGAGGCCTCACCTGGATCATCCAGGCTGATCTCACCTGGAGATCTTTAATTATATTTGCAAAGATCCTTTTTATCCAAATAAAGCCCCATCCTCAGGTACCAGGGGTTAGGACTTAGGCATCGCTTTGGGAGGGGGATCAGAGTCACCATTCACCATTCAATCCACTACCATGCTGTCAAGACTTCACCTCTCCCCACCCATGGTGGGGTTCACAAACCTACATGTTAGAGGCCCCCTGACCCTTCTGATTGGCACAGAGTAAAGGGACAAAGTAGGTGGTTAAATAGTTAATCCCACTTGGGGATTGTAAGCAGAAAAAATATGAGAGACCCCTGTAAGTTAATGACTACTCAAGACAGCGGTTGTGCATAACCACAAAACCAAGCAGGCTTGCTTAACACAAAGCCATGCAACAGAGGCATAAGACATGCTCCAAACAACAAAACAGTGGTGGCCTGAGACCCACATCCTGCTCAGTGAGCTCAGTAAGTTAATGATCCCTAGCACATGTTCTCTGCACACATTAAAAAATGATCATTTCTGGACCTGGCTTGACCATGTAGGGACAAGAAAACTTCCCTGCTCAACCTGGAGGAAGAGCTGATGATGGAAGCATGATGTCTATTCAGGAAAGACAAAGTTCTTCACCCCCTTCTCACTTTTACTTTGATCATAAAACTGTAGTCAGTTAAGTTCTTGGGTTGCAACATCTCTCACCCACCCATTTGTAAGCCTCACAAGCATCTTATTCTATTAAATAACACATCACTTCTTGTCTATCACTTGGCCTCTTACTGAACTCTTTTTGTCCCTGAGACATAAAGGATTATGGTACCAGACCTATTCGTAACCCCTGAAAGGACACACAACGGTTTTACTTCCTCATGTTTAGCTGTTACAGAGCAACATCATCTGATTTCTCCTCCTGAGTCTGTGCCACTGTGTCCTCTCCTTGCTCAGTCTCCTCATCTGTAAAGTAGGAAAGTTAGACCAGCCAATGGTCACAAAGTCAAAAGGATGCTAAGTTTGGGAGAAAACTAACACAGTGGGCTTCAGAAAAACAAGAGTCTTTGTACCTTATGCCAATCACTTGTCACATTGTGGTGGAATATCTTCTTTCCTGTGTTAGCTTTGGGAGGTCTTTTGTCTTTACTTTTTTGCTAAATATCTACATTGTGGCAGATCTGGCTCTAGGTTCTCAGGCTATAGAGATGAGCAAGGATGAATACTTCTCTCAGGAGCCCCACAGTCCAGGAAGAGAGACAGATATGCAATGGAATTCCTGCTGTCGAGGGTGAAAGTGCTAAGGAGAGGAGCAGGGAAACCCAAGTGACCACTCTGGGCTCTGGGTGGGCTCAGGGATGAGGAAAGTCCTTGTTGAGGGAGGCACTTAAGTTGATTTGAGTGTTGAATACATTTCATCGGTTAAGTAAGATCATAGAAAATAGTACACACAGAGTAATCACAATGTCTAAAGATGTTAAGATGTGAAAGGGCAAGTGAATAGGTGCATCTGGGAAAAAGGTATGCTGAAAGGAAAGGGGAAAGGATATTGCCTGGAAAAAGAGCTGTGATCACGGCTACCATCAGTGAGCACATGCTTCACATCGAATACCATGCCGAACACCTTCATACACAATACAGTTCTTACAGCTACAGATCTTATGTCTGTTTAGGTTTAGCTGGGCTGGGATAACTCCTAANGTAAAAATTTTCTCAAAGGCAATTACGAGGAAGCAAAATTGCAAAGAAATACGCCAGGATGGAAGGGACAGAGTTATCCTTCAAATGTTAGTCATGTACATTTCCTAAGGTTGCTATAACACCACTAACTTGGTGGCATAAAACAACAAGTTCAGAGTCAAGGTATCTGCAGGGCTGCACTTCCTCCAAAGGTTCTGGGCGGAGGGGGAGCCTTCCGTCCCTCCAGCTCCCTGCCCTTGTCCTTGCTAGGCCTTCTCCTCTGTGTGCCTCCCTCTCTGTGTGCTTCTTAGGACACTTGTCACTGGACTGAGGCCTCACCTGGATCATCCAGGCTGATCTCACCTGGAGATCTTTAATTATATTTGCAAAGATCCTTTTTATCCAAATAAAGCCCCATCCTCAGGTACCAGGGGTTAGGACTTAGGCATCGCTTTGGGAGGGGGATCAGAGTCACCATTCACCATTCAATCCACTACCATGCTGTCAAGACTTCACCTCTCCCCACCCATGGTGGGGTTCACAAACCTACATGTTAGAGGCCCCCTGACCCTTCTGATTGGCACAGAGTAAAGGGACAAAGTAGGTGGTTAAATAGTTAATCCCACTTGGGGATTGTAAGCAGAAAAAATATGAGAGACCCCTGTAAGTTAATGACTACTCAAGACAGCGGTTGTGCATAACCACAAAACCAAGCAGGCTTGCTTAACACAAAGCCATGCAACAGAGGCATAAGACATGCTCCAAACAACAAAACAGTGGTGGCCTGAGACCCACATCCTGCTCAGTGAGCTCAGTAAGTTAATGATCCCTAGCACATGTTCTCTGCACACATTAAAAAATGATCATTTGTGGACCTGGCTTGACCATGTAGGGACAAGAAAACTTCCCTGCTCAACCTGGAGGAAGAGCTGATGATGGAAGCATGATGTCTATTCAGGAAAGACAAAGTTCTTCACCCCCTTCTCACTTTTACTTTGATCATAAAACTGTAGTCAGTTAAGTTCTTGGGTTGCAACATCTCTCACCCACCCATTTGTAAGCCTCACAAGCATCTTATTCTATTAAATAACACATCACTTCTTGTCTTTCACTTGGCCTCTTACTGAACTCTTTTTGTCCCTGAGACATAAAGGATTATGGTACCAGACCTATTCGTAACCCCTGAAAGGACACACAACGGTTTTACTTCCTCATGTTTAGCTGTTACAGAGCAACATCATCTGATTTCTCCTCCTGAGTCTGTGCCACTGTGTCCTCTCCTTGCTCAGTCTCCTCATCTGTAAAGTAGGAAAGTTAGACCAGCCAATGGTCACAAAGTCAAAAGGATGCTAAGTTTGGGAGAAAACTAACACAGTGGGCTTCAGAAAAACAAGAGTCTTTGTACCTTATGCCAATCACTTGTCACATTGTGGTGGAATATCTTCTTTCCTGTGTTAGCTTTGGGAGGTCTTTTGTCTTTACTTTTTTGCTAAATATCTACATTGTGGCAGATCTGGCTCTAGGTTCTCAGGCTATAGAGATGAGCAAGGATGAATACTTCTCTCAGGAGCCCCACAGTCCAGGAAGAGAGACAGATATGCAATGGAATTCCTGCTGTCGAGGGTGAAAGTGCTAAGGAGAGGAGCAGGGAAACCCAAGTGACCACTCTGGGCTCTGGGTGGGCTCAGGGATGAGGAAAGTCCTTGTTGAGGGAGGCACTTAAGTTGATTTGAGTGTTGAATACATTTCATCGGTTAAGTAAGATCATAGAAAATAGTACACACAGAGTAATCACAATGTCTAAAGATGTTAAGATGTGAAAGGGCAAGTGAATAGGTGCATCTGGGAAAAAGGTATGCTGAAAGGAAAGGGGAAAGGATATTGCCTGGAAAAAGAGCTGTGATCACGGCTACCATCAGTGAGCACATGCTTCACATCGAATACCATGCCGAACACCTTCATACACAATACAGTTCTTACAGCTACAGATCTTATGTCTGTTTAGGTTTAGCTGGGCTGGGATAACTCCTAAATCTCGGTTGCTTCATCCAGTGACTGTTTACTTATCACCCACACATAATCTGTTGGAATCTGGTTCATTCTGTAGGGCAGCTGCCTCCTAAGTGTTATCTCAGCATTCAGTCTCAATTCTCATAGCATGTTCATATCAACACCTGTCTTCACATTTGCCAAAGGAAAAAGCAGGCTGGAGAGTCTGATCCCAGGAACTTAATGCCTCTCATGGAGGTAGCACACACCACTTCTGCTTTTTTTTTTTTTTTTTTCAGATTCTGCAGGTCGCTTGGGCACACCTAACTCAGAAAAGAAAGAAATGTGACATCCAGAATTAGAAGAGAAGCAGGTACTGGGAAAGAGAAGCAGCTTACTACAGGTGGCTACCACTAGCCTCATTTTACAAATGTGGAAATAGAAACAGAGAAGTTACTCATGGTCACACAGTTGGCAACTGGCAGAAGCAGGACTTGAACTCAGATGGGTCTAACTTCAGACCCCACACTCTTCTTTACTGGGAAACACATATGCCTTGTCCAAATGATTTGGACTTCATCCCAACAGTAATGGGGAGGTTATTGAAAGGTTGTAACAGGGAGAACACACATCCTATTTGTATTTTAGAAAGATACATCTGGAAATAGTGACAGGTGAGGGACAAAACTGAGGATGTGAGTTCCACTCCAACTGTTATGACAGCTTTCAGACAGTGCCTATTCTGGGAATTGTAAGGGGTCAGCAGATCCAAAGGCCACTAAGAGTCAGAGTTGAGAGGTTTTAATAAATATGTGATGATGAAAGTAAAGGATAAATAGAATAAAACGAATAATGAAAAGGGAAGGAGGGACAAACATGATGAGCTGGGTCCCGGCTTGGGCAACTAGGAGAACAGAAGTGCCATTTAACAGGACAGGGATTAAGTCAAGCATCAGGCCAGCGGTGCTTGTTTCTGTTTTCAGTGGGGATAGGGACTTATGTAAGTGATTCAAGTCTGAACATGTTGAATTTGAGTTTCCTATGAAAATTCAAGTGAAGAGCTCCAGCAGACACTTAGGCATATGCATCTTAAATGTATTTTAAAAAGTTTTAGTTATAGGTAAATATTTGGGCAAAAAAAGAAATGCAAAAGTGATAGTCCAAATCATACGACTGATGAAATTACCAGGAGAGAGAAAAAAAAAAAAGAAAAAAAGAAACAAGAAAAAATAATGTACGATGGAGCAACCAGTCTGGAATGCAAAGGTTTAAAATGTCTGTAGGGTAGAGAGTTCATTGTACTCACCTTTGATCTCTCCACTTAATTCAAGGCAGAATCCAAAAGATTTTCTTGACTACAGTTGGATAAATTTATGAAACAGAAAACACGCTAGAATGGGCAACATCTGGAAATAAGATCCAATGAATTCACGGCACCATATTGTCTACACTGAACAGGATGAAGGTACCCAAACTTCACAGTCCTAGAAACCAAGCCATACATACACACAGAATATTTTTATCTTTTTATGAAATTTTTTTTATTCGTTGTGGCTTATTACCAAAGAATATGTATTTACTGTAAGTAGTAGTAAGAATATGTGTAAGAAAAAGAACGTAAACTAGTTGTAATACTAGCACATCCCTTCCTAGGCTCACTTTTTTGGCATGGGGGAAAGCTAGAAAAGCAAAGGACTTAGTAATGGAAAGGGGAGGAGGGCAGTCGGGGAGTTCTATTTATTTAGGGTTCCCTGATTCCATTAACCTTCCGATGCTTCAGAGCCTGTCCACACCTTCCAGATTAGGCTCCGCTTTCCTTTCTCCCATGGGAAGGGGGAAGAAAAAGGAATGCAGCTTATTAGCCACACATAAATATCTTTCGTTAAACTGCTCTGAGCTACTGCTGTTGTTAACACAATGGGCTGGCAATGTCAAATGCGAAACCCTTTCTGGAGAAGCGGCAACGATGACCACCTGAAACTGTTTTCTGTGCTGAAGCAGAAAGCGAGGCATTCGGGAAAGTCACTCTTTTTGCAAACATCGCGGCCTGTGAGATCTGCCCAAAAAAAGAGCTGATCATATGCCTGTTATCCCAAAATAGCACCTTCCTCCATTATGCTGAGGTTCAGCGCAAAACTGACTCATGCGGCTCCGGGATCGCTGCCAGGGCAGAGCGCCGAGCATCCGAGCCCGCGGGCCGCGCGGCATCAACAGGCGGAGACACCGCGGGACCGGACTGCGCGGGGTCCCTGCGACGCGTTCCGGACTTCGGCTTCGCAGCCAAGAAGGCGAGAGCTTTCAGTAGCCACCGTGTTAGAGCGTAGACATCTCGGTGGGGCTCTCGGGCCTTATTAAAAATCTGTCACATCCTGATTCTGCTCCGAATCTGCTCCGTGTTCCGGGGCTGCTCCACAAGGGCAGCAGCTCAGTTCCTGCGCAATCCCGCTTTGTTCTTCGACATCAGCGCAACCCCAGTCGTATCTTCGCCCTCACCCAAGGCCAGGTCACTACCCTCCTCAACAATAGCCCCAGGTCACACCCTCCTCAACCTGATTCAAGCTATCGCATTCCCTGCCCACACCCCACAGCGATTTTCCTGGAGCGCTTCCATCCACGTGTCATCCCCCACCTCAGAACTCTCTCTGGACCCTGTGTTCCTTAGTACTACTAATTTCTTTACATTCTGTTGTAATGTCCTTACTGGTCTTTACAATCTTTCTTATACATTGAGTTATCCACAATGCCTAGAATATGATAGACAATTTATGGACAAATGTAACATAATGTATTTTTGTATGTAACAAAAATAATGAGGATGAGTAAGGAAAC
>SJYA01000074.1:596318-616730 GCA_006410615.1 Neotragus moschatus | reverse complement strand
AAAAAAAAAAAAGAATCACTGTTGTCTTTCGGTTTGGGTTACAGAAGTCGAGGGTGGGGAAAGAAGAATCCCGAGTTTTCTAATTTGTAAAACAATTTCACATTTACCATCTCATTTCATCTGCACAGCAACTGCATTGTAACCAAGGAAGGGGACGTTATTCCATCTCACAGATGAGAGACCTGAAGGTAAATCAGAGGAGGCGACTTGCTGAATACCACACAACACACTCAGCATTAGAACAGCTGACCCTAAGTCTTGTACATTTTATGTAATATTCAAATGTTTAAGAAGAGAGACTGATTAGAGAAGAATATGCGATAAGGAAGTACTTTGTGACTCAAAGAGTAATGTTTTATAAGNACAGATGAGAGACCTGAAGGTAAATCAGAGGAGGCGACTTGCTGAATACCACACAACACACTCAGCATTAGAACAGCTGACCCTAAGTCTTGTACATTTTATGTAATATTCAAATGTTTAAGAAGAGAGACTGATTAGAGAAGAATATGCGATAAGGAAGTACTTTGTGACTCAAAGAGTAATGTTTTATAAGGTACCGAGGGGAAACCAGGTCAATGTCTTTGAGTACTATGGCCTCTGCTTTATAAAAAGAGAATGATTAAGTAAATCATAATAAAATGCATCAGATGGAGCCTTTAAGAACAGTTAATGACATGGGAAAGTGCTCACGTTTTAACAACAGGCTTGAAAAGCAGAAAAGAACAATAGTTTAGTCCCAAATCTGTTAGGTGACAGAGCAAGAGAAAGAAATTACCAGAATATGAATGGTAGCCAGAATCTTTCTGGTGTTAAGACTGTAAGTGTCTTTCTTTGTTTGTTTCTTTATTCTATTTTATATTTTATTTGAACAATGGACATACATTGCTGTTAGTGCAGGAAAAGGAACTGTTTTTCAGTGAACAAATACTTCTAACAGTCATTGTACATGATTTCCTAAATATTTGGCCCACTGTCCTGTTGATTTCAATTCCAGCAGCAAAATCCTCACAAAGGGTATTGGTAACAAAGTGGAATGGAACACGATCCTGACAGATTTACCTGGAGAACTATGTCCTTTTGGCAATGCCAAAGAGATGAAGCTGGAACAGACTTTAATTTAAAAAAAAAAAAAAAAAAAGCTGAGACAGAGAACAAAGGGAGAGGAAATGTTGCCATATGGCATAGAGGGACTCATTTAAAAATTAGGAATTGTAAATGGAGACAGATCAAGACTAAAGGAAAATGGAAGAAGTGACTGAAGCTTATCAAATAATCTATCAGAGATCTAATCCCACTGAATTTTAATCTCTCTAATAATAACTGATTTATTCATCTTTCTAACCTCACAGTGACATGCACAGTACTGGCCAATAGTAGGTATGTCAATTGTAGACTGAATAACATGCCTGTATTCAAAAAATCTTAAAATTCTAGTGTGGGGTGGTTAGGTACATCCCTAAAGGTATGCTTTAATTTTTTTTTAAAGGTTTATTTTTCCATGACAAGCGGAACATGTAGGTATATATATTTGGTTCCAAAAGAAGGTGCAGGCAGATAGTAAGGTCTGGTAAAATGAGTTATTGGAGGTGAGGGGAGACAAAGTATATTTGAAAATAGCAACACTGTGCATTCATCTCATGAAGGATAATCATAGTCTATGAAAACAAAAATATCTTTTTAGTACATTTGTCTGAAAAAGAAAATAAGACTCTGGTTACCTGTGTTGTATCGGATTAATAGCAAGTAATAATAAAGGCACTCACCATATATTCATAGCAATTACAGTGTGCCAGGAACTGCTCTAAACTCTTTATATATATAAAGGTTGGGAAGACTCCCAGGTCGGGAAGATCCCTTGGAGGAGGGCATGGCGACCCACTCCAGTATTCTTGCCTGGGGAATCCCATGGACAGAGGAGCCTGGTTGGCTACAGTCCACAGGGTTGCAAAGAGTCAGACACAACTGAACCGACTGAGCATGCATGAATATATATGTGCGTGTGTGTGTGTATTATATATATACTAATATATACACTAATTTAATTTAATTATATAACATATATTTACTAATATATACTAATTCTCGCAAAGGTGCCTGTCTATGAGTCCAATTTTTCTCCTGCCTGATCTCTTCATTTTCTTAGGGAGGGAATTGAAGCACAGGAAGATTAAGTGATTTGCCTAAGGTCACAGCTAAGAAGTAGCAGAGACAGGATTTGAACTCAAGCTTTCTGTCTCTAAGAGTCTGTATTCTTAATCCTCTACCATCCTTCAAGGAAACCTACCAATGATGTGCAATCTACGCATACACGAGAAACATATTTATTAATTGCTCTTCTTCCTTAATTCCAAGAAAATTTTGTCTCCCAAAGTTGATCTGTAGCAGGAAGTATGCCTTCACTTATTGCCCCTCTTAACTCCCATGACATCAGTACCATTCCAACCACACAATGGAGTTCTGCTATAACATGTCTGATCTTACATGCTTGGCATTCAGCTTTCTTTTGAAAATACTACCTTTTCACTCAAATTGTCAAATGTAAAGAAAGAACAACTTTCCAGGCAATTAATAAGAAAATAAGAATTGGGTCACCATATGTGAAATACTTTGGGGATTTGATTTTAGTGCTCCTATCACTGCAAAGTGAGTAAGCTCATATTATTCCCACCTGCAAAGGAACAGCCTTCATGAACTACATTTTCATCACATAGACACACACATCCACTTTCTATAAGAACGCTCAGCCCATCTGCTCACATTTAAAAATATAAATTGAAGACCTCCCACGCTGCCTTGGTTTGTAAAATGTCTATCACCAAATCTTTATTCTAAGACTCCTGTAGGTCTATGATTTATTTTCCTTTCACTTTTCCTTTAATGGTTTTCACTAGTTCTCTTCCAAATACCTGATGTTTATAATGAAGTTTTCTCTCTTAGACAAAAATCTCAAAAGGGCAGGATTGCAGTATTGCCTCCATCTGAAATGTGTCTTCATTTTGAGGAAAATGTTTACTATTTGGGAAAAGTCTTCTCTGAAGCCTGATACTAAGCCCATGCCCAGGATGGCAAATTAGGATGCTCTATTTCTTCTCAAGTTACAAGACTTAGTTGCAATAGCACTAACGAAAAATGACCCTTCAAATAGACACACAAAAGACAAAATTGTGTAGACATCTCTTGTATTTATTCAAAGCTCATTCCCTAAAGATATTTTAAGAGATTAAAAACTAAGTTGCACATGCCTGTCCCTCAAAGAGGTGGAGATATTGTTGGGGTGAGTATCCCTTCTGTCCCCATGGAAATATCCTCTTTTAGGGTGGTAGGCTTGTAAGAACTATATCCACACTGCTGTAAACCACATTCACCCATTCATTCATTCTCGCAGTTCGACTGTACTGAGTGCCATCTGCCGGGCGCTCATAACAGTATAGGGACACAGAGATGACAGGTCCTGCTCCCTGACTTCAAGGAACTTATATTCTGAGGAGGGAGGAAGACCGGCACTGGGCTTCTGACTTCAAATTCAGTGCTCCCTCTTTTCCTTTTTGAAAAATCTGAGATATGTAATGCTGTAGCCAACTGACTCCTTTATTTCCTTCAACTTATTTCTTTTTTGTGTGTGAACCTTACGCAGTGAACCAGTTCAAGTTCTAAACAGTGCCATGTGCCCGGCTGCAGAGATGACCACCAATGCATGGCAGTACAGCAAAATACTAGAATTTGTCAAGGAGTCAAGATTTCTGCATTTTGCAAATGCTACTGAAGTCCTTATTTTTAAAAATGTGATTCAAAGACTAAAATTGATTCAGACTTTCCCTGAAATCCAACTCCAGGATTTTTTTAGGAGACAGCTAGAGACCACTGAGCCATGGAGCAGGCTTTGGTGAGGGAATGTGTCATAATATTCAAATACACAGGCCTTACAGTATGGCTCCAAGTCAGCTCATGTCTGTTGAGGGCAATTTGTCTGTGTCCCACTTTGAGACTTTTCAATAAATGCTGCTCAATAAAGAGTCTTAAAGATACTAATTCATATTAGGAAGTGTTTAATTGGTGATTGGGTTGTTTATTTGAAATCCACAGTACGAATGATATGATGAAAACAATCAGAAATGTGTATAAAATGTCTATAAAAATATTCTCTTTTATAATAGAAAAAAATTAGACACAATATGTTCAATGATAGGAGAATGACTAATTATGAGATTGTGGTTGCACAGATAATTATGCTGCCATTGAACATTACATAAGAGAATTTCAATGATGTGGGCCAATAAACACAGTTTATGACAAAGTGAATAAAGTAGGTAGAAAAGTGTAAGGTCCAAAGTGTGTTCAAATATATTTCAACACATGTTTCAAAAGAGATGGGAATAATATATGCAAAAATATCAAGAATCTTAACTGATCAATTGGACTCCCTAATATCCTGTTTTGTCATGCTCTTTCTCATGAAGGTCTTCACACATTCTGCCCGCCCTAGTTGAAATGCCCAACTCTCATTCCTCCTTGCACTCACCCTTCAGGTGTCCACTTACATCACTACCATCCCACGGGGCTCCACCTCATCGGCTGCTCTGGTGGTATCCTACTTCGGCATCCTGCACCCTGTATTATACTATTTTTACATACTTTATTTCAATTGTTAGTTCACTTATCTGAGAGATAATTAACTTCTCAAAGACTTACACTATGTCTCTCATGCTTAAATCTGTGGTATTAACATATATAGTGCATAGTCAAAAGCAAATCTATAAAAAGTAAATTATCTTATTTTCTTCATATCATTTTCTAAATTATACACATTTTCTTCAATAAAGGTCTATTTCCTTTGCAAGTACAAAAAGGATAAATGTTGTATATGCTGTTATTGCCATTGAAGATCTTCATTAAAATGAAAACATTTTAGAAGTATTTAAAATTTTCCATCCTTCAGACTCCAAAAGGCCTGATGGCTTCTTAATCTATCTAAGGAAACTATAATTCAAAATTTCCCTACATCTTTCAGAATCTAAATGGCATGGTGAATTTTTAATCCATCAATGTGATGAGCACATTTACTCTGAAATACCATCATGTTGAATTAGCTAAAAGATTATAAGCAGATAGGAAAATGCCTGAAACTGTGAACACCGTTTTCTCTTTGGGGTATTCAAGCGTTCTGTTGGACTCAATGTTTGACTCATTGACAATATTTCTGCTACATTTATACTTGTTCAGGGTTTATGGGAAAATAAAATAATGCTAGGTCCAATAAAATAGAATCCTTCTGAACCCTTGAGTATTAGAAGCTAAATGTATAATAACTGTGCAGATGCTAAACTGAGTTCAACATCATTCACCTTTGCAATAAGCTTTGCCATTTTATTTCAGAATTACTCAAATTATGATAGCTTTAAAATAGCTTCAAGCTTTTAAAAATAATTATGGCTATGTATTTAGAATTTTTATAAAGTTATTTTTAGGCTTCTAGCAGATCTTAGGCTATTAATATAAAATCAATGTTTATACTTTATTTTTTATCTCCTTTCAAAGTACATTCTATAAATACCAATGAAAGCAATTGACCTATACAAGAAGAAAACAAATAAGGTTTACCTACTTAAGGTTNGGGGTTCCAAAGAGTCAGACACGACTGAGCGACTGAACTGAACTGAACTGATACTCTTACATAGTGGTTTGGCTTTATCTAGTAGCATATTGACATTTCAGCCGTCTTTCCTATCCCTGGTCTTATCACCCCAACTTGCAGACAAAATCTGATAGTCCTCCCCTGTTCATCCTGGCTGTGCCGGCCTGTTCTGCTGAACTAATGTCTGCTCCCCGACCGCCTTGCTACCAGCTTCTAAGATGCTTTCTTTTCTCTGCTCCCTGTGCTTGGCCAAGCCAGCTCCTCAGGTTCTAAGTCCCTCTTGGGCTATTACTCAGGGTTACTTTTCCTTTATTGATGAACCTGTAAAGCTGCCAGCAAAACTCTGCTCCTCCACAGGGAATGTCATTCCCATCTCTGAACGGCATCCATTTTTTCAACAGTTTATGCCAGGCACTAATTGGGTGCCCTGTTGAAGCCAGTGGATCAGTTTAAGACAAAATAGAGTTCAGTAATTTAGAGATAATTCTAATTCTGGAAACAGGTTTATTCTGTTGGATTTAACAACAAGTGAGAAAAGGTCACCCTACTTTTAATGAAGTAAAAGTGGCAATAGCAAAAGTTAATTCAATATTTAAGGAACAAATTGCAAGCCAAGTCAGTTCCTTCTATGTCAGAACCAAATAACATTTATAAAGTGCCTTAAAGTGCTGGGCACTGGGCTTCCTGCCAGTTACATCGGCTTTTCTGTGCCATTTTAACTTCACAATAACCCTAGGAGAAAAAGAATTAAAACCCAGGTCTGTCCAACTTGAAATACCTGGATTTTCTACAATATATAATGAAAACTTGTCTCTTCCTAGCTGGGCGTAGGGGTAGGGGTGGTGCAGTTTCAGATATATGATCAAATCCAACTCTTATCCATGGTTTGGCACCATCTGGTTAACGATTTTCTTGTTCCTGTTAAGTGACACAAGAAAGTGTCCAGGCCCATGACTGGCTGGGACTTCCTGACAGCAGCAGTGATTCTGGTACCTCTCTTACCAGCTTGACCCACGGAGATGGATCTTGTAGAATTCTGAGGTTCTTCAGCTCCCCACTTCCTGAGGAGGGGTCGCCTGCTGTTTTCTGACCTCCATGCTCACTGCACATGCAGCAGCCCCCAACAACATACAATCAGCAAAATAAGAACTGTAAGAACATTTCAGGAAATGGTTCATTTCCTTATATGAAGATGGGAAAGGGATTAGCTGTACTTGTAGAAGTGGAGTATTGTGTCTAAGAGTTCAGCTTCACTGATGAAACCCCCTCATTACTTATATTTAGTTGAGTATATATATATATAGTTGAAATTGAAGTAGTATCTCTAAGAGCTGGCGAAGAGAGCATATAATAGTAGCTGTAATAATATATGAAGATATGATATTGTATTGGACCTAAATTATCAAATGATAAGAGCTTGATATTAGAAAGTGGGGAGTAGCCTATAAAAGAAAAATTGCTATCATGATGATTACTGTATATAAAAATTTGTTGAACACATGTGTGAAAGGGCACTATTCAAAATCAAATGAAGAGGCTGGCAGTGATTGCTTACTATGCCCTACTGATTTTTTCTGAGTAGAGCATGGTTGCTTAACTCAGATGCGGTATGGTTAATAAATAATACACAATATCCATAAATTGGAATATTGAGGCAGACAGACTTACCTATGTCGGATTCCTGGCTCTCTATCTGCTAACTTTATACATTTATGCAGATTAGTTTTTTCCTGAACCCCAATTTCTTCATCTATATGTAGGATAAAGGGTGGTTACTGCAAAGATTAAATAATGTAAAGTTTCAGCACAGTACCCAGCACAGTGATCTTTAATAAACAGTAGTTGTGCAATTAGCTATTATTGACATTATTATTATAAATTCACTCAGAAATGGTGCTTGAAAAGCCGACAAACATTATTGGGAAGATGTTGACTGCCTCTAACACATTCTCTGCTGCAATTTAGCTTCACCTGGACTGGATAAGAAGTATGAAGTCAGGAAGCAGGACTCTGTTTACCTCCAGATGAAGGCTTCAGAGTACATTTCATCCCCTAACCTTAGTAGAGAAACTTCAGTAAAAAAAAAAAAAAAACACTTGCATGTCTGGATCACTCCATTGAGAGCCATTTATTCCCAGTGGAAATATATATATATATATATATATATATATATATATGTCAAGCTGTAGACTAGACCAAACTCATTTTCCTTTCTTTTTAAATCATTCAGGTCTTTCTATTAAAACATTGAGAAGGTTACTTCTTGTTAGTAGTTTCAATTTGTACACATTCCTCTATGTCTCTTCTCTATAAATCTACCAGTTTATTATTTCAGAAAGAGTATAACACAATGAGTCCTAAAATTTTTGGAGTCACTGACCTCTGGGGATCTCCTCAAAATATTGTGGATATTAGTGCATATAATATGGAAATATAATACATACATATACACATACATACAAAATATCTTGTCTAAATTTTAGGGAATTGAAGACCCTAAGTTAAAAACTCTAGGCCTTAAATCAGTTTCAGAATCACATTAAATCTTTAAAACTAATGCCAGCAAGGCATTCAGTGGGAAAGTTCTCTCCATCCAGCACTTCCCTCAGTGAGAAGATATTACCTTCTGGTAGCAATGGAGCCATTCAACCTCAACATAGAACTTAGGCAAGAGTGGAATTTAAAATGGTTGCCAGTGTGTGGAGGCACCAATCAATCAGAATAGATAGCTTTAGTGCTCAAGTCAGTTCCTTAGTTCAAGTTAGTGTTCTAGAAATTAAAAGAATAAACGTAATCATTTTACTTTATAAGCATATCAGCTTCTAGGACTTACCTGGACTGTGGAGGCCTAGAGCAAGGCAGCTCTGGAGGAGGCTAATGGCTAATGTGGTGGTGATAGGAGAGTCCTGGGACAAGAGAGTATGGTGTATTTCAATCTTATAACATTCAGGACAGCAGTCTTGGTGGGCACCACCTAAACATCAGCTCTATGGTTAGGTATAATAATGAAAAAATAATTCCATGCTCAAAATCCACTTGAAATACCCTTGCAAACATGGAGAAAGAGAAAGAATTTTCAATCCTGAAATCTTGAGTGCCACCTTCATAGTGGCTTCCTTTGAAGCCCTTCAAAGTAACTTACACAGGACTGGGAAATCATTTCTTGGAGGGCACAAACAGAACCTTGTGCTCACCAGGGCTCAGGAGAAAGGAGAGTGATCCACAAGAGACTGACCCAGACTTGCCCGGCAGTGTCTAGGAGTCTCCAGCAGAGGTGTGGGTCAGTGGAGGCCTGCTATAGGGTTGGGGACACTGAGTGGGACCTTTAGAAGGAGGTCGCCATTATTTTAATTACCTCCACCATAGTTTGGCCCCAGGTAAATAACAGAGAGGGAACACAGCTTAATCCAACAGAAAATTGGAGTAAAGATTTATTGAGCATCGCCCTTAGTCAGTCTCTCCCATCAGGAAGCTTCCATAAGCCTCTTATCCTTCTTCACCAGAGGGCAGACAGAAGGAAAACCACAATCACAGAAAACTAACCAATCTGATCACAAGGACCACAGCCTTGTGTAAGTCAATGAAACTGTGAGCTATGCCGTGTAGGGCCATCCAAGACAGATGGGTTGTGGTGAAGAGTTCTGACAAAATGTGGCCCATTGGAGAAGGGAATAGCAAACCACATCAGCATTCTTGCCTTGAGAACCCCATGAACAGTATGAAAAGGCAAAAAGACAGGGCACTGAAAGAGGATTCCCAGGTCAANAACTGTGAGCTATGCCGTGTAGGGCCATCCAAGACAGATGGGTTGTGGTGAAGAGTTCTGACAAAATGTGGCCCATTGGAGAAGGGAATAGCAAACCACATCAGCATTCTTGCCTTGAGAACCCCATGAACAGTATGAAAAGGCAAAAAGACAGGGCACTGAAAGAGGATTCCCAGGTCAATAGGTGCCCAATATGCTACTGAAGATCAGTGGAGAAATAACTCCAGAAAGAATGAAGGGATGGAGCCAAAATAAAAACAACACCCAGCTGTGGATGTGACTGGTGATAGAAGCAAGGTCCGATGCTGTAAAGAGCAATATTGCATAGGAACCTGGAATGTTATGTCCCATGAATCAAGGTAAATTGGAAGTGCTCAAACAGGAGATGGCAAGAGTGAAAGTCGACAATTTAGGAATCAGCGAAATAAAATGGCCTGGAATAGGTGAATTTAACTCAGATGAGCATTATATCTACTACTGTGGGCAAGAATCCCTTAGAAGAAATGGAGTAGCCATCATAGTCAACAAAAGATTCTGAAATGCCATACTTGGATGCAATCTCAAAAACGACAGGATGAGCTCTGTTCATTTCCAAGGCAAACTATTCAAAATCACAGTAGTCCAAGTCTATGCCCCGACCAGTAATGCTGAAGAAGCTGAAGTTGAACGGTTCTATGCAGAACTACAAGACCTTCTAGAACTAACATCCCCAAAAAATGTCCTTTTCATTATGGGGGATTGGAATGCAAAAGTAGGAAGTTAAGAAACATCTGGAGTAACAGGCAAATTTGGCCTTGGAGTACAGAATGAAGCAGGGCAAAGGCTAATAGAGTTTTGCCAAGAGAACGCACTGGTCATAGCAAATACTTTCTTCCAACAACACAAGAGAAGACTCTACACATGAACATCACCAGATGGTCAAAACCGAAATCAGATTGAGTATATTCTTTGCAGCCAAAGATGGAGAAGCTATATACAGTCAGCAAAAACAAGACCAGGAGCTGACTGTGGCTCAGATCATGAACACCTTACTGCCAAATTCAGGCTTAAACTGAAGAATGCAGGGAAAATCATTAGACCATTCAGGTATGACCTAAAGCAAATCCCTTACGGTTATACAGTGGAAGTGAGAAATAAATTCAAGGGATTAGATCAGATAGACAGAGTGCTTGAAGAACTATGGACAGGGGTTTGTGACATTGTACAGGAGACAGGGATCAAGACCATCCCCAAGAAAAAGAAATGCAAAAGCAAAATGGCTGTCTGAGGAGGCCTTACAAATAGCNACCTGACCTGCCTCTTGAGAAACCTGTATGCAGGTTAGGAAGCAACAATTAGAACTGGACATGGAACAACAGACTGGTTCCAAATAGGAAAAGGAGTATGTCAAGGCTGTATATTGTCACCCTGCTTATTTAACTTATATGCAGAATACATCATGAGAAACACTGGGTTAGATGAAGCTCAAGCTCAAATTAAGATTGCCAGGAGAAATATCAATAGCCTCAGCTATGCAGATGACACTACCCTTATGGTAGAAAGTGAAGAAGAACTAAAGAGCCTCTTCTCTTCTTTAGGAGAGTGAAAAAATTGGCTTAAAACTCAACATCCAGAAAACTAAGATTATGACATCTGGTCCCATCACTTCATGGCAAATAANAGATTGCCAGGAGAAATATCAATAGCCTCAGCTATGCAGATGACACTACCCTTATGGTAGAAAGTGAAGAAGAACTAAAGAGCCTCTTCTCTTCTTTAGGAGAGTGAAAAAATTGGCTTAAAACTCAACATCCAGAAAACTAAGATTATGACATCTGGTCCCATCACTTCATGGCAAATAAACGGGGAAACAATGGAAACAGTGACAGACTTTATTTTGGGGGCTCCAAAATCACTGCAGATGGTGACTGCAACCATGAAATTAAAAGACGCTTACTCCTTGGATGAAAAGTTATGGCCAACCTAGACAGCATATTAAAAAGCAGAGATACCCTTTGATAACAAAGGTCCATCTAGTTAAAGCTATGTTTTTTTTAGTAGTCATGTATGGATGTGAGAGTTAGACTATAAAGAAAGCTGAATGCTGAAGAATTGAAGCTTTTGAACTGTGGTGTTGGAGAAGACTCTAGAGAGTCCCTTGGACTGCAAGGTGATCCAACCAGTCCATTCAATATTCAGGAAATCAGTCCTGAATATTCATTAGAAGGATTGATGCTGAAGCTAAACTCCAATACTTCTGCCACCTGATGCAAAGATCTGACTCATTTGAAAAGCCCCTGATGCTGGGCAAGATTGAAGGCAGGAGGAGAAGGGGACTACAGAGGATGAGCTGGTTAGATGGCATCACCAACTCAATGGACCTGAGTTTGAGTAAACCCCAGGAGTTGATAGAGAGGGAGGCCTGGCATGCTGCAGTCCATGGGGTCGCAAAGAGTCAGACACAACTGAGCAACGGTTTGAAGCCCTTCAAAAGGGCTTCCCTTGTGGCTCTGATGGTAAAAGCGCCTGTCGACAATGCAGGAGACCTGGGTTCAATCCCTGGTTAGGGAAGATCCCCTGGAGAAGGAAATGGCAACCTACTCCAATACTCTTGCCTGGAAAATCCCATGGATGGAGGAGCCTGGTAGGCTACAGTCCACTGGGTCACAAGCAGTTGGACATTTTCTTAGTGGCTCAGCTGGTAAGTAATCTGCCTTCAATGCAGGAGACCTGGGTTCCATCCTTCAGTTGGGAAGATCCCCTGGAGAAGGGAAAGGCTACCCACTCCAGTATTCTGGCCTGGAGAATTTCATGGACTGTATAGTCCATGGGGTTGCAAAGAGTCACACAGGACTGAGCGCCTTTCACTTTCGCTTTCATAGTATATCGCTGAAAAAGACAATAAGTAAACTTATATTCACTTTCCTTTTTGACTATCTATTTATTGCATTATTTCTTGCTATCAATTTCTTTGGGCATCTATGATTTCTTGAAGTTTTATAGCACTTTTGAAAACAGTGACATATTCAGGAACCCAGTGTATGGTGTTACATAATAAAAATGAAAATGATATGAATAATAATGGTGATAATTTTATAATAATACTAACTTTGGGGCTTTAGACTTTATATGTTATTTTACATATATCATCTCTAATCTATGAAACATCTCAGGATACAGGCCTTATTATCCCCACTTTACACATGAGAATATTAGGATTCAGAAAGTTGATACATTCAAGATCTAAAGATAGGAAGTAGAAGATAGTAGTCACTCCTGTCTTTTGATTTGGGTAGGCCATCTATGGGGTCTCACAGAGTCGGACACGACTGAAGTGACTTAGCAACAGCAGCAGCAGGCCTGTTTTCACTGCATTAAATGATCCTGGAATTTTTATGCAGAAAGTCAACAAGTAAATCATAATGTTCTAGAGCTTTAAAGAATAAAACATATTATCATTTTACCTTATTAACCAGTTGAATGTATTTGTGATCATATCTTAAGTGAGAATCTTTTAAATCCTTTTAATCTGAGACTAACAGGGATATAATAGAGGTTTCTGGAAATCCATGTCAACCTCCTACCAGAGTCAAGAATTTCATATTTTATTAGCTTATTTTCAAAGCTTAGTCTTATAGTTTTTGTGTTATAAAAGTACAGATCAGCTATAATGCCCTGGAGGTTTACCACTAGAAACTAACATCATTGCTACAGGAGTGGGTAACAAATCATTCACATAATCAGACTGTGCTAAATTGTCAGATGATACGAAATTTTTGGAAACTTGCAAATCATGAAAAACGAGAAGAGAAACAGTGCCCCGTAGGTTACTCTCAAATCAAATAGGCAAATTCTATTAGCCTATTTCTAAGCTTAAGTCTTATCGGCAGACCTGGTATGTCTGATACAAAACTGCTCTTATGTAAGTTACACTGAAATGCAATAGGATTCCTGGCTAGAGGGAAGGGAGAGACAGCAGAGGATGAGCTGAGAGAGAACTTAGGTGAGATTCCCAAACTGGCTGAATGACAGTGACAGAAGGAAAGTTAGTAATCACCTTTCGTCCCTTCACCTTAATTAGACTGACTGATGCCCCGAGGACAGAAATTACCTCCCCAAGGCCACATGGTGGGTGGTGGTTTTCAGTTAAAAACAGAAGATTTTAGGAAAAGGACTGAACAAGCAAGTTCTATATTTTATGGGAAAGGAGAGGGTGAGGAAGTGAGCAGGGGAAGGATAGTGTTTATTATTACCATATAGATATCCTTGGGCAAAATTCACATTTCTCTTCTCTGCAAGCTGAAGGTTGGCATTGTTTGTATCACTATACAGATGACAGAAATAATCATAGGGATGTTTTTAAAAACTGCTTAAGGCCACTAGACTATTAAGTGGTCCAGAGCAGGGATTCTGACCCTGGTTCTTCCCTCTCCAAGGCCTTGGCACTTTGTTGTGTAACCACTGTATTCACCCTAAAACTAAAGCCACAGATATCCAGTCCATGCAAAATCACAGAATGAGTGTTAAAGTCTAGATAACCTAGTGATCTGTCCTGAGCTGGTATGTGTATAGAAGCAGGGAGGTGTATTGCACCGGAATATATAGAGAATAGTCCTGAATATTCATTGGAAGGACTGGTGTTGAAGCTGAAACTCCAATAGTTAGGTCACCTGATGAAAAGAACTGACTCATTTCAAAAGTCCACGATGCTGGGAAAGATTGAAGGCGGGAGGAGAAGGGGACAACAGAGGATGAGATGGTTGGATAGCATCATCGACCCAATGGACATGAGTTTGAGTAAACTCCAGGAGTTGGTAATGGACAGCGAGCCCTGGCATGCTGCAGTCCATGGGGTCGCAAAGAGTCAGACATGATTGAGCAATTGAACTGAACTGTTATAAACAATATTAAAGAGAAACGTTTGAATTATGAAAAATGTTAGGCCTAAACTGCCATGCACATTGTTGGTACTTTATAGATAACTAAATTCATTCAGAAAATACATATAGTTTTCAGGAAATTAAATCCTTACAATTCTAATCAATTTATCCTTAACCAAAATTTGTGTTACTACTACAGTAACAACCACAAAAAAATCAGAAATGTTTCTAAAAATGTGAAAGTTTTCTTTTCTGCAGCAAGACATTTTTTTCCCTGCAGTATATGAAAAACTGGATAATGTAGGCATGTATTTATTCCAAATCAAAAAGCCTACAGAGGTCAAGTGCTGCTTGAAATTTGTCAAAAATCATTTGTACATTCATCTTTAAAACAAATCACTTCCTTTAGCTGGAAGGCCAATGATAGAGGTTTGGGTCACAATTACTCATGGTCCATTACTTTCTGTTTGACACACCAGGAGATTAGCACATGTATAAGACCTTGCCACCTTTTCTTGAATTGTTTATTTTATGAAATACAGATTTCTGGGCCTCAGATTTCAAACCATTCTAAACATGGCCCCATCAACTTATGGTTCTAGCTTGAAAGAACTGCAGATCCCAGACAAATTGGTGACTAACTTACTTGCTGATCCCTAAGTATCCCTGCTTCTCCTCCTTCTCCTTCTATGCACTTGATGGACAGCTCTCTCCGTCTCAAACTCCCTCCTCCTCATATCACCTTCTAACACTGGTCCATCCGAACACCTCTTCAAGATGACTTGCCTTCCTTAGTTCAGGGGGGCCTGCTTTCCACATTTTCTATTCATATCCCTTTCCACGTCATATTAGAAAACCCTCAACATAATCCTGAGTATTCCGCTCCATTTGGAGAGAGAAAATCAGTGAGGAAGGTAGCATCTATAGAGACCAGGCAGAACTTGGGTTCCTCACAGGCAAGATCAGACCAGTGCAGCGCCTTTCCCTAAGAAGAGAGCTACCTGCCCCCAGGTGAGTGATCCTGGGCATTGAGACTTTGTAGTCAGCCCTTTGGATGATGAGTCAAAGTCCCTTCACATAGCATTAAAAAAAGAGAGAGAGAGATTACATTTGGTACAGCTGAACCTCTTTGCAGGTCAGGAATAGAGAGGCAGGCACAGAGAGTGGACATGTGGACACCAGAGGCGTGAGGCGGAAGGGCAAGGTGGGATGAATTGGGAGATTAGGATTGACAAATTCACTATCATGTGTGAAATAGATAGTGAATGGGAACCTGCTGTATAACCTGCTCTGTGATGACACAGAGGGGTAGGATGTGGGTGGGGTGGGAGCAAGAGCCGAAGGGAAGGGGATATATGGCTATATATACAGACTTAATTGTATAGCAGAAACTAACACAATTTGACTTCACTGGATAGCAAAAACTAACACAACATTCTAAAGCAACTATACTCCAATAAAAAATTGCTACCATCAAGGGGTCTTAAGCATCAGGACATGTTCGGCTTCTAGTTTTACTGCCTTAGCTTCTAAGAGTGAGGGAAAACAGATGAGTAAAGTCCAAATGTGTTATTGTATTTCCTAAGGGATTACACCAGAAAATAGGGCTTCTCAGGAGGCACTAGTGGTAAAGAACCTGCTTGCCGATGTGCAAGATGTAGCAGATACAGGCTCGATCCCCGGGTTGGGAAGATCCCTGGAGAAGGGCATGGCGGCCCACTCCAGTATTCTTGCCTAGAATCCCATCAGCAGAAGAGACTGGCAGAGTACAGTCCACAGGGTCACGAAGGGTCAGACACAGCTGAAGCGATTCAGCACACACACAAGCCAGAAAGTAGCAGGGTGGTAGCTGTGAGGGGGAAATAAACTGGCATGGCCCTAGTAACCTGCCTTCCTCTCATCACTCAGTGGGATTCAGTCCAGGGTCAATCAGGCCTTTTACCTCGAGCAAGGCTCTGCAGTGGGTTCAGTGTATAATCACCCTCCTCATTCATCATTCACGCAGACAGTAAAAAGTCATTTAAAACCCATATGAGCAAGGCAGAGTGCCAGATGCAGGGGCAAGGGATGGAAAAGGAAACAGCTTAAAAAGGTTTCAGTTGCCATAGCCAGAAACTCCAATAACTTTAGAGTTAAAGGAATTATAAAGATTGTCTCCACAAGCCCTGTATTTCACAGATGGAGAACTTAAGACCTTGGAGGAGGATGGGTATTTGGGTGTGAGTAGAAGGAAAGCTGAGCCTAGACTGTTCCTACCACAAATAAAATTGGAAGATATAGGCACATTTTTGCCACAGTTTCGAATCACAATTGGTTAGCCAGAAAACATAATTGTTTACAAAAACAATTATGTGACTACCCTTCTCATTATATCTTGCCACAATTGTGTAAACAATAAAAATAGAGTACATGGGGGGAGTGTGCAGAGGGTAGACTCTAAATCAGAAAATAACCCTGGATACTTGAACACCTTTCCCTGTGTTGCTGGAGATTGCACACTTTTTACAAAACTCTGTTAGGATAAGGTCTCTTCACTGGAAGAGGCAATTCTGTTTTTGTGAATTGAACCTGTCTCTTCTGGCATCCCCTGGGACATCGTTAGACCTATCCGGTCTTGATTGTTGGAACACAGTCCTTTTCATCTTCTGCTTCCTGCATCTCCAGCCCTGCCATGGACCCTCATAAACAGATATTTACAGACTGGGTTCTCTGGGTCCTGGCCACAGATCCTTTCGCCCTGCTGACTTTTTCTCCTCTACCATTGTTTCCTTGTCAAGGGTTATAGGAAATCTCTGACTGCTCACCATGCTGTGTGCACAAGAACCTGAGAACTGGCCCTCTTGTCCATTTTCTCAGGCTCCTCACCCCACTGGAGCTCCGCCACCATCCTGGTATCATGAAGAGCTCCACCCCTCTCCATGTGGCTTGGAGTTGCCCCTGCAGATCAAAACCTTCTGCTCCAGAATCCCCTTAAGCTTATCTAGTGATCCCATCTTCCCTTGATCTCCAAATCTTGACCTGAGGCAAAAGGCAAAGGCATTTCTGGGAGATGCTGGATGTCAGCTGGGCATTTCTGGGAGATGCTGGATGTCAGCTCAACTCAGAGCTCCTCTGATTGTTTCTTCCAGCCCTTTAGTCATAGTCTTGTCCCCTTCTCCATTTTATGGTGCTGAGTCACTATTCAAAATACAGCCAGGTGCTAATAATTCCTCACCCCTCTAACCACCACCATAATAGTCTGAGACACCGTGAGGCTTCACTTGTCTCATTATAGTTGCCTCCATACTGGTCTCTGTTTCTTCCACTGGTTCTCTAGAGTCTGTATTCATGACAGCAGCCACAGTGATTCCTTTAAAACTGTAGATTACATAACTTGCATCATCATTCCCCGGCTCTACAGTTACTGTCTACTGGCTTCCCCTTAACTCTGAGTAAAGTCCAACATTCTGACACTGACCCGTGAAACCCTGTGTAACCTACCCTTCCCTCCTCCTCTCTGGCAACACTCTGGCCACCTCCAGACTCACGCCTCTGCATAGACTTCTGTCTCTGCTCAGGCCCCAGATACCTGCATGACTTTCCCTCCCTGCCTTCAGGACTGGTCAATTATCCCACATCAGAGAAGCCTTCCTTCCCTCACAACCATACATAAAATGGCTACGATACCCCTGTGACACTCCTTGTCTTTCTGCCCCTTTCTCCCTATGGCAGTTATGACTGTCTAATTTGTTGTTTACTTGTGATGTACTGCTTGTCCAACTGGGTAGCCATCAGAATGTAAACTCTGTGAGAACATTTTGTTTTGTTCACTACTGCATATCTGTCTGTGCCTGCTACATTGTAGATGGTCAATAAGTAATTGCAGGATGAGTGAATAAATGAATGAATGAATTCTTAACTCAAATTCACCCAACTTTGGCTCTCTATATGCAAAAGTAGTGTTTCGGAACATGGAAAAAAATCCCACAAGCAACCTCCATTGAATTTCAAGTCTGTTTCTGCTTGTTGTGCCCTTTAAAAAAGTCTAAATGAAACTCAAAGTTGAGCATTAATTTCTTTGTTCTGGGTTGTACCTGCCCTTCTTCTGAGGCTTGAAAGATACTGGCTCATTGGGTTGAAGACTCTGGAACAACAACGGGAAAAGCAGGACGTAAAATCCTCCTTTATGAAAATCCTCATGCCTTATCCCTCTACTTAGGAGTGTTGTAATAAGGATTTAAATGATTTTGGTTTTACTTCACCTAAGCATCTCTTTCCTTCACAGTCTCATCTTGAATTCCTTAAATACTGATAGGGTAAGCAGCTTGTATCTCAGGTTGAAATTATAAAAGAAAGCAGGCTACACCAAAGCAAAGCTGCTGAAATTTTCTTGAAGAATACAGGGGAAGCTGAGGACTCAAATATCCAGTAATGACATTTGAACAAGAGACTGCCCTGTTAGCTCTGCTTTCAAAAATTGAATAGTAGGATTTAATAATGAAATACAGAGTGCTTAACTGGACACAATGTGGGAAATGAATCAAATGAGTGGCATCAAATGATGAATGGAATATTTTTGGAATTTTCAAATTCAATAGTGGTTACTACCTGGTTTGCAAAGTGGCAATCCACAGTCATCTGTCCTCAAGTTCATTTTATCTAGTCTATATTTGTTGCTGGAAAATTTTCACATATAAGCCCTGATTCTCAGTCTCCTTTCAAAAACTGAAGGTCTGCTAGTCTTACTTGTGAAGAAAAAATTATCCAATATTGGCAATAACTCAAAAATATTCCTATATGCTTTCAGTCTTAATAGAACAATGTCTAAAATTTATACAGCATTAACAATTCTTGACTCAGTGGACATGACTTTGAGCAAACTCTGGGAGGTAGTGAAGGACAGGGAACCCTGGCAAGGTGCAGTTCATGGGGTTGCAAAGAGTCAAACACGACTGAGTGACTGAAGAACAACAAGATGTATACAACTGTTGATGGTAACCGAAGGAAGGAAAAGAGCAACTATTGTAAATTTATTATAAAGTCAAGGCTCAGATCAATGACTCCATTTTTTGTTTGTCTTCATTTAAAATTCTTTGATGGAAAGAAAGCCCTAGAATCCTCCCCAGAACAGTGTCTAACAGAAATTCATAGTATGAGCCTGGAGAATATGTAATAACTTTCAGTGTATTTCTTTCTCTTTTTTGGTTTGACAAAAGTGAAAGTTAAAAGTGAAAGTAGAAGTTGCTGAGTCATGTCCTACTCTTTGCAATCCCATGGACTGTAACCTGCCAGGCTCTTCTGTCCAAGGAATTCTCCAGGCCAGAACACTGGAGTGGGTAGCCTATCCCTTCTCCAGAGGATCTTCCTGACCTAGGGATCAAACCAGGGTCTCATGCATTGCAGGCAGATTCTTGACCAGCTGAGCTATCAGGGAAGCCCACTTGGTTTGACAATGTAATTCTTAAATGTCTAGCAGCAATAAAGTTTATTTAACCTCTCAATGTGGATTAGTTTTACCCAATATCAGCAAATATTGAAGAAGTTAGGCTGTGTCTAAATAAAGCATGTGGTGACTGATTTCCTTATGGTGAAGAGGTGAAGATCGCTCAGTCGTGTCCGGCTCTTTGCGAGTTTGGATTTCCTTATCACTTCATGGGAAATAGATGGGGAAACAGTGAAAACAGTGTCACATTATTTTTCTGGGTTCCAAAATCACTGCAGATGGTGACTGCAGCCATGAAATTAAAAGACGCTTACTTCTTGGAAGAAAAGTTATGACCAACCTAGATAGCATATTCAAAAGCAGAAACATTACTTTGCCGACTAAGGTCCGTCTAGTCAAGGCTATGGTTTTTCCAGCGGTCATGTATGGATGTGAGAGTTGGACTGTGAAGAAGGCTGAGCGCCAAAGAATTGATGCTTTTGAAGTGTGGTGCTGGAGAAGACTCTTGAGAGTCCCTTGGACTGCAAGGAGATCCAACCAGACCATTCTGAAGGAGATCAGCCCTGGGTGTTCTTTGGAAGGAATGATGCTAAAGCTGAAGCTCCAGTACTTTGGCCACCTCATGCAAAGAGTTGACTCATTGGAAAAGACTCTGATGCTGGGAGGGATTGGGGGCAGGAGGAGAAGGGGACGACAGAGGATGAGATGGCTGGATGGCATCACTGACTCG
>SJYA01000074.1:547787-596198 GCA_006410615.1 Neotragus moschatus | reverse complement strand
GCCGACCGAGGATGAGATGGCTGGATGGCATCACTGACTCGATGGGCATGAGTCTGAGTGAACTCTGAGAGTTGGTGATGGACAGGGAAGCCTGGCGTGCTGCGATTCATGCGGTTGCAAAGAGTTGGACACGACTGAGTGACTGAACTGAACTGAACTAAGTACCATAATATAAAGAGTTCTGATATAAAGCAATACATGTGTCTCTGGGAAAAAAAAAAAAACAACAACTAAAGTTCTGCAAAATCATACCCTAAAAATAGGGAACAAGATACTCAAACCTGTGCAGCTTTGACATACAGTGTATATCTATGTATTCTGAAGCTTTCCAAAGTCTTTCACNTACAAAGCCTCCTCTCCTGTGACAGATCTTTTTTTTTTTTTTTCATTTTTTAAAAATTTATTTTTTAATTGAAGGATAATTGCTTTACAGTACTGCATTGGTTTCTACCAAACATCAACATGAATCAGCCATAGGTTTATCCGTGTCCTCTCTTACTTGAACTTCTCTCCCACCTCCCTCCCCATCCCACCCCTCTGGGTTGTTACCAAGCCCTGGTTTGAGCTCCCTGAGTCATAGAGCAAATTCCCACTGGCTATCTATTTTACATATGGTAATGTATGTTTCCATGTTGCTCTCTCCATACCTTCCACCCTCTCCTTCTCCCCTCAACCCCAATAGTGTCCATAAGTTTGTTCTCAATGTCTGTGTCTCCATTGCAGTTCTGCAAATCTGTTCATTAGTACCATCTTTATACATTCCTTCTCACATTTTTAGCCAGATAAACAATTCACGCTGGGCAGGGTCTAGACCCTTTCCACTCCCCCAGCAAACAAAAAAGGCTGCAAACTCCTTCTGACTTTCTGGAAAGATGCTTTCACATCTAGAAGCAGATAATTCCATTATTTCTACTTGACTATGAACCTCTAAATTGCTGACAATTGAATAATGCAGCCCTCTGGAAAAATCCAGGTCTCAGTTTTAAGTCTCTAACTCTGATGCCAATTTGATAAGCAGTACAGACATGACATGGCTCTTCAGGTCATCTAAATTTACCAGCTCTGAAAGATTTAATTCAGAAGAAGTCCATTACAGCACGGTCGTTTCCATATACTCTGGCATTCCACATACCTAGTGAGGCAGGCTTAAAGAAGATACTAAAAAGACATGTTCTGAGCTTTAATGGGTATCCAGCTTGAGGAGAGAATCCATAGTTACTACAGAAAGGCTGCGTTCCTTTTAAAAAGAGTTCTTATCACTCCCTTCTGCCCCTTGCCTACTTTTAACGATTGGGGTATCAATAGGTCAAATAAACTAAAATTCTGCAAATTCTATTTGTTGTACAGGCCTGGTGTATTGATTCTGGACAGTTTGGCATAAATTTAATCCAGCTAACTGGTTCAAGTGATGGGCGATGATCATCCAGGCTCTGAACGTACGTGATCAGATCTCACACAACAAAGGTTTTCCTAAAGCTAATTATGAATTGGGGGTGAAGCATGTCAAAATTATAAAATTTGTGGGGCTGCCTCTTCCTAGGCTCCAAATACCCTTTGACTTATGGTTATTGGTTCTTATAGGCTTCCCAGATGGTGCTAATGGTAAAGAACCTGCCTGTCGATGTAGAAGACATAAGAAACCCGTGAGTTTGATCCCTGGGTCAGGAAGATCCCCTAGAGGAGGGCATAGCAATCCATTCCAGCATTCTTGCCTGAAGAATCCCATGGACAGAGGAGCCTGACAGGCTACAATCCATAGGGTCACAAACAGCTGGACACAACGGAAGCAACAGCAGGCACACATAGTGCTAGGAAGCATCTCAACAGCAGAGGGTCATGAACATAGGGAACGGATCTTACTCTGTATGACTGTTGTCTCAGTGTGTGTGATAAACAGTGGCTGAAGACATTGCATCGCTACACCCAGGAGGTGAGCGAGCATCATGAGGTCAACATCATTTCCTAAAATTGTATAAGACAGCTAGATTTCTTCTTTGATTCCACTACTCTGAAGCCTCAGCAAGGACATAGCTTCCAAGGTAGAGGCAAGATGTTTGAAGGCCAAGAATCTATAGAACCCATAAAATAGTTGCTTCATATGTTGCGAGATCCTGTGTCCTGAGTGCAAGGTGAAGTTATCTGAAATGGATGAAACTGACTCAGGAAGTCAGAGCCATATTTTCTACTTCTTTTACATTCTTCTCAAAGGGTCAGACACAAACCCAGGCACAAAATCTGTATTCACTACACTTGCTCAGTTGAACAGGTTTAAATCAACATGGTCAAACCATGACCACTGAAGTATGGTTTAATTCATACTCAAGTGTAAGAAGAATTGATACTCAGTCAGATGCATGACTGTATGTGTTGTTTTCAGTGAGCACCTACTATGACTGTCAGCGTCTGTGCTTGGCCAGCTATGAAATATTTTGCTTATCACTCATGATCATTGCTATTCATTTTCAACTCATGGTGATAATTTGTGCCACTATCACATAAGTTTTCAGTCCCTGCACACTGAGATAATTTCCAGAGTTTCTAAGGATCACAGATCATAGAATCTCAGGATTGGAAAGGATGTTCAAATATCTATTCACACTCTCTGCTAGGTAACAGAAACCCTCTCTTCAGCTTCTTCAAGAAAGAGCTTCAAGAAATGGAAGCTGTGCTTGTTAAGAACAAACCCCAATTTTCTTCTTTCATTCTGCATTGTTTGCAGTTGTAAAAAGGGAATCAGAAGTTCACACAAGGTTCCAAGAAAATCCAGAAATTAGAGCTGTTACAACACATGTCCAGGGACGAAAATGTGTGTTCTTTCTCATCTTGTCACACTGGTCCATAGATCAAGGAAGATTCACAAAACCCAAGCACTGTTAACACCGGTTGAAATCACCATGATCTCACCTAGATTATTGTGATTGCATAGTATCTGGTCTCTGCTTCCACCCATTACCCTCTTCAGTCTACACCATATGATAACCAGAATGACCCTGTTAAAACGTCAGGTCATGATGTCACTCCTTGACTCAAAACCCTCAACGACTTTCTATCTCTGTATGAATTAAAACCAACATTCTTACTACTCCCTATAAGATCCTGAGAGATCTGCCCTCCTCCTTTCTCCTTTGGCTTCATCTACTTCTCCTAACCTCCTGGCTGTACCTGGAATATACCAGGTAGGTATATGCATAACGTCTCAGAGCCTTTGCTGTTACTGTTCCCCTGGTCTGAACACTGCTCCCCTGGCCCGTCCCCTCGATTTTCACTCACCTTTCATTGTTTACTCAAATATCACCTTCTTAGCAGAGCCTTGGCTTGCCCACTCATCTAAAAATTGTAGCTTTGTTCCACTCCCTATGCTCTTTCCAGCTTTATTTTCCTCTTTGGCACTTATTGTCACTTTATATATTGTTTTCACAACTAGATTGTGACTTTGGTGAGGACAAGAACATTCATCCGTTTCATTAATTAGCATACTAGCATATTATCAAAGCTTAAAATAGATTCCATCATATAGTAAGCACTTAATAATCACATATGGAAGGAAGGAAGCCATGCAATGCCTCTGGGATTACAATCATGCTTGGCCTTCGGGCCACCACAGAGTTCTACATATACCCATTTATCTCAGCCAGGGAAAATTGCAACTAAAGCTAGTTCTTCACCATGAAAACAAACCAGCCAGAGAAGTAGACTAATGGCTTTATTTTTAAAAAGATGCTTCAAGTGACTGGATGAAGTAACTTCTGGTTCCCCTTCCATGAGTTCTCCCTTAGGGTACTCCTACCTCCCTTTCTTCTTTGTAAGTTCCTCACATTTTTGGACAAGAGTTTTGCATTTGTTGATTTATTGAGTTTGCATCAGGTTGATAGCATTTTACATCGTTTGGAAGAAACAGAAGTGAAGGTTTGATTTATTTGTCAACTTAGGATGTTCTTATGTTTCTTAATTAAAAACAAATAAATGATTAATAAAGGATATTGATTAAATAAATTAAGATGGCTCCATACGATGAAATACTTTGCAGAATTAGAAATACCATGGAAAAAAACTTCACCACATAATAAGATAAAAATGTTTTGAGTGAAAGATGCAAATTTATATATGATATGAAATAAGACATATATGTTGTATCTATTGAACAAGATTTTGAGTGATATTTATATTCTCCTTTAACATACATGTCTTATACATGTCTTAAATCTTCTAAGGTGAACATATATTAATTTTAAAACAGAAACAATAAGAAAAGCCAAAACCAATAATTTGTGATATTTTTGATAGAAACCAAATAAATAGAAATTAGTTTTCTTTACAACCCTTCTGCAAGAAACATGTTACTTGATGTCCAAATTTTATTTTGAGATTTAAATTGGCTTAACTATTCAGAGTTGAATGTTCTCAGACATTTTTAAGCAAAAAACCTAATTTCTGCTGATAAAATACTTTGGAACCACAGTCTGTGCCTTAGATGAATAATACTGAAAACACAAGATGGTGACCTTGGTCTGCTCAGTTTTCTTGCTGGTAAGATGTGTTATCCCTTTTACTGCTCTTTTGCTGATTTTTTGTTTTGCTTTCTTTCTTTTTTTGTTTTTAACTTCAAAGCAAAAAAGTTTTTGCTGACCAGTAGAAAGCTTATTGAAGTCAATTATTCCTTGAAGACTTTCTTTGCACAATTTCTCTGCTGAAAAATTTCTCAGAAAAGAGATTAGTGACTTTATTGTTCAATTTGTGCCTTATTGATTTCCCTCAAGCTCTTTCCCGTTTTGTTTATGAGCATTTTTATATTAACGGCTCTTATGGTAGAGGAAATAATGTAGACAGCCTCCTCACAGGTGCACCAGAGANCTGCTGAAAAATTTCTCAGAAAAGAGATTAGTGACTTTATTGTTCAATTTGTGCCTTATTGATTTCCCTCAAGCTCTTTCCCGTTTTGTTTATGAGCATTTTTATATTAACGGCTCTTATGGTAGAGGAAATAATGTAGACAGCCTCCGCACAGGTGCACCAGAGATAACTTGCCCTGTTTTATGTTTCTAGAACATTGTGACGAAAAGGTGTTTGCTGCACAAATACAACAGTGAAAACTAAGAACCAAACTATATGGGATTGACTTCATTTCTCCTGATGTGACTGAATGATTATGTTTGGAATTCAAATACATGCCACAGATAAACAGTCCAATGAGTGACTCTTCTATGGAATAAATGTTCTCTGACCTATAGATGTTTGATACAATTTCCCAAAGATTTACAAATAGTTGCCTAGAGTTAGAGCATGTTCAAAGTAAAATTAGCTATGGAACAATTTCCTCAATCATTCCTCCAGTTAAGGGAAGTGGAAGATGACTGATCCCAAGCGCACTGGATAAGCAAACCTCAAAGACACATTCCTACCAATATTTATATTTTGGGGAACATCCAAAATGGAATCTTTGATGGGTGAAATTCCACGTGACCAGGCTTAAAAATTCAAACTTTTCTCAGTAATTATGTGTAAGATCTCAAAATATCACTAACAAGGCCATTAAATGAGGGAATATAAATTAACTCATTTCTCAGTAACAAGAATGATCAAGTAACATTCCAAGTAACTTGGAATGATGGATAGGTTACTTATTGAATCAGTCATGGTGGCATGTGGTGCCTGGCATCCTAATATTCCTCTCCTTCCCCACTGCTTCTCACTAGAAACAGTACAGTTCATAACTCTCACATGTACAGGCTTGCTTCCAGCAATATGGGGATGAGAAGTTCTATTTATGTAGCCTTTCACTGTTGTTTTTGTTGCTTAGTTGCTAACTCATGTCCAACTCTTAGGGACCCCATGGACTATAGTCCGCCAGGTTCTTCTGTCCATGGGGTTTTCCAAGCAAGAATACTGGAGTGGGTTGCCATTTCCTTCTCCAGGGGGATCTTCCCAACCCAGGGATCAGACCCATGTCTCCTGTATTGGCAGGGAGATTCTTTCCCACTGAGCCACCTGAGAAGCCTGCATGTAGCCCTATTACAGATAATTTTATTTCTAAGTAATCATTTTCCACATGCCTTTATTTCTTTTATCATATTTTAAGAATTTTTCCCTCTTAGGGTCAGTGTTCACTGTGGTTAAAGTTAAAATGATTTCCTCAAAATTCTCCCTCTTAAATGAATCCATGGTATAAATCTTTTGTTCCTGTGCCCTTATACTTTTAAATCTAGATTAAAATGGAGACAATAGAACAAGGGTCTTAAGACTCAAAATGCTTTTAACAGGTGACGAAAAGAAAAAAGCCTAGAGGCCACAAGCATTTTTTAACATAAAAAACTTCAGTGGTGGTTGGAAAAGGATTTGAGCTGCTCGGGAAAGAGAAACACTATTTAGTTGAAGCTAAACAATCTGTCTTTTTCTGCACTATTCCTTAAAAGTGCTCATTACTTCAAATACATTGACAGAGCCAAATATGTTTTCCTCTTGTTGCTATAGGTGTTTAGATTTTTTAAGCTAAAATGCACTTTTTTGGGTAGTACTAATTAGAGTTTAAAAGAAAACACTTTAAAAAGTGTNTAGGCACTGTCCTGAGCAAGTTTAAAGTATGGTGAGTATAAAGTGATGAGCAATAACGTAAATATGTTACCTGACCTAATGGAACGTATAATAAGGAAGGGGATAGCACAGCACTGTAAATCAATTATACCCCAATAGAAATTTAAGAAAAAAATAATTTTGACTAACCTAAAAAATAAAGAAGAGTAAAACATGCAAAAATCACTGATATATGGTTACAAAATACTAAAATAAGTTAGGGTAGGGGGACAAGAAAGTGAGAAGGCTTAATGGGCTTTGCAGACAAAATGATTGATCTGCCAGGTAATGAAAGTGAAAAAAAAAAATACACGTTTTGAATTCTGGGTTCCTGACCAAGTGTCAAGTTCATCAAGATGAGTGATGGTAGAAAATGTTGGAGAGAGGAGCAGGAATTAAACCATAATTTGTCACATATTCCATGTTAAAGTGTTTAATTTGGAAATGAGTGTGAGTTTAAATAATTCAACCTTTAAATAGGATTTTTGGAAGAAACCAATAGACCATGAGAAATATTTAGATGTTTAGACCAAGCAACCTTGACTCTTCTGTCAGTCCATGCAAATTAAAAGGTAAAGCAGACTTTATTCAGAGTTGTCAGTGGTAAAAATAAAGCAGCCAATAACCGAAATATGTCCCATTGATAGAGAGCAGGAATGTTCTGACTTTGAGTCCAATATGATGTATAGTCCAGATGATAAAACAATACCTAGAATATATTTGTAAAGTAGTAAGAATATGGAATATAAGTATTCAAAGTCCTTTTCAGTAAATGTAAACAGCTTTGTTTTTTCATCATGGATCAGCCGTTTTCTCGAAGAATAAATGAAAAGCTCCCATTTATGCTCATAAGTTCAGTACAGTTCAGTCGCTCAGTAGTGTCTGACTCTGCAACCCTATGCACTGCAGTACGCCAGGTTTCCCTGTCCATCACCAAGTCCCAGAGCTTACTCAAACTCAAGTCCATCGAGTAGGTGATGCTATTCAACCATCAAATCCTCTGTCATCCCTTTCTCCTCCCATCTTCAATCTTTCCCAGCCTCAGGGTCATTTCCAAGGAGTCAGTTCTTCCCATCAAATGGCCAAAGTATTGGAGTTTCAGCTTCAACATCAGTCTTTCCAATGAATATTCAGGACTGATTTCCTTTAGGATGGACTGGTTTGATCCCCTTGCTGTCCAAGAGACTCTCAAGAGTCTTCTCCAACACCATAGTTAAAAAGCATCAATTCTTTGGTGCTCAACTTTCTTTATAGTCCCACACTCACATCCATACATGACCACTGGAAAAACTATACCCTTGACTAGATGGACCTTTGTTGGCAAAGTAATGTCTCTGTTTTTTAATATGCTGTCTAGGTTGGTCATAGCTTTTCTTCCAAGGAGTAAGCGTCTTTTAATTTCATGGCTGCACTCACCATCTTCAGTGATTTTTGGAGCCCAAGAAAATAAAGTCTTTCACTGTTTCCATTGTTTCCCCATCTATTTGTCATGAAGTGATGGGATTGACTGCCATGATCTTAGTTTTCTGAATGTTGAGTTTTAAGCCAACTTTTTCATCTCCTCTTTCACTTTCATCAAGAGGCTCTTTAGTTTTTCTTTGCTTTCTGCCATAAGGCTGCTGTCATCTACATATATGAGGCTATTTATATTTCTCCCAGAAATATTGATTTCAGCTTGTACTTCATCTAGCCTGGCATTTCTTATGATGTTCTCTTCATATAAGTTAAATAAGCAGGGTGACAATATACATCCTTGACGTACTCCTTTCCTGATTTGAAACCAGTCTGTTGTTCCATGTCCAGTTCTAACTGTTGCTTCTTGACCTGCATACAGATTTCTCAGGAGACATGTAAGGTGGTCCAGTATTCCCATCTCCTGAAGAATTTTCCACAGTTTGTTGTGATCCACACAGTCAAAGGCTTTGGTGTAGTCAATAAAGCAGAAGTAGATGCTTTTCTAGAACTCTCTTGCTGTTTTGATGATCCAATGGATGTTGGTAATTTGATCTCTGGTTCCCCTGACTTTTCTAAATCCAGCTTGAACATCTGGAATTTCATGGTTCACAAACTATTGAAGCTTGGCTTGGAGGATTTTGAGCTAGCATGTGAGATGAGTGCAATCGTGCGGTAGTTTGAACATTCTTTGGGATTGCCTTTCTTTGGGATTGGAATGAAAATTGACCTTTTCCAGTCCTGTGGCCACTGCTGAGTTTTAACTGAGAAGTTTAATTGGATAAGCACAATTCCAAGGATCTGCTAAACTTTGTTGCTATTCACAGAATATTTCAACTTGGAAATAATTATAATATAGGCTCTTCTCAGTTGAAGAAATTGAGGAACAGAGAAAGTGAAAGTGAAGTCACTCAGTCATGTTCAACTCTGTGTGACCCTATGGACTGTTCCCCACCAGGCTCCTCCTTCCATGGGATTCTCCAGGAAAGAGTACTGGAGTGGGTTGCCATTTCCTTTTCCAGGGGATCTTCTTGACTCAGGGATCGAACCCTGGTCTCCCACATTGCAGGCAGATGCTTTACCCTCTGAGCCACCAGGGAAGCCAATTTACTCAGAATCAAACAGAGGAAAATGACTGAATATGGAATATAAGATAGATCTCCCTACGTATCAACTGCCTGTTGGAACATTAGATCCTGAACAAAATAAAAACAAACCAGATTTTATTTCTATTTTAGAAACATACATCTGAAGTTCAACTTCCAAGGAATATAAAAAATAACTCTTGTAAAAAATTACTTGAAAAGTAGAAACAGCTTCGGTTCAGGAACCATAAGATTTTTGGTCTTTTTTGTTTCAGTTGTTTTTCCAGTGGTCATGTATGGATGGGAGAGCTGGACTGTGAAGAAGGCTGAGTGCTGAAGAACTGATGCTTTTGAACTGTGGTGTTGGAGAAGACTCTTGAGAGGCCCTTGGACTGCAAGGAGATCCAACCAGTCCATTCTGAAGGAGATCAGCCCTGGGTGTTCTTTGGAAGGAATGATGCTGAAGCTGAAACTCCAGTACTTTGGCCACCTGATGCGAAGAGTTGACTCATTGGAAAAGACTCTGATGCTGGGAGGGACTGGGGGCAGGAGAAGAAGGGGTCGACAGAGGATGAGATGGCTGGATGGCATCACTGACTCGATGGATGTGAGTCTGAGTGAACTCCGGGAGATGGTGATGGACAGGGAGGCCTGGCGTGCTGCGATTCATGGGGTCACAAAGAGTCGGACACGACTGAGTGACTGAACTGAACTGAACTCATCCTTGTAATACTAGGTATGCTCTTTCAAATGATCCCTACTTTTTTGCATGATGGAAATGAGCCATGGAGAACACAGATAAATAAATATATAGTTGACCTTTGTTGGCAAAGCTGACAAAGGTCCATCTAATCAAAGCTATGATTTTTCCAGTAGTCATATATGGATGTGAGAGTTGGACTATAGAGAAAGCTGAGCACTGAAGAACTGATGCTTCTGAATTGTGGTGTTGGAAGAAACTCTTGAGAATCCCTTGGACTGCAAGGAGATCAAACTCGTCCATCCTAAAGGAAATCAGACCTGAATATTCATTGGAAGGATGGATGCTGAAGCTGAGATTCCAATACTTTGGCCACCTGAAGAGCTGACTCATTTGAAAAGACCCTGATGCTGGGAAAGATTGAAGGCAGGAGGAGANCACACACACAAACCTAGCTCCAATATTTGATGTCAAACTCTTAGATAGGAGGACTCACATCTATTTCTCAGAGTGGATATAGCAGTATATCCTACTTGGAAGGTGTTCAATAAATCATTGATAAATAAATAAATGACTTTTTATATATATATACATATATATATGAGTGAAATAATTGTGAGATATTAAACAACTGATTGTAAGTATAAGCTCATACTTAATAAGTAATGAGAATTTTTAAAAATACCATGATCTATTACTACAATCCCAAAATAAATGGAAAATTCTTATAATTTAAAACAACTGAGAGTTATAACATGGTTGTAGGAGCTGTCCAAATCACTCAGCTTCTGTTTCAGTATTTAGAATGTTAGAGTTTTTTCAAGTACTTCCAGATTCCTATCTTCTTCCTGTAGGCCAAACCTAGTTGTGTTTAAGAATCTCCTTGTCAAAATCATTAAAATCCCCACGGAATTTGTTGTTAAAATTGATGGTATATATTTCATGCGGTATTACTGCTTTACTTAAGTACAGCCTAACAGAGGCCTATGGATTTTGCAATGCTTCTTTGCAAACATTAATAACGTGGCATTGAATTCCCTAGGTATACCAGGACCCAGGAGTGCTAGACGTTAATGAATTTGTATAAAGCTTGTGACTTGGCCTGAGGTTGTGTATACACTAAGTCAGAAATAAAGGAGAACAATCAGTTATTTGATATCATTTAAGTTGATGAGTTCATTCTTTAACATCTCAGCCACACATTTTTTCCTTTCTGTTCTTTTTTAGGTGGAGGGGATTTATTGTAATCAGGTGGCCATCATCTTAGACCTACAGAGATGTTAGCCTCAGCATTCATGAGGAAGTGTGCAAGGGATGTAGAATGGATTTTCTTTCAATTAGTGGAATCATATAATCTCACGATAAGACTTTAAAGATCATCTGGTTATTAACTCTTAATTGCAGATGTCTGTATCACAATATATCATACATTCTGTCCCTACCTTAAGGACATGATTTTTCTTTCTTGACAAATTCTACCAACTGACACCGCGTGTGCACTAAGTCACTTCAGTCATGTCTGACTCTGTGCGACTCTATGGACTATAGCCTGCCAGATTCCTCTGTCCATGAGATTCTTCAAGCAAGAATATTGGAGTGGGTTACCATGCCCTCCTCTAGGGGATCTTCCTAACCCAGGGATCGAACCTATTTCTCTTATGTTTCCTGCATTAGCTGGTGAGTTCTTTACCACTGGCACCACCAGGGAAGCCCATCAATTGTCACTACCTGCAATGTAGTGAAGATTCTGATCCTGGGATCTGGAGGATAGATGGCACATATATGCTGCAATAAATATTTATAAAATCTAAATCCATGATATACTTAGGACCTTCCTTCTCAAAAACAACTATGTACAGAAAATCACTTTATAAAATATATTATATGACTAGGATGATACCATACAGATATTNTGAAGATTCTGATCCTGGGATCTGGAGGATAGATGGCACATATATGCTGCAATAAATATTTATAAAATCTAAATCCATGATATACTTAGGACCTTCCTTCTCAAAAACAACTATGTACAGAAAATCACTTTATAAAATATATTATATGACTAGGATGATACCATACAGATATTAGCTGCTGCTAAGTCGCTTCAGTCATGTCCGACTCTGTGCGACCCCAGAGACAGCAGCCCACCAGGCTCCCCCATCCCTGGGATTCTCCAGGCAAGAACACCGGAGTGGGTTGCCATTTCCTTCTCCAATGGATGAAAGTGAAAAGTGAAAGTGAAGTCACTCAGTTGCGTCCGACTCCTAGTGACCCCACGGACTGCAGCCTACCAGGCTCCTCTGTCCATGGAATTTTCCAGGCAAGAGTACTGGAGTGGGTTGCCACTGCCTTCTCCCACAGATATTAGCACTACCAGACTAAACACTCCTAGGTTGTTAGTTCTGAATATTTGGATATTTTGACATAACTGCCTTTTCCTATATGGTAGCTACTAGACACTCACGGCTACTTAAATTCAAACTAGTTAAACAAAATTTGAAGTTCATTTTGTCAGTTTCACGTCAAGTCTCACATTCTAAGACTTCAAATAACCATGTGCGGCTAGTGGCTACTGTGTTGGACGGAGCAGATACAGAACACTCCCATCACTGAAGAACGTTCTATTAGACAGCACTGCACCACCGTCAACAACCAGTATAAAACATTAGCATTTCATGAGGGTGACATCCACACACGTCAACCCTTAATGAATGGGTTTACACATCTCTTCCAAGGTGACATTTCTTCTCTCCTTCAAGAGTCGGGGAGATATTGCAGAAGGAGCTGGTCTCCTGCACACAAGTGTGGGTACAGATGATGTGTCAGAGTTGGGGTGATGGGGAGAAGAGCCATAGCTACTGGCCGCTCTGCCTGCTGAGTCCTTCTCTGTTATCAGCTGACCAAGCCACGCTGATCAGCAGAGGTAATTTGAGGGGACTGCACTCTAATGACTCAGACATCCAAGAGAAGAACAAAGATGTTATCAGCAGGTCTGTTCTAAAATCCTGCAGTGGTAGAATCTTCAACTGCAAGCACAAATGGAGACTAGGTGAGGTCCAGGGTGTTTGGAAAAGCAGAGGAAGAAGGGCAGTGGCGATGAGAGAGTGCTACTGGAGAGGGAAGTGGCAGGAAATCAAAGGCCAGCTATGCTGCACAGAATTACCTGGCAAACCACCTCTGGCCTGATTATCACAGGCTATCAGCTCGGCCCCACCGTGGATGACTGAGAGAACAGCTGATAAAGAGTTGTTTCGTGTATTCTTCCTTTTATAACACCTCTCTCTCGCTCCTTTTCCTTTGGATAAGGCAACGGAAATCTTGCTGAATGCTGACAATGCTTTTGGCTTTGTGATGACCCTTCAGCAATGCCAAGTTCCTCTTGCCCTCTTCTCAGGACTCCCATCATAGCTATGTTCTGCACCTCTCCTTGGACACCAAAGCCCGGGCTGCCTGGTATGTCCCTTAACCCTTTCACTTACGTGTCCTTTCAGCTTGAATACAACTGTAGGCTGTGGAGGACAGGAACTGTATCACATTGGTCTTGCTGACCCCTCACAGGTCTTAGCATAGTTTCCCAAACAGCTGGAACCAAATGGCATTGCCCTTGCATGGCGGGCTCTGGAATTGGATGGCCTAGGTCTAAATTTCACCTCTGCTACTTGCTAATCATACCTTTCTTTCATAGAGAGACCTTCCTGCTCTAAGCCTCTGCTCCTTCTCTGTTAAATGGGGATAACTATTTCTAGGAAGTGATGGTAAAGTTTAAGGGAGATAATGAAAGTAAAGCTCTTAACACAGTATCCAAAACAAAGTAAGAACTCATAATGATCATTATTGGGGATTAAATAAACATTTATATATTTTATATAAATATATATATAATGAATATATATATTTTTTTATATAAATAAATTTTTCCTGTGCCTAATAATAGATATTTTAAAGCTAAGAGAGACCTTAAAATCTTCTTGCACAAACTCCATATTTTACCCACAAGGAAACAGAGGTACACAGAGAACAGCACATGCTTGCCCAAGTTCACAGGCCAAGCAGTAGCAGAGCAAGGAGACTCAGTGTCAGATTCTCCATCTTATCCGCTGCCTCTCTGAGATCCTATTAGTGTGCAGAGTACACCAGAGGCATTGTATGGGACAAAGTATCGGGTGAGGGATTCTCTTTACCACACAAACTTAACCATGTAAGTTACAAATAGTAGCAGATGCGTCATGGCCCATCACAGAGTCAGAGAATACATCTTGCCAAATGACAGAAAATGACTACAATACCTTGGGAAGCCTGACTTTCAGATAGGTAACTTCAAGTGTCACACAAAATACTAAGAGTGGAGTCATTTATCAAGGGGCTTCCCAAACGACTCAGGTGGTAAAGAAATTGCTTGCAATGTAGGAGATCTGAGTTCGATCTTTGGGTCAGGAAGATCCCCTGGAGAAGGGAATGGCAACCCACTCCAGTATTCTTGCTTAGAAAATTCCATGGACAGAGGAGTCTGGTGGGCTACAGTCCATGGGGTCCCAAAGAGAAGGAGATGATTGAAACAACTTAGTATGCATTTTTCAAGGGCCCAAGATTGAGTGCTATCATATCAACACCATCCAACACGGATTTCTGAGCACTTACTCAAAAAACAATATTTGTTTACTAAATGATAACATGTTTGCACTGACAATTAGACAGTATTTCTGCTTTATTATATATGTTTGTATGTGTGTGCATATAAACACATATACATACACACACTGTATATATGCCTACAATTTTATTCTGTGCAGCAATCAAGAGATGCAAGCTCAGCTTTTAATAGTTGTTCCTAAAATTACTTGTGGGTCAGAACTATGAGGTTTCTATAGAGGAAAAAGAAATAGGTGTTGGAAGTAGCGTTTAAAAACCTCTACCTTGTAAAGTGGGGAGTGCTAATATAGCACAAGTGATTAAGTTCCATTCTTCTCTGTGTCTTTCCTTACTCACAGGACAGTACGCACTTCAACAGGAGTGTCGTTGCTTAGTCACTCAGTCATGTCCAACTCTTTTCTGACTCCAGACTCTAGCCGGCCAGGCTCCTTTGTCCTTGCAGTTTCCCAGGCAAGAATACTGGAGTGGGTTGCCATTTCCTTCTCCAGGAGATCTTCCTGACCCAGGGATCAAACGTGCATCTCCTGCATTGGCAAGCATTTTATAGCTCTTTCCCACTTGAGTCATACCTATATAACTTTAAATGGGTCCAGACACCCTGGAAGTGAAAATTTGACCACATTTTACTCAGGAGCAAAGCAGGTATTGAGAAAATTTAAGGCAGGTAATTTGTCAAAGCATTCCAGTAGCTGTTTCACAGGGTGTATGCTTTTCAAATGCTATTTATTTATTTATTGAATATTTTACTTATTTAACAGAGCTTCTATAGTACATATGCCTCAAGAATTAAAGTTGTCTTTGGTCTCAGAGCCTACAATTGAAATCTTCAAAGCCTGTTTTTAATAGCACTGTGTGTGTGTGTGTGTGTGTGTGTGTGTGTGTCCAAACATGCTGTTCAGCTTCATTTCAGATGCAGGATCATAGGATACCAGAGCTGGAGGGGATCTTTTGGATTTCAGAGTGTCTTTGAAATTTTCTCTTAAGCAAAGAAAACCTTCAGATGCAAATTTAAAAGGAATCTTAATATACATAAGAAGAAAAAGCAACACATGGGGTCTTTGGACTTATAAATCTTCAGTGTTTGTTGGAAAATACTTAACTTTTGAGAGAAACTCTGAAGCACCTGGTCTGAGTCTTAAATTCCAAGGGGCATATTTTGAGAACCAAGGGTACATTCTAATTTGATAAGGAGCCTGAGTCTCAGAAACAGAAGTAATCAGCTAAGAGGGGAAGAGATGAGTTTTAAAGGGACAGCTTGCCTCCAGCTCAGTGCTTCTATAATAATATGCTGACTGGCTTTCATATTTGTAAGTGGACATCAAATGGGAAAACATCTACAAATTGCAATCCCTTCCCAGCCAATTTGTGTATTGTGGAAGAGTGACATAGGGTCTCTCTCCAATGGCTCTTACCCAATTTCTAATGTTGACCAACATAAAAGGTCAATTACAACTATTAGTAAACTTCTGGATATAACATTTTTCTCCTTTTAAACACAGCCTTAGCACTGAGAAAATTATAAACAGATATGTTACTAAATCACTTATCTAATTGAAAAAATAACTGTCTACTGGTTTTTTTACACTGATGGCCAATGCTACTATTAAATACTAATAAATTCTATAAACATCTAAGAGAGGGTAGCAGTGACTGTACACCTAATGACTCAGGGGGAAGAGGAGGGAAGATTGCATTAAAATGCGACCTGTAGCTTCATGTGCTCTGCAAACAAACTCAAATGTCAACTTGTTTCAAAATTACTGCCATTATATCCTAATAGCAAAACACCCACTGAGAAATACCTAGAGGAAATAATAAACAATAATAGCTCTTAGCAGTTGAATAATACATTTTGTCCATGGATTTGAAGTTCTTTGGAAGCACTCACTAATTAAGTTTCACCACATGCCCACAAGGTAGGTATTTGTTCTGTTTCATAGATGTGCTCATTTCGTATGAGTTAGATAGAGCCCATGTTCCTGGGAGTATGAAAAAAATCCCACTGAAATAAAACATTTTCAGGTTCACTAGGCAATGCAGTAACAACATGGAAGCACCCCCAGTGGTACACAGGAGGCACTGAATAATTTAATGCACACCCAAAACATCTCAATTAATACAGGGAAACTTGATAAGAAAATCTGAACCCATCAAGATGCAGAAATCAACCTCTAGTTAAAAATGTGTTTAAAATATTAGAAGGCAAAAGCTTGCTGCAAGGGCTTTCATGGGTATATTTCACATATCACATATAAGTATAGATGGACTCCAAGAGAGGGAGGTTATCCAGAACCATTAAACCACAAGGTATTATAAAAGGAAAGCGTCTAAGATTTTGCAAATGTTTCTCCCGTGTTTTATAGGATGAGGAATGTGGCTCAAATGGTGGTGCAGTCAGGCCTGTCTGACATAGAATATGTTAAACCCTTCAGTACGTAAATCAAAGTTTTGCTTAGTAAAAGTTCATTTTTGTTGATATAGATTTGTTCTAAATTGTTGTTGCTGTTTAATCACTCAGCCATGTCCAACTCGTTGCCACCCCGTGGACTGCAGCACACCAGGCTTCCCTGTCCATGGGATTTTCCAAGCACGTATACTGGAGTGGTGAATTAGTAGTTGGCAAACTATGACCAATAGGCTAACTTTGTCCTGAAGCCTATATTCGCATAGTTTTTACATTTTCGAATAGTTGAAAATAATAAAGAGAATAATACATTGCGATAAGTGAAAATCATATGAAGTTCAAATTTCTGAGCTCATAAATAAAGCTTTACTAGATAGAACACAGCTGTGCTCATCTGTTCATTGTCTGCACCAGCTTTCACGCTGTGATCATAGAGTTAAGTAGTAGCAACAGAGAGCAGGTAGTTCACTGAGCCTCAAATAGTCACTCTTTAGAGCTTTACAGAAAAAGTTTACTGAGAGATGTGGAAGCATCCAGTACCAATATTAAACCTAATGAAATCTTAAAACGTAATGGATTAAACAGTCCCAGATCTGTTTAGAGAAAAAAAAAATGACGTACCTCAGAGATACATTATACATGTACTTTTTATAAACTAGAGATAATCAAATTTTGACTTAGATCTCAATTTTATTTACACATCCATGAGTTTATCAAACTGTTTCACTGACAATATAAAACATCTGAGAATTTTCCCTGATTTATCAGCAGTCACCACCCTCTTCTCAAACTAAACTTTTTCTATATGGTTCTTTACTGTTTAAAACATTTTCACATCCATCATTGCCATTTCCTTCTCCAGTCATTCCATTAATCTCTCACAAAAATCTTACGAGATGTCAATGGAAAGAACTATTTTTGCTTTCCAGAGAGGGAAACTGACGCTCAGAGCCTTCAAACGACTATCCTAAGAGCGCTGTGCCCTGAGCAAAAGATTCCTGCTCTGATCCAGAACCCAGGCCCTCCTGGGAAAGCAGCATTCCACCTGAGAGCGCAAGCAGTCACAGCTCAGACGGGAAACACCAGACGTAATACACGTGAGACGTTAAAAACACAAATTTTCATTCTCCCCTATTTAGGTTTGTCTCTGAAAGGCTACTGTGGAAGGATTTTGTCTCTGTTTGGCTGGAGAGAGAGTTCAGGGGTAGTTATAAGTTCTTGTTTCAAATTTGTACCATGGACATGTATTACTTATTCAGAGAATAAGGTTTTTGTATTTCCAAACTAATATAGGATAACCAAGTGGCAGCATGTCCTGCCAGTGAGAACTGCCTCCTTCTATTTGAGGAAAGATTTCACATGGTTCCAGTTGTCCCCAAGGAAAAGAGCGTTTCCAATTAAATGTTAATATAAGGTCAGTGCAGCACTTGCCATGAAGCCCATTTTGATGGGCCACTTACTTGTAGCTTAAAGAAAATGACGGAGGACGTCACAGCTGTCTGTCACTATGCCAGTCCTGGCACGCAACTGATGAGGGGCTTGAAAAAATGCCCTAGTCCACCTGGAGTGCTACTCTTTTTTTCTTTCCTTTTAGTCCTTTTTACCACTAAATGCTGTGATTTACAGAAAGACCAGCTATCAGTTACACTGTCTTACCAGTAGCAATTTGCCTTGCAATACATTCACAATCATTATGTGTTTCTTTTCTAAAAATGTTGCACCAGAGTTTCGTGCACATAGCTGGAAATCGTGGTCATTTTTAAAAGTTAAGAATAGAGTTAAAATTATTAAGACAATTCTTTACTCTTCGAATCTTCTGAAAATGTTGAGAATTCTCAAGAATAGATAGGTAATCTTGAGCTAGCTGGAATACATTTATTAATCCTGGGATGCTTGGAGAATTATAAAATTATGAACATTATGATTCAGTGGACTGCTGCAGATCATCTAGCCCAATTGTCTTAATCAGTGAGGAAACTGCCACCAAAGATGATTCTGTTCAATGTGAGTTCAAAAGCAAAAGTTATATATACATCCAATTTGCCTGCAATCTGGCCTCAACATAGGTTTTTAATCTTGTCACCCACAAAATCTGCTTCATGTAAATATACCCACTCCCCTTTGGCCTGCCCCGAAAAACCATGTTATGCTTTTCCCTCCTTGTTCTTTCTGTGTGATAAGAAAGTTCTTCTCTCTTATTTTTCATATTCACATCCTGTCCACTCTTCAAGACTCCACTCCTCTGAATTCCTAATGCACTTTGTTGATGGCCATTTCCAATGCCACTTACTTTTATTCATCCATACTTCTGATTTTCACTGTTTTATATGAATGATAGGATTATGAATAATTGATATTTTAAATTGTTGCCAGACCATATTTTTAAAACAGGAAAGACTGTTATACAGTAGAAGGCTTTTGGTGCCTGCACTGTAATGAACAGCATCGATTAGCTCTCACAGAGTGGGTTGTGATGGTTCAGGAGGTTCTTCTTTAGGGATCCTTGGACCTTCGAGTTATTTGAAGAGTAACGCAAATAACCTTAGAACTTTTAGAGTCTCAAAGAACCTAAAGGACCCACCAGGCCAAACTTCTCGTCTTGCACTTAAATATGGAGGCCCGAAGAGGTGACGTGACTTAACCAGGACTGAAACTTGGGTTTCCTGGCATTTTATGCTCCTACTTTTTCCCACTGATCATACTGCTTCCCCCAACAGCCTTTTCAGTCAGTGATGTCTACTGCCAGAAGGTTATAGGTTAGGGCACTTTGCTCCTTTAAATACCATGTACAGAGAGTTTTAGAAGATTCCTCAGGAAACCACAACTTCACTATATATTTTAGTCAGGATATACCTCAGAGACCATAGAGACTTGTCTGAATCCTCTAAGATTTTCAGATCTGGTCTTCAGCAGAGATGGGATGAAGCAGAGCCCACTTCACCCAGCCCTCTCTCTAACCACAGCTGATGAAACGCTTATCATCCTTTTCATTAGTATTTGTAGAGCTGTCTTTTTGGACTCCCTTGTAATTTTATGTTGACTCCTATTTTATTGTGGTTTAACCATGAGTCACCAAAAATAAATTTTTATTTAATCAATGACTCAACAAATGTTAGTACATGTCAGTCACTATTCTAACCCCTAGGATGGTACAGCTACTTCTACTACTGTTAACAGTCGGATGAGCAACAATGACTGTTAATGCTAAATGCTTACTGTATTCCAGGAACTGTATGAAGCATGTTACACACAGTCTCACTAAATACATTAAATGACTCAGTCAAGGTCTAGGATCACAAGTAGGGATCAGAAGTTGAACCCAAGTCAATCATCTTCTGAATTCCAAGCCTTCAAGAGGGCAGATTTTGCTCTTAAAAGATGTGTATCTAGTATCAGGGAGAGATTCTAGCACAATTACTGAAGCAATGTGGTGCAAGCTATCATTTAGGCAAGTAGATGGGGGTCATTGACCATGGAGGAAGGAACTCTAACTCTTCAGAGGGCAGTTAGCCAAATCTCTGAGGAATATAGGGCATTTGGGCAGAATCTTCAAGAATGACTAGATATTCGTAAAGTAGACAAGAGAAAGAGGGCTTTGTGGACAGAGGGAACACTTTGGGAAATGGTGCACTGTGTTAAACAAAAATAGCATGTTTGGGGGACTCAAGATGTCTGGCATATTGGAATAAGTGAGAAAATGGCTCCTGCTGAAGCTGAAGAGGCAGGCAGGGCCTTTACAGACTGAGCAGTGGAGTTGGGACCTCACCTGCAGGGACTGGATCATCAGTGAAGATTTTGAAGCAGAGTGCCATGGCCAAATTGTAGATTGAGAAATATCACAGTTATGTGGACTATAAAGCCAGACAGAAAGAAGATATCACAACTGCTCAATTGACAGAAAATGAGAACTTGAACTAAGATACTGTTAATAGAAATAAAATACATACCAAAGGAATATTTATGAGACTGAATCAACTGAACTCTATGTCCAATTAGATATAAAGGGCTAAATAAAAAAAAAGGAATCTAAGGTTATGCTCAGGTTTCCAGCTTAGATAATAAGAAGCCATTAAACTAGAAACGTGGATCCAAAGTTTGAGAGGAAAGATCATGAGCCCCATTTAAGAGCCCCCCCCCCCCATTTAAGAAATGCTGACTTTGGTGTATGTGAGAAACATTCAGGTAGAGATGTCAAGATGGCAGCCTACACTAGAATGGAGTGTCTGACATTTTTGGCAGAGAAGTGCCAAATAGAGAATTATTAGGACACAAGTGATAATTAAAGCCAATTGCTTACTCAACAAATATTTACTGAGCATCTATTATTATTCCAGAAACTAATTTAAAAGGCAGGGATATGGCAGTTACAAAACTGGACAAAAAAGGAGCCTCGCCTTCTTGGAGTAAACAGGCTAATGGAAATTATGTTTTAAAGCACATAAATCAATCCATACTTACAAATTATGTTAAGTTCCACAGAGGAAAAGTATAGAGTACCATAAAAAATAACAGGAGACATGTAATCTTGACTGGGGTTGGGGAAGAGGATGGTCAGGGAAGGATTTTCTGAGGTATAGAGCATTTAAGCTAAGACCTACAGCTCGATACAGGGTTAGGTAAGTGAAAAACACTGCAAATGGGAACTGTATATGTAAAGACCTGAGACCAGATTGTTGTTCAGTCTCTAAGTCAGGTCTGACTCTTTGCGACCCCATGGACTGTAGCCCGCCGGGCTCCTCTATCCATAGGATTTCCCAGGCAAGTATACTGGAGTGGGCTGCCATTTCCTTATCCAGGGATCCTCCCAACCCAGAGATCAAACTCAAGTCTCCTGCATTGGCGGATGGATTCATTACCACTGAGCCACCAGGGAAGCCTGAGGTCAGAGTTAGTTGTATTCAAAATACAGGAGAGGGGGGTTCAGGATTGGGAACTCATGTACACTTGTGGCTGATTCATGTCAATGTATAGCAAAACGAATGCAGTATTGTAAAGCAAAACAAACTAAAAAATAAAAATTAGAAAAAATAAAAGAAAAAGAAAAGAAAGAAGGCTGATGAGGTTACAACATAGTACATCAGCCCAGGATAGAGGAAGAGGTGAGTTCAAGCAGATCTATTCATCAGAGAAGGTCTGTATCTGTAGTTTGAGACACTGTCAGTCAATCAATTAATCAGTCAATCAAAGCATGTGATACAGAAAATCACCACTTAATTAGAGGGGGAAGGGACTGAAAATTTTACCAAAAAACCAGATTTATATAATTTCCAACACAGTATGATATCTAATAATAAGCCCCTTCCACTCAATTAAAATAAAGGAGCTGTTATTCATAGCTAATTTTTCCACTGTCAGTGTTCTCTTCGAGAAGGACAGAAGAGGGATCCATGAGGTACTTTGGTGAGACTAAAGATCTCACTGAATGAATAAACAAAATTTGGTATATCCACACAAAGGAATACATGAAAAGAAATGAAATGGCAATATACACTGCACGACAAATGAATTTAAAGACATTGTAAGTGAAATGAGCCAGGCACAAAAGGCCACATATTGTGTGATTCCATCAGTATGAAATGTCCATAAGAGAAAAATCCTTAGAGACAAAAAGTAGAATGATGGTTGCCAGGAGAAACAGAGAGTGACTGCATAATGGATGTGAGGTTTTCTTCCACGGTGATGAAAATGTTCTGGGATCCAAGAGTGGTGATGGGTGCACAATGCTATGAATATACTAAAACCCGCTGAATTGTACACTTTAAGAGGGTGAACTTTATGGTATGTGAATTATATACCAATAAAGCTGTTACTACAAAAAATCATATGGGACACCTTCCTGCCTTCTATTAGTCTCAAGAGGCGACAGGCAAGAGCGTAAAGATAGACATATTCAGATAGCTAGCTTATACAGGACTTCACCAGAATTAATTTTTTAAAGCTGACATTACCTTTGATGAGTTGTTGTTGAATAAGTTATATCTATATTTAAGAATGACTTTGGAAGTTCAGTTCCATAAGATTAATTTTTTACCTGGAAAGATGATGGGAAAGCTTTCAGCAACCCATCACATAAATAAAGTGAAAAAGATAGAGTTCACATTTCTCATAACGCATCGCTACTTACTGTTCTTGTAAAGGTACTATCAAGGAGTCTCTTCCCTTGTGCTGAATGATAAGGATGATAGATTAAAAATGAGGCAGAGACATAACACAGTGGAGCCTTAAAGAGGATCTGGATTCTAATCCATGTGGCCTATTTATCAATGAACCTGAAGATGTGTTTCACACACCATTTATCCTTCTGGTACTAACTAGTTTATTTCAGTCAAGAAAACCGAGAGGAATTTAAATCCATCCAACATTTTGAAAGCAGCCAAGGTAAGATTTAAAAGTTTAACATATTTCCAACTTAAGAAATGCAGTGACTTTATCAAGTTGCTGAGTCCCCCTAATGTCAAATACTCAGGAAATATTGAGAAACAAGTAGTCTTATCAATTTTTCAGTTTTCCCTTGACAGTTAATAATGAAAGACAGTTTACCTGGAATTCATATCAACATGGGGACCATGGCTTGACACTTTTATTTTAGACATTTAGGGGAAAATGGAAACATGAATATTGGTGGAGATTACATCAAATTAGCAAGCTCCTCAGAAAACAGGATACATATAAATGAATAAATAAATAGATAGGTGAGCTAGCAAACCAAGTAGAGAGCTGCTCAGGAAGTGTTAACTTAAAAATATTTATGAATAAAAACTATTTTATAGGTCTCAAAGTACTGTCGTATCTATTATCAAGTTTGATCTTCACATCTACTTTGTGAAATAAGCGGCACAGAAAGAGCCCCTTTCACAGAAGGAGAAAATAAGGCCTCACCAGGGCAAGGCCACTTGATGCAGACCCACACTTCTGCACAAAGTGGCGTGTCCAGTTGTACGCCACCTCACATCTTCTGATCTCAAGGTCAGTGTATTTCTAATGTGACACGGTATACTACCATTATGTTGAGTACTGTTTTTATTATCAGAATTAAAAGATACATACCATGCCTTATGGTATAATGAAAATGGTCTATGGCATAAAAACTGACTAGTGGCCTAGAAAATAATGTATTTTGAAAAATATTTGATTTTGTTAACTTTGTAATTGCTTTTATTTATTTTATAAAGAAAACATATGCACTAAAACACCTACATATACATGAAATGAGTGTCTCATAACACTGTATGATCAAATCTCAACTATCCATCCTTATAAGGACAGAGAATATCTAGAATTTTTTAAATCTCTTGCAATTTCAAATTCTCACATCAGTGGATGTTTCCCCTTTTGTCAGAAACAAACTATTTCTAAAAACCTACCAAACTTCCAGGTTTTACTGTTGTTGCTGTTTTCTTCTCTCACTGGATAAGCACCTCCTGAATAAATGATAATTGCTTTGATTGAGGTCATTTACTGGTGTTTCTGCCTTCTGCTCCAAAATTTGGGAGAAATATTTAAAAAAGAGAGAAATGGCATCAGAAAGGAGCAAAAGGAAAAAATACTAGGGAAAAAATTATGCTTTCAGAAAGCAGAATAATTTATCCTGAGATAAGACTTTCAATTGAGTAACACTCTAATGTGAACTAAACTTACAATATAGGATTAGAAGGCAATTAGGGATTTCCTCAAATGTGCAGCTGATTAATCTCCAAAATGGATTCTCAAGCAGATCAATGAACTCACTCATGGAATTATCTCAAGTTAGTATCTTTGGAGGACAGAACAGATGTTGAGTATGGAGAAAGGGGAATTGCAATCTTGAGCACTCACTGCATCTTACTGAAAATCAGCACCACCAGGGTGTCCACGTTAAAGGGTTTAAGTCGCTCTCCCCAGTTGTAGTTTTCTCAGCTCTCAGATCAATACAATGATAAGTGGCTACCATCTGATTTACCTATAGTCCCCAGTGAAAAATTCATTATTACAACAAGTGATCTCATTTACCCTTCATTCATCAACAGAGGATTAAAGAGAGCTCCCACCTACAGCACATCTGTGAGCCGTCTAAACAACTCGCCTCATCTCCTTTGTGCCAACCTGTTATTTACTCCATTCTTGCATTTACTATACTTCACTGGAATAACTTAAGTTCATTTTCTCAATAATCTGTAAGTTTCTTCCAAAGGAGATCTAAATATTCAACTTTGTATCATTAGCAACTACCACAGAGAAAATGTCCCATAAAAGCTCCTAAATGAAGCTAAAGTGTTCATGACCTAAAGAATGCAATGTTATAGGTTAAAGAATAATGACTTTTTTAAAAAATCTAAAATAAAGTAATATGTGACCTATTACTATACATCTAATGGGACAATCCTGACTTTAAATATTCTGTCTTATCAACAAAGATTGATTGGCTAGGTAAATACCTTGACTTTTGAGAAAATATGAACAATATAGAAACAAAATGTAAATAACAGGTTTCATTGGTCAACATTTAATCCTAAAAAAATGAATACAATGTTAAGTTAAACTTATTTTATTCCAAATGTCTCAAGTTGCCAAAAAGATTTTGGTGATCTAAATATTAAAAAAAAATGTTTTTTCAGCTAAAATCTGTACCTTTCTGTCCTTTATGGTGATAGAAACAGACATCTAACAGAAGCTCAAAGTGTAAATTCAGGGAAAATCCCAAAACACACAAAAAAACATCCAAATTATCAGGTCTGTAAATTGGTAGAAACCCTAGTCCCATGGCTGGGGAATATAGAATACTGAGCTTCTCAGACTGACAGATATTTGTTGCAGCCTTTGGGTGGGATTTTTGGGTATTGTAAACAGGGTGCCAAACCAGCCAGTGAACCTGTGTAGGTTCCTTCTTACTGAACTGCAATTTCTCCTCTGTAAGATAAGGGACTTAGAAGATATTTCTGAATGCCTTTTAGCTCTCATATCCTATCAGTCCTTGCACTGTTTCACATTATATAAAATGAAGTGGGAGGTTGACTGATAGTTGACTGCTGCTGCTGCTGCTAAGTCGCTTTAGTTGTGTCCGACTCTGTGCGACCCCATAGATGGCTGCCCACCAGGCTCCCCAGTCCCTGGGATTCTCCAAGCAAGAATACTGGAGCGGGTTGCCATTTCCTTCTCCAATGCAAAAAAGTGAAAAGTGAAAAAAGTGAAGTCATGTCCGACTCCCAGCGACCCCATGGACTGCAGCCTATCAGGCTCCTCCATCCATGGGATTTTCCAGGCAAGAGTACTGGAGTAGGGTGCCATTGCCTTCTCCATAGCAAATAATAGACCCATCCTTTAACTTTCCCCTCCTTTCCCTTGCCTTTGAAGACAAAATACGCCCAGCCCCAAACCAAAACACTTTTCTTATAGGCAACTAATTTAATATGGGCCAACAAAGCATTGAGTCTAAAGCATTATTACTGCACAAAATGTGTTCAAACCACTGTTACTCTGGGCCATTCTGGAATATGTACATCCTTTTGTCATACATAGAGCGTTAAGTAATTAACATGATACTTGCATCCAAATAGAATTTACAGTTTGCCAAAGCACTCAAATACTGAATCTAATTTTATCCTCAAGAAATCTCTGATAGGATTCTTGGCATCACACAGATAAGGGAACTGGGGTCAGGCAACTAATAAAGGTGGAGCCAAGATTCTATTGTTAGTTTCAAATTCAGTATCATTCTGTATCGATGCTTCCCCTCCCTCTAGTCACACTATTCATAAAGAGGACTCTGCTAAGTGAAGGAAAGCTGATTAAAGGTTTATATATTCACTCAAGAAATACTTGCGAGGTACGTACTCTGTGCAGGACCCTCTGTCAGATGTCAGGGAAAACCAGACTCCTCTCAGACCCTGACTTCCTGGTTCCCTTGCACTGAAGGAGAGATTGAAATGGATAAAACTAACTATATGACTTGGGCAGACGTTATATGTGCCACAAAAAAATATAACCAATGAGCTACGGGCACACATTGTCTGAACAATCCATTCTGTTTGTAAGAAGCAGAGAGAGCCTCTGGCATTTAGCTAGACCTTGAAGAGGAAACATTTCCACAAGCGGACATGGGAAGGGAAGGAATCCCAATGTGGAACGAACAGTACGAGTGATAGCTCAGATGGATGAGCATGCAAGTCTCAACTGGAGGCAGTTCTTCCGGCCAGTATGGGAAAGAAGAAGAGGGAATGGGTTCCACTTTTGTTCAGAGAAAGCCAGAGAAGCCTGAGGCTGCAAACTAAAACATCCTCCCTGTGCTTTCATTCTCCAGGCTTTTCAAAGAGGATGCTCACTTGCTCATGGCTGCAGAATATTTTTAAAGAATGCTTCTCACTCTGTGTTGTCCACCATAGTAATATTGGTATCACTTGGCAACTTTGAGAAACGTACATTCTCAGGCCCTGGTCACAAACCAACCAAATCAAACACTCTGGGGTGTAGGGTCCATAACTCTGTGTTCTAACAAATCCTATAGGTGATTCTGGTGCTTGCTCAACTTTGAGAATCACTTCCTTAAAATATTTTTCCTGCTTATTAGCATGTGCCCCTTTTACCGTTAGGCATCCATTCTAGCTCCAAGTTACCTGACCATCCCCCCAAGTCTGCAGACTAATTCTGTGTGTGTGTGTATAAGTCTGCTGACCAAAGGTAAAACGGACTCTTTGGGAATGAACTAGAAATTTATGCTCAGGTGCAGAGTCACTACTCTTCACCACTGTTCAAGGGAGATTGACACATCTCTTGCTGATTTAAGTAGATGTCATCTACAGCCCCCTTATGGCAGAAAGTGAAGAGGAACTAAAAAGCCTCTTGAAAGTGAAAGAGGAGAGTGAAAGAGTTGNGTCCCTTGGACTGCAAGGAGATCCAACCAGTCCATTCTGAAGGAGATCAGCCCTGGGTGTTCTTTGGAAGGACTGATGCCGAAGCTGGAACTCCATTACTTTGGCCACCTAATGCGAAGAGTTGACTCATTGGAAAAGAGTCTGATGCTGGGAGGGATTGGGGGCAGGAAGAAAAGGGGACAACAGAGGATGAGATTGCTGGATGGCATCACTGATTCAATGGACGTGAGTTTAAGTGAACTCTGGGAGTTGGTGATGGACAGGGAGGTCTAGCGTGCTGATTCATGGGGACGCAAAGAGTCAGACACGACTGAGTGACTGAACTGAACTGAGGCCTCCCTGTCTATCCCTATCTCCCAGAGTTCATTCAAACTCACGTCCATTGAGTCGGTGATGCCATCCAGCCATTTCATCCTCTGTCGTCCCCTTCTCCTCCTACCCTCAATCCCTCCCAGCATCAGTGTCTTTTCTAATGAGTCAACTCTTCTCATGAGGGGCCCAAAATATTGGAGTTTCAGCTTTCGCGTCAGTCAACCAGATATAATCTCTTCCTAGAGAATACATCTCCGAGAATTATTTCTCTCTTACAGACTTCTGTGGCTTTCTGGGAAAACTGTGTGGATCTGTATTATTAAAAATATTCTAATTAGTTCCTGTATGCCCTGTAAGAAAAACCTGATGCAAATCATTTCTAATTAAGAAAAAGACAATGCATCAAAAATTTTAAAAAATGGAATAAATAAAACTCTTTCAATATCCATTCCTCATTCTGGACTCTTTTAATGTGACAGTGCCACCTAAACCTTATAAACATATGAATGGCCTCAGGGCTTTGCCATTGCCTAAAGACACAGAGTATGTGACTTATGAAGTTTAGGTTTGGAAGTAGGCATGAAGGGACCTAGTGTCTTATGGAAGTCTGAAAGGCAAATAAGAAGACTAGGAGTAAGACATAGGTCATCTAGTTGAGCTTCCTAGGTTCCCCTTAATTAGTATTACTGGATAATATATTGTTACACTATCACACAGTAGAGAAAATTCTTCTTGAGATAATTGATTACTGGTAGAATATTTTTAGAGAAACAGAGTGTATTTGTTGTCTTTTGTTGCCAAGAATGGCTAAAATTTGATCTGGATCTAAATAATAAAATCAATATCAGCAACCCAACAGCACTTCAAATTTTCATATGCTTTTATATGTGATATTTTCATTTAAGGCTCAAGAGTTCTGTCCTGTGATAGTGTCGTGCCGTAGGTGGGCATTCAACACATCTATGAGACAAAAACAAAACTCATTGCAAAATCAGTCATTTCTGAATAACTGACAGCAAATAACCAGATTGACTGACCACATCTTTCACTTTTCAGTAGAATGTTACAGTTTTCTACTTCATTTCCTGGGACAATGATAAAGAGTCCTTCCAACTCTGTACTTAAGCAAGAGGAACACATGTTTTGAATAACAACTCACTATCAATATAATAAGCAATCTTCACTGTATAGAATATGAAACATCTTATTGAAGTCCTATTTCAAGCATGGCATACATAACATCAAAGACATACACTCCTCTCAAAAGTCTCTGTGTCGCAGAGGTGTCTGTCCCCGACCAATAACTATTCTCATTTTCTTCTTTTTAACACTATCTTTATACTGCTGGAAGCAGTAATACATCCAGCTGCATATCCCAGCCATCTCCTTGTAGGCAGTATCTAAACAATTTTTTAAAAACTGTTTATTGATTTACAACTGTTGTGCTAGTCTCAGCTGTACAGCAAAGTGATTCAGTAATATATATACACATATATATACTACATACATATGTAATATACACACATATGTACACACACATATTACATACATGTGTAATATACACATATGCATATACATATACACATATGTATACTACATACCTATGTAATATGCACACATATGTATACACCTATATGCACACATATATACTGCATACATATGTAACATACATGCATGTGTATACACATATATACACACATATATACTACACACATATGCAATACACACGTATACATATATACACATATGTATGCTATGTACATATGTAATATACACACATGTGTGTGCACACATATATACTACATACATATGTAATATACACACATATGTATATACATGTATACACATATATATTACATGCATATGTAATATACACACACACATATATATTCTTTTTCAGATTCCTTTTCCTGATAGGTTATTACAAAATATTGAGTACAGTTCCCTGTGCTATACACTAAGTCATTGTTGGTTATCCATTTTATATGTAGTAATCTGGATATGTTAATCCCAAACTCCTAACTTGAGAGGGACTTACAGGAAAAGAAGATATTACATTATCAGGTCTTCCTTTTGCCCTTCTCTTTTTATCCATATTTCTAATTGAAAACTCAGATGTGATGATGGAACTGCAACAGATGGACACCTTTTGACCATGGGGTGACCTTGAGGATGGAAGCTATATGACAGAATGGCAGAGACAATGATGAAATCATAAACCCTTCATACCAGCCTTGGGCTGCTTACCTCTTGACTTTTGTGTTAAAAGAAATTTAATTTTACTTTGTTTAAGTCATTATAACTACAGCTCTTTGTTACTAGCTGTCCAATTTAATCATAACTGATGAATCTCTCCAAATATGGACAGCCTAAGGAGCCAGAAATATTTGATTAAGATTGAATTTTAGAACTAAAGCCCAACTGATTAATAGATGGGCCAGTGTTCCCTACTAATGTGGGCTAAAAGAAGCAGATGATTTTTTCCTAAATGAGGCACCAGAAATGGAACTTTAACAGGAGTCTGAGTCATGCCAGAAAGAAGATGATGCTGTCCGGAACCCTGCATAATCAAGCAACAAAGGTGGGGTGGGAGGTGAAGAGGTGAGTTAAATCAGGAGAAAGTTAGAGTGAAAGGCTAATGGAGCAAGAAAGAAAGGCGAGCTGTTTGGAGCTGGAAGGGCAGGCATCACTAGCCCCCAGAAACATGGAACTAGAAAATAAACTTATTTACTCAGGTGGCTCAGAAAAAAATATTTTGCTTCCCCCCCCTCAGCATAGGACTTAAAAATTGGTACATGTTCAATAAATATATATTGATTTATTTAAAGCCATCCAGGAGATTAGGCCTTCTCTGGTGGCTCAGACAGTAAGGAATCTTCCTACAATGTGGGACACCCAGCTTTGATCCCTGGGTTGGTAATGGATCCTCTGGAGAAGGGAATGGCAACCCAGTTCAGTATTCTTGCCCGGAGAATTTCATGGACAGAGGAGCTTGCAGTGGGGGGGCGGGGCGGGCGGCACTACAGTCCATGGGGTTGCAAGAGTCGGATGCAACTGAGCGACTAACACTTTCACTTTTCAGGAAATCAGTGATGAAAATTCACCTGAGAAGCCCCGTTTTCAAAAGACCGCATAGGATATACCATTTCACTCCAAATCTTCATTCTCCTTTAACTGTCACTGAATAACATCTAAATTATAAGAGGAAAAGATACACATAGAGGTAACTGAGATAAAGCAGGCACGTGTCATCAAAGTCTCATAACACAAAGGGAATGAGAATTTAAAGACTCAGTATTAGTTTTTCACTACCATTTAAAACTCTACACTTGATATTTACATATTTGTTTCTCTAGTACAGTGGTTCTCAACTAAGGTGATTTTGCCTTGTAGGGACATTTGGCAATATCTTGAGTGGTTTTCAGTTGTTACAAGTGAGGTGGGGGGAGGCACTACCGGTATCTTGTGGGTAGAGGCTGGTGATGCTGCTAGCCAACCAACCTACGATGTACAGGATAGCCCCCACCCCCCAAAAAGCTGTCCTGCTCCAAACACAGTAACAGTGCCAGCTACTTCAAAGTTATGGATGGCATAATATCCCTAGAGTTGACAATCTCTTAGTTCATGTAATATTCTTCAAAGCATTCAACAAGAAAACACTGAACAGTGTAGGATCATAAAAATGTGATATATAATTCTTGGTATTACCCAGCTTCCAATGTATTTCCTTATTCACAGAAGGCTGGAAATAAGTAATAACCACAGTGATTAAATATACATTATTTGGCAGGCACAATGAAAAAACTTTATAAAGAAATTCCATTGAATTGATAGAACACTCTTGAGGAGTAGATGCTATTAAAATCACTTTATGGAAGAGAAAGCAAAGATATGAGAGATGAAATTCCATGCCAAGGGTCACAGAACTTATCAATACCAAAGGATCTTAGCATCACAACTATAGGAAGCTATAGCATCATAACTATAGGAAGTTATAGCATCACAACTATAGTGTACATTTTTAAAATGTACACTCACAAGATGATTGTTATTCTAGATACCTACATTCTCTAGTGAGTTAAGAGGGGTTTTCCCCCTTTAAATCTCATAAAACAATATACTTCTTGCACAGAATGCTTTCTTAAAAGCACTATACATTTCTACTCTGGATTAGGCACACAGTTTTGGACAAAATTTAATCTTGATGTGTCAAGACAGTTATGAGGAATATCCTCACTGCCCAGCATTGCAATGTTCGCTGGGTCAACTGGCATGTGCAGAGCTTCTTGTCTCTTCATTAGGTGGTCCTGATGCTTTAAGGTTTTTCTGACTGATTTTTACCACTTTCTTGGGCTCTTTTAACTCTAGCCACAGTGGGGGATCACCAGGTCTATTAGACTATATGTAAAATTAGATCCTAAAAGAGTTTCCCACAATGCGCTGGGGGGCAGGGAAGGAAGATGGGGAGCAGAGAAGAGGGATGAAGAAAATGTAAACTTCAAGGTGCCAACCTTCTCTCTTCCAAATTCCTTTTGGGTTTATTTCCTAGTTTGCAGCTGGGTTCCAGCTAGTTGAGTTTGCTGGATCTGTAAGCTTTAGACTCATGAGGTGTTACAATTCTTGACATTTTAATCATCATAATTTAGAAAATCCCACATTTGGCTGCATTATAATGGGATTTGTGCCATGCTTACACCACACTAAGCACATCTTTTAACACAAACCTTAATTTATCAATAGAAACACATTTCCTGTACATATCCAAATAATGCCTTTAGTTTTTAAAGATGAACCTCCACATTTTTAAATTTAAAAAGAAATAAAAACACGAATAAAATTCTCAGAACTAATAAATGTAACCATATACGATGAAGTTCCAAAGTCGGCTTTACTCTGGAGGAAACTATTTCTCCAACGAGGCTCACAACATCAGTTTTTGTTTTATTTTTGCTCCACCATTGTTCCTTTGGAGAATGGAAAGGACTCTTATCAGCACCTTACAATTGCAGGTGCAAAATGGTGCAACTCACAGAGATTCTGTGAGGTTTAACTACAACCAAATACAATCAGACACATCAATGATTCTTGAAGATTACGAGAAACCATGACAAATCTTGCTGCAACCTAAAATGAATACAACACTGCTAATCGACTATGAATATAAAATAAAAATCTTATTAACAAAAAAGAGCATGACAAATCTGCTAAATAACCCATCAGTGCATCAGTTTTAAAAAATCACACTTAAATAGATTTCCTGTATAGTTTTATGTCATCAGTAAGTGGTACACTGGATTTGTGCTTTGGCAGGCTGAAAGCTGGTGGTGAAACTGCTGGTGTTTGGATATCCAGAATGTGGCATGTCAGAGCACTACATTTCTTCTGCTTGTCGCTTGCCTCCTTCAACTCAAGATCAGCTACTGTTTCGTGACAATGTTCCCTTGGGAACCTGAATGCTGCTACCAACAGTTTTATTACATTCTGCCCTGACTTTGTGAAGCTGAGCAAGCTGTAGCCTTTGCACTAAGACCATCTTGGAGACCAGAGCAAGGCAGAGTTTGGAGCATGTTAACTAGTAAATGAAATTTCAGAGTACACTAGCTTTACCCTAAAAAGCAGGACATTTGACTTATTTGGAAAATAAAGGGTTATCCTGAGAAGCAATAAACATTCTGCTTGTCTCTTAAATCATAGTTTTATATAACTTAGCTTTCCAAAGAAGATAATTTATTCCTCCAGTTGGAAGAGTCTGTATAAAACTACCAAGGCAGTTAAGATGATATAAAAACTTGTTGGCTACACATCAAAATAGATATACAATTAGGGATTGAAGATATAGTCATTGAAAAGCTGGCTGCATATTCCCGTGAAATCTTTACAGGGCTTGCATTTGCTCCACAGTAACCATGATGGTACATTCCAGAAAGTCGGGTGCCAGGTCCTTCGCAAAGCACTTGGGATGCAAAGATAAGTCATATTTGGACCTGTCTTCCAGGGACTGGTGGTACAGGCATGAGCTGCTTCCCCATGTGCTCTGAGGGGAAGACAGAACAGGACAAATCAGGTTTGAAAATCACCACAAGATTTTTAGGTTCAGCTGCTGTTGCTAGGTTTCCACTTATAGAAACACATGAGCTGAAGAACAAATACCTTCTCTTCTGAAACAACTCCAAGAAATTACTGTGTTGACCTTAAACAAATAGACTGTCAGATATTTACCCAGCAAAGTCAGGTTTATTTGGGATCAGCAGAGAATTGCAGTTTAGGACCTGCAACCATGGTGAGTCCTGTGCAAGTTCTGCCACGGCAAGTGAAGGAGAAGCTTTTACAGGAAGGAAAAGGAAGGTGGGAGGGCTAGAGTAAACAAACGGTCCATGGCTTTCCTTTGACCCAGTCCTCGCCAGGGAAAAAGAGGAGTCTTTCTTCTTCTAGTTGGGCTCTGCTATCTTAGCAGGGCATGAGAGCACCTCTCTTCATTTCCCAATCTTATTTAATTGAAATTTTATTAATTTTTATTAATTTTGTTTATTAATTAATGTTTATTAATTTTTTACAATGGCTACTGAAGATAAGTCTGTGGTGATACCATTAGTGTGACATCTTAAAGAATGAAGTGTTGATACATCTTGAAGTGAAGTGTTAGTCACTCAGTTGTTTCTGACTCTTTGCAACCCCACAGCCTGGGGCTTGCCAGGCTCTTCTGTCCATGGAGTTCTCCAGGCAAGAGGACTAGAGTGGGTTGCCATTTCCTACTCCAGGGGATCTTCCTGACCCAGGAATCAAACCCAGGTCTCCTGCATTGCAGGCAGACTCTTTACCATCTAAGCCACCAGGGAAGCTCATGATACATCTTATGGCACCTCATTTTTTTTTTCTCTCCACATTGCATTAAAATACATAAAGAACAACACTGTGACTTCACATCACTATAGCAATTGAAAAAAACAGCTTAGCAACAATCTTTCAACATCTGCGAGAAATCCACACTCATCTGTATTAGACAAGCATGTGACCTCATCCCCAACTCAGGTGTCCACACAGCATCAGACAAAGCAGCACAAGTCATCATTGCCTCTCACTGTGTGCCTCTTTGTACATCACAAAGAGTGTGCATCATTGCACACTCATCTCTATCTCAGAGATGCAGAAATGAGAAATCTGACACCCACCTCCCCATTCACACAGCAAGGAAACAGTTTGCTATACTATCCGAAATGATCTGGGGTCTCCCCTGACGTTCATCAGCATCGATAGTTTCTCTAAAATGAAAGTTTAAAGACTGTAAGCCCAGTGGTACAGAAAGGCCAACTAAGAAAAGAACAGAAAGTTGGCAATGGGTACCCGGGGAAGACTGGAAAATCTTGACAGTTGTATACTCTTCCTCAAAATATAAAGACTGAAAAGTGTTTCAGATCACTCAGGGAAAATAAAACAAAAAAATCTCTTCACAGCAAAGGACCAGGCTATGATGGTTAATTTTATTTGTCAACATTAGGGGCCAATGGATGCCCGGATGGTTGGTGAAACCTTATTTCTGGATGTGTCTGTGAGGGTATTTCTGAAAGAGATTAGCATTTGCACCAATCAACTTAGCAATTCAGATGGGCCTCATCCAATCTCTAGAGGGCCTGAATTGAGCAACAAGGTGAAAGAAGAGCACATTTGATATTTCTCTGAGCTGAGACCCTCCATCTTCTTCTGCCCTCAGATGTTGGGTATTGGCATTTCTGGGTCTCAGGTCTTAGACTCAGATCTAATCAAACCACCAGCATTCCTGGTTCTCCAGTTGGAATCAGCAGCAATTATCCAGGTTCCTTTGGGAACCCATGGGCCTCCAAAATCACGTGAGCCAAAAGATATCCTATTGGTTCCATTTTTCTAGAAAATCCTAATATACAGGCATTGGCAGCAGAAGATACCTTCTTATTTGAGCAGAGCCCTACCAAGTGATCTGCTAAAAATTAGTGAAAGTCTCTGCACATCAAATAAGCCACCAGCTTAATGCCTGAGAGATGGAATGTATTACATTCACATGGAAATCATTGATGAATAAAGGAAAACACAGAAGTCTAGCTTTTGGAAGACTCCATGCTCAGATCCATGATGAAGGAAGATTTGGAAGGGACAGCACAAGTGGGCTGTAATATGTGAACGAGCGAAAATTGCTCTGAAGGTGTCAAAAGCCATTTTAAAAATATTTAACATTTGAAAGATACAAGAAAACTTGGAAAACATCTGTGTTCTTTGAAGTAAATAAATGAAATAGTAGATTTGTTAGGGTAAGAGGTGAATGATGACACTACAGAAGAAATTATATTCAGTCTCTAATCATTAGGGAACCTAGCCAAGAAGAGCAAGGCGTAAGAGTCAAATTAATTCCACTTTGAGAAAAGAACAGACTTGGTAGTGCAAAAACAATGGTCATTGATATAAAGAAATTCCCTCCCAAAACAGAAACTGAAAATTTTTGAAAGGCAAGATCATGTATACAACAAAAACTCTAGATTTATTTGTATCAGTAATTTTTATCCCCAAGGAATAAGTCTTACCTAATGAAACTGAAGTAACAAGCAAGAAATAAAGGAAATAGTTACTGAGTAGAAGACCAATCAGAGTCTGAGATCACCATGTTCCAGACAAAATATTACCAATATGGCAAAGAAAATAGTGAAAATAATGGCATTTTGAAGGTGAGCCTTCTGCCACCCAAAATTAATGAGAGCCAGCCCTGGTGATTCCTTGGGTTCTCTCCCTTCAGGGCAGAAGGATCCTGCTCAGTCATAGCTTTACCATTTACAGGCCATATAAATGCTGGTGAGTTACTTAGTATCAAGCTTGGCATACCAATGCTACCTCAAGAAGTTTTCTCCCCTCAACACATCCCCCTCCCTAGGGAAAATTTCCTTTCACTGATCCCCTCCTGCATCTGCCGTGGTCTGAGCGGACTTTCTCATTTCCCACTCTGTATCCCCCAGCCTTTATTCATCAGGGTGCATGCAATAGGAAGGGCTTAAGGGAAAGAAAGGAAAGATCAGAGCAAGAGGGAGGCAGCTTCAGTTCATCCTCCCTGGAGTAACAGCAACTGATTTCAAAAGAGAACCACGACTAACTTTTAATAAAATATCTCCAAAGACATGTGGCCTTCATCCTCTGGAGGGCGAGATCCTTGTCTTGCTAGAAAGGCAGGTTTGCCTAAGCAGGCTAAGCATTCCCTTCGTTAGATTATTTCTGTCATTCATTTTTATTACAAATTCATTTCCATAAATCTGAATCACTGAAAAATCCAAACGAATAGCTTCCAATAATTTTAATAAGTACATTAGCCACCACATTAATTAACACTCTAAGATGATCTTTCTCATAGGCGTACCTGAAAGCAACCTAGGTTAGAGTAAGTCTCCAGCACATTCCTTTTCTATGAGACAAGCTGACATTTGACAGGCTTTCACCTTCTAGAGCAAGCTGACCAGCATCCTCCACAAAGAGGAGCACTGGGTGTGCTCAGATTCTCTTAAAGAGAGCCCAGTCTCTCTTGAATTTGTGCAGGTCCCAATGCCTAAAACTGGGACTTCTACAAATAATGCAAACTTGAAGCAGCTGATTTCCCCTGATTACTGCGTATCTTTTTCATTATAGATTAGAATCAAACCTTTACAGTAAATCTTTCTCTCCTAACATTTTCCCCTTCCCCATTTCAAAGTCCTATCTTCTCCCTGTAATTAAACCACAATTACAGTTTTTAATTAAATAATGATCTCACAAATGTACTTATCTGTTTTATTTCCAAAGATGCTTGGGAGACCTGCTTCTCAGGAAACTTAACTTCTATTCCAGATTCTTCTACTAACTCTGTGTGACCCCCATCCACCATAGCCTGCCAGGTTCCTCTGTCCATGGAATTCTCCAGGCAAGAATATTGAAGTGGTTTGTCATGTCCTTCTCCAGGGGATCTTCCTGATTCAGGGATTGAACTGGGTCACCTGCACTATCGGCAGATTACCATCTGAGCCATCAGGGAAGCCCTAACCAAACTAGGGGCCACACTCTTCTTTTTCAGGTCTTAGGGTAACAAAGTCGATTGATGAAGGAGACCAGGGCAGAGTTCCGGTTTTCATGCTGTGCTCTTTTCAGTCATGCCACCAAATTCAGCAAGAGACAACACACTAGCATGCCTTGGAAAAGCTGGGTACAGAGGAAGTATCAATCAAGTAAGGTCACTTGTGTGGCTAGTCTTTGTAAATGCATAGTTAACCACATAGTTATTTGTGGTGGGAGTGAGGGAAGGGTCTGCAAAATGAAAAGAATATTGGATTTAAAATTGGAAGAGTTGAGCATAATTGCAGTTCAGGGAATGTCAGTTTTCCTAAATGCCGTAATGATATAATAGTACTCTTGCCAAAGAGTTGTTCTGAAGGTCAAATGTAATATAATACTTCAGAGTGTAGTATACAGTAGGCTCTCAATAGATGAGGTCCAAGGCTGGTAAGCAGCGAGTCCTCTGGTCTTCCACATCCCATACAACTGGCCTCTTTTGGGGTCTATGAAGCTTTAGGTGGTTGAGGCCCCTCAGCCAAATACACTGGTCCAGTCCCATTGGCCCCTTCCTGATCATTTCCTTGAGGGTGGGTAGCCTTTCAGCAATTTATAGCTTTCCTGATTTAGTGTGTTCTCATGTCAGAGAAGTCACTTAGAAGCTAAATTATTATTGTGAAGCATAAAGAAACATGTTTAAGCTGTCAGAATATTAAACAGGTTCTGATTCCTATTCAGTGTCATTTTCCTTCTCAGAATGGTTTTCTTCCAGCTGCAATCAATAAATATTTTTGGCAGAAGAGATGCTAAAGAAAATAAAATCTTCCAGCATGTTTCCAAGGATTTCACTTTTGCCTATACATGTAGATACTACAATAATCATAACAATATCCATTTGTTCTGGGCTTTGCAATTAACTTAGCGTTTTTGCTTGCTTTATATAATCCTATTAGGTAGACTGGTAGGCAATAATTCTCTCGTGTTATACAGGAGGCTCCTGAGGGTCAAATAAGCCAAATGAGTAGCTCTAATTTACACACTAATGAGTGAATGAGCAGATCCAGGCTCTAGTGACCTGGAGACTAACCTGCTCTCCAACACACTACCTGCCTTGGCTTTTCTTAAGGTGTATGGTAAAGGAAGTGGATGGAATTTGGAGTTAACCAATTCCTCCTCACTGTAGCATACTTAAACATTTCATTTTGCCAACCAAATAAACCCATCATGAGATATTTAAAAGACATCTTTATAATAAGATGAAGAGATCTTATAACCCAGTGAAACTGTTCCTGTTTGAATTAGACAAATAGTAGCAACTGGGCAGCATTGTGAGCACTTCCTGTTTTGAATAAGCCATGTACTTGCCAAGTGTTTAAGACCACTCCTTGTAGTTATTGAAGGACCAGATAGATTCTAAGTTAGATCACAGCACTAACATTACCACCAGCATTAGTTCCTTAATTTACACAAAAAGATGTTTAAAATTACCAAGAAGCCAACTCCACATCAATTTGACTGTCCATTATTATTTCTTCTTCAGGGAATACGGAATCCGGTACAAATCTAAGTGATGTCTGCTTTCCAAATTTTCAGTACCATTTGGTTTTTGTACAGCTGAGTAATACCTACTAGTATAAAAGAACTGGAATACAGAGAAAAGCATAAAGAAAGAAACCAGATTATCCAGAAAATTCACCCAGAATTGAGTGAGATTTCTAATACATTAGTCCTGAAAATCCAGGAAATCAGGACCATAGTTGATTTAAAGGTAATCATAATTATGATTTTTGCATTAAAAAGCTTGAGCTTTTCACTGAAATCCAGCCAGTTTCAAAATATTTCCTAAATGCATGTTGTATGTTAGAACTAAGATGGTAGGGAAGAGTGAAAGAATGAATTAAAAAGCAATGCCTTTTTATAGGATTTTGAAAGTGACTAAGTTTGAAAAAAAGTCATTGATTAAAGTCATGGTTCCTGGAACAATCATGGGAACGGGGAAGGAAATGAACACTGAGCCAGAGATAAGCCAAAGCCAAGGGATCAGGTTGCTATGCTATCAGTATGATGACAAATCTGAAATCAATAAATGTGTGTGGTTTGCCTAAAGTCTCAAATAGGTGGGACCAGCTCCTTAAACATCATTTCTGGTTCATGTACTCAGTTCAATTAATTATGGATGAAGGACTTTCACAAAGAAAATGTAATCAATAATGGTAAAATTGAATTGAAAACCAAAGGACCTGTTTCTTTGTTTTCAGCTGAGTTCATACATCATTTAATACCACTAAGAAATAATCTTCAACAAAACCAATACAAGCTAGCTGTGAAATGAAAGATAAAGAGATTGTTAGAAATAGGGCTTCCAGCTGGCGCAGTGGTAAAGAATCCTCCTGCCAAGCAGGAGACACAAGAGATGCTGGTTAGATCCCTGTGTCCAGACAATTGCCTGGAGTGGGAAATGGCAGCTCACTCCAGTATTCTTGCCTGGAAAATTCCACGGACAGAGGAGCCTGGTAGGCTACACCAATATCTCTCAATTTGACAACAAAATACATGCGAAGGAAAAGAGGTGCTGTGTGATTTTATAACGCCTTCCTATTCTGTAATCAATTAAGGATGCTATCTTAAGTTTTACAAATCTTTTCTACTCAGTTTCATTCAGATTTGCTTAAGAATTTGTTTTCACCCTCTGAACTTACTCTAGAAAGCAACAAAGAGTTTATCATTTTTGCTATCATTTCCAAATTCACCAGAAATATAGATGTGTGCTCATTTGTAGTCAGAATATTTCAAGAAGAATTTACAAGCTTTCTTCCCAGAAATTGTGTAAGTCATTTCTCCAGATGCAAGTTGAAACACAAATACAAGTGTTATGACTACTCTTCTGGCACTCCAAAAATATACCACAAACAAGTGCTTTTATGAAACACGGTACTCACTCATTTTTCATAGAACAGGGTCTATAGTCTAACTTTTAGAGTAGGACTGTAAATGTGAGTAAGAAGATAAATTAGTACAGCTGAAAGCTGCCTTGGAGCTCTTTAAGTCCGAAGCTTGTTTAACCTGAGAACTTTAAAAAAGGGAAAAAGCCTTGTTGAAGCTGGGTGTTGAGTGCAAACGTCCTAATGGCCTGGCATGTAATAATCTGTAGAAGAACCCACAATAAATTGTTTTTCAGCCTCATTGATTCTGTAATATAGCCTAGTAATCAATCAAACAATATTTAGAGCATGCTAAGAATATGATTGATATTGCTTTATTAAATGAGAGATGAAAAGACTATGATAAACTAGATAGAAAATATCATGATATTCTGACCCAAACAAGTTTATTATGTGGCTAGGGCACGCAAAAATTATGTGATTCAATGATATTACTCACCAGGTTATATAACATTCACTCATCAATTATATATTGAGCAAGTACCATCTATGTGTCATGCACCTTGCTAAATGCTGGAGTTCAAACAGTATTCGAGGATTTCCCAAACTCGTGGTAGAGACAAGCATGTAAACAACTGTAGTAAATGCTTTAACAAAGGAAGTATAACAGCCTAGAAGAAAGAAATGTTTTCTGTAAAGGTCACCGAGAACTTCACAGCAGAGGGCTCACCTGAGCAGTGTTTTAAAAAATGAGTAGAACTTCCGTGTGCAAAGAGATGGGGAGAAAGCGTCCCTGATAGAGGAAATAGCTCAGAGAAAGACACAGATAAATAAAAAAGCACCGTGCATTTGCGGAATTCCAAGTGTGGCAAATGGAGGAGAGGGGCAGAATAGGAGGCTCGAAAGGGAAGTGGTGGTGGTGGTTTAGTCGCTAAGTAGAGCCCGACTCTTGCAACCCGATGGACTGTAGCCTGCCAGGCTCCTCTATCCATGGGATTCTCCAGACAAGAATACTGGAGTGGATTGCCATTTCCTTCTCCACAAAAGGGAAGTAGGAGGAAGATATTGACACATATCTGACACCCCACATTATGTTGTTAGGGTTCTATCCTGAAGGCTATAAAAGCCAATGAAAGTCTGGAAGAAAACCTTTATTGGACACATACAATGAAAAGATAAAAATCACCAGTTTCATTTCTGAAAAAAGTTATCTAGGGATATAATAATGGATACATGTAAATATTTAGTTATAAAAATGTTCATTATTGTGATATCTGTAATAAGAAGAAACTAGAAACAACCTAAATATCCAAAAATGGATAATTGCTTTAATAAGTGTTGGTAGATTCCTGTATAATTAATAAATGTATCAAGATAGCAAGTTAAGTGCATACCAAAAATTCCCTCTTCCACTCTGAAATTAGAAATAACTGATAAAATAACAAAAAAATGAGAACATAAATTATATGTAATTGAAACAGAATACTGTTAAAAAACAATGGAAAAAATCTGCATGGCAGAAATAAAGAGAAAACTCACAGTGGTAAATAGGGACAAAGCTACTACTTTAAGGCCATTGAGAGCAGATATAGATACATTGGATCAGGATTCTTAATGGGAACATGCAATGGGGAATAAATATGACTACTGCATGGTAGGAGGGCAGAGAGGGGCACTTCAAATTAATCCAGAATCTGGAACTGTACTGCCCACTTGCAAAAAATAAAATGGCAAAAGCTTTCTCGTTTTCCTAGAGCCACTCTACAGAAAGAGGCAGAAATACCCTGTAAAAGTGGGATATGGGTCTATGTAACATCAGGACGCAAGACTTGGAATTTACTATCCCCAAAGGGGAAACTCAAACTGAATTACTATCATAAAACCTGATTTGGAACTGTACATTTTTTAGAACCCAGATCCAAATGCAAAACTCCCCTGTGGAAGTGGAGAGAAACTCACCAAATCGGAGATAAATCTCTAGATAAAAGAAAATATTTCAATAAGAATTTTAAGACACATGATGAAGCCTAGCTATTATGGTATAAAGTAATCTGACCCAACAAGCTAGATATTTCATACCCATAAAATAGAAAAAATAGATGAATATGACTAAAAGTTTTTAAACAAGTATTAAGATCTTCAAGGTGAAAATCACGATATAAAACTGACATTATAAAATAAGAACAGGCAGTTTGGAAACAAGAATAGGCAAATAAGATAAAAAGATGAAATATTTAAAATGAAATGAAAATCTCAGTAGATAAGCTTAAACAGTATACAAGTTATAGTAAAATTTAGCATTGGTGAAATGGAAGCTAGAATCAGTATAACAGAAAATACAAAACAGATGAATATCCTCTATTATGCATAACAGATGGAAGCTTCTCTAGTGGTTCAGATGTTGAAGAATCTGCCTGCAATGCATGAGACCCTGGTTCAGTCCATGGGTTGGGAAGATCCCCTGAAGAAGGGAATGGCAATCCACTCCAGTATTCTTGCCTGGAGAATTCCATGGACAGAGGAGCCTGGCGGGCTACACTCTATGTGGTCTCAAAGAGTTGGACACGACTGAGCGACTAACACACACATACAATAGGTATTGCCAAAACTGATAGAATAGAAGCAATGTTGCAACCACTGAGAACTTTCCAGAACTGAACACTGGCATAAGTCTGATAGACAGATTTCTGTAACTTTTAAGATATGGTCTAGAGAATCCCAGAGGTCTGTGGAATCTTTTCAGGGTGTCTACAAAATCAAAACTATTTCTGCGATAACATTAAAGGGTTATTTGCCATTTTTATTATCAATCTCTTATGATAATATGTTTTCTAGAGGCTCATGACATGTGATGACACTGCATAATGAACTCTGTCGACATCTGGAAGATCGCATAACCCAGAGAGCCAATATTTTCCAGATGATCAATGTGACCATTAGGTAACGTAAAAAAACCATAATGCACTGGGGCAAGAGATCCATTCAAAGTAGAAGACAGACCAATGTAAAAGAGTTTAAAAAAATAATGTGCTGAGTTCTGGTACAGTATCAGAAAAGCATATCCACAATTACTTGAAAGAACCAGTGAAATATTCCTCCATTTCCAACTATACATCTGTATGAGGCTGGATTTTCTAAATATATCTTGACCAAGAGTATTTGCCACAGATTGAATGCAGAAGCAGATATGAGAACCCAGCTGTCATCCATTAAGCCAGACATTAAGAGATTTGCAAGAACATAAAACCATGCTGTTTTTCACACTAATGTTTTTTGAAAAACATAGTTATTTTAAGAAAAATAAATTGCCTTAACTAACTTAGAATCATATACTTTTATTCAGTTCAGTTCAGTTCAGTCGCTCAGTCATGTCCGACTCTTTGCGACCCCATGAACCGCAGCATGCCAGGCCTCCTTATTTTAATGAATTACTTACTATTTTCAAATTTCTGTTTTAATTTCTAATAAGGTAAATTTCAACAGATAACTCAAACAAGAGCTCACTGGAATCCTCATAATTTTGAACTGTGTAGCTCTCCTGAGTCTAAAAATTTTGAGAAATGGTGGCAGATGGATCATGTCTGACTCTTTGAGACTCCGTGCTGCAGTCCATGGGGTTGCAAAGAGTCAGACCTGACTTAGCGACTAAACAACATGGTGACATAATGGCAAGGTCATGATATGATGCATAAAATGTTAAATAGTATATAGTGTATGATCCTGTTTTTAAATATACATATATAAATATAATTTGTATACATGATAAAAATACTTGAGTGGTTATTTGAAACTTACTACACATTAGGTAATTTCCCCCTCTATTTTTTATGTGCATTTGAATTTTCTGTAATACATGTATTTAATAAAACATTATTTAACAAATGTTATCTTGGCACTGGGCTAATAGCTGTGACTAGAAAAGACATGGGCCCTCCTCACCTGAACTTCACAGGCAAGCAAGGAATTAAGAACAAAACGAATACATACAGTACTTAATATCAGATTATAAATCTTGATTAGTTAAAGAGTAACCACAGAGAGAGGATAGAGGACATAATTTAGTTTGAGAATAAGGGAAGACAAATAGACACATTATAGCTCTCATGCTGACTGAGTGTGAAAAAGCTGATTGAATAGGCATGAAAACAAGACAGAAGGCAAACACATCAAACATGCAAACCAGCAGAAATGAACAGAATTCCAGCAAGTGCCCCAAGTGCTAAACAGATATGGATGCCCTTAGTGATGGGTGGAGTTAGGCATTTAAAGGAGGTGACTTGAGACCATTTTTTCTAGAGAGGTCCAAAACAAGTTATCTCAGCTAAATATACAAGGTTTATGGAGGGACTGAATTCAGAGTAAAACACCTATTGGAAAAGCAGAAATCCACAGTATGGGTTTCAACATTGAATAGCAATCATATCTTCATTTGCTATGGAAGATAGGTAGATTTGTATAGATTCATCAAATAATATTCACTAACAACAATGCTTAGAAGTCAAAGAATTAAATTTTCAGGTTTTTATACTGGGAATTTTCATCCTCTCCTCTTGTTTTTTGGTTTGTTATTATTTTTTTAATTCCAAAAATAAATCAAGCACTCCTAAAAAAAAATGCTGGAAATACAAGTAAATGTTCATTTATTTTTTAAATAACATAACAGTAGATGAGCCTTTTAATGAAAGTGAAAGAGGAGAATGAAAAAGTTGGCTTAAAACTCAACATTCAGAAAACTAAGATATGGCATCTGGTCCCATCACTTCATGGCAAATAGACGGGGAAACAATGGAAACAGTGACAGACTATTTTCTTGGGCTTCAAAATCACTGCAGATGTTGACTGCAGCCATAAAATTAAAAGACACTTGCTCCTTGGAAGAAAAGTTATGACCAACCTAGACAGCATATTAGAACTCAGGTACACTTATGGCTGATTTACGTCAATGTATGGCAAAATGAGTACAGTATTGTAAAGCAAAACAAACTAAAAAAATAAAAATTAAAAAAATAAATAAATAAATAAAAGGCAGAGATATTACTTTGCCAACAAAGGTCCATCATGGTTTTTCCAGTAGTCATGTATGGAGGTGAGAGTTGGACAATAAAGAAAACTGAATGCTGAAGAATTGATGCTTTTGAACTGTGGTGTTGGAGGAGACTCTTGACAGTCCCTTGGATAGCAAGGAGATACAACCAGTCCATCCTAAAGGAAATTGGTCCTGAATATTCATTGGAAGGACTGATGGTGAAGCTGAAACTCCAAAATTTTGGCCACATGATGTGAAGAACCGATTCATTAGAAAAGACCCTGATGCTGGGAAAGATTGAGAGCAAGAGGAGAAGGGGACGACAGAGGATGAGATGGTTGGATGGCATCACTGACTCAGTGGACATGAGTTTGAGTAAACTCCGGGAGTTGGTGATGGACAGGGAGGCCTGGCGTGCTGCAGTCTATGGGGTCACAAATAGTCAGGCACGATTGAGCGACTGAACTGAACAGAGATGATCCAAAATAACCTAAACTGAGCAAAAAGCATGGCCCATACCTAGGTCTTTCTTCATTTTATGTCCGCTAAAGGAAGCTTAATGAACAATGTAAATGACAAGCACACATAACTGGTTTACCCATCTACCCTAGCTGCCACTTTCTGCAGTTCTATGAAGGTTAACTTAAACCAACAGCAACTGTCAAGAGGTTCACCATAGTCTGCTGAAATGAAGAATGACCTAGGACATGATGTAACAGAAAGGATAAAACATTGGGATACATCTATAGGCAGATCACTCTTTCTAAAAATAATACAAGTATTGTATTCCTAGGCAGAGCTCTATTGATTGTGCACTTCTCTGACTCACAACTGCTAAAACATGACATTAATGTATATTGAATTTCCTACCTTCAAGGAGTCTGCAGTCTAGAGCATGGTTATTTTTACAAGTGCTCATGGAGATATATTGAACCCAGGTCTCCTGCATTGTGGGCAGATTCTTTACTTCTGAGCCACAGGGAAGTCCATACAAAGCACAATAGGAGCCAAAATGACAGTTTAGTTCAGTTTTCCATGAGGCATCACAGAGGTGACTGAGTTCTAAAGATGTTTAGAGGTTTGCCAAGTAGAGAGAGGATGAGTAAAATAAGGACAACCTGGGCTGAGCAGTGTCAAATACATGATATTTGGCTCAGGTAGATCTTAGACAGTTATCTCAGACAGGGCATCACCTGGATTTGCCTCATTTATCACCTTTCATCTTCATCCTAGCATGAAAACTGGAATATCATGGGCGTGAAAATCAGTTCTGAGCAAATGAGTAGAGGACATGGAAATGAGAAGGGGCAAAGGGCTGTTGAGAAAGGCAAAAGCCAGACTGTGAATGGTTTATATACCAAGGAGAGGAACTTAGATTACCCTACAGAGCCTCTGGGAAAGATAGTAGGAAAACGCTAAAGGAGAATTATGTGATTACTTTTGTGCCTGGTTGTAGAATAGAAGATGTATTGGAGAAGGCAGGAGTGACAGTCAGGAGACCTAATGAATGGTTAAGAGACATTTTAAGATGATATGGTCTGCTGGTTATTACTGTAGGATGAGGAAAACAGGACACATAGAAGTCAATTTTTAAATGGTTTATTTTGTTTTGGGGTATAGTATGCAGATCAGGAAGCAACAGTTAGAACTGGACATGGAACAACAGACTGGTTCCAAATAGGAAAAGGAGTACATCAAGGCTGTCACCCTGCTTGTTTAATCAATATCAATAACCTCAGATATGCAGATGACACCACTCTTATGGCAGAAAGTGAAGAGGAAATAAAAACCCTCTTGATGAAAGTGAAAGAGGAGAGTGAAAAAGTTGGCTTAAAGCTCAACATTCAGAAAACTAAGATCATGGCATCTGGCCCCACCATTGCATGGGAAGTAGATGGGGAAAAAGTGGAAGCAGTGTCAGACTTTATTTTTTGGGGCTCCAACATCACTGCAGATGGTGATTTCTGCCATGAAATTAAAAGATGCTTACTCCTTGGAAGGAAAGTTATGACCAACCTAGATAGCATATTCAAAAGCAGAGATATTACTTTGCCAACAAAGGTCTGTCTAGTCAAGGCTGTGGTTTTTCCACTGGTTATGTATGGATGTGAAAGTTGGACTATAAAGAAAGCTGAGTGCCGAAGAATTGATGCTTTTGAGCTGTGGTGTTGGAGAAGACTCTTGAGAGGCCCTTGGACTGCAAGGAGATCCAACCAGTCCATTCTGAAGGAGATCAGTCTTGGGATTTCTTTGGAAGGAATGATGCTAAAGCTGAAACTCCAGTACTTTGGCCACCTGATGCGAAGAGTTGACTCATTTGAAAAGACTTGGATGCTGCGAGGGATTAGGGGCAGGAGGAGAAGGGGATGACCAAGGATGAGATGGCTAGTTGGCATCACTGGCTCAATGGGCATGAGTCTGAGTGAACTCCGGGAGTTGGTGATGGACTGGGAG
>SJYA01000074.1:503404-547647 GCA_006410615.1 Neotragus moschatus | reverse complement strand
TGAATGCTGAAGAATTGATGCTTTTGAACTGTGGTGTTGGAGGAGACTCTTGACAGTCCCTTGGATAGCAAGGAGATACAACCAGTCCATCCTAAAGGAAATTGGTCCTGAATATTCATTGGAAGGACTGATGGTGAAGCTGAAACTCCAAAATTTTGGCCACATGATGTGAAGAACCGATTCATTAGAAAAGACCCTGATGCTGGGAAAGATTGAGAGCAAGAGGAGAAGGGGACGACAGAGGATGAGATGGTTGGATGGCATCACTGACTCAGTGGACATGAGTTTGAGTAAACTCCGGGAGTTGGTGATGGACAGGGAGGCCTGGCGTGCTGCAGTCTATGGGGTCACAAATAGTCAGGCACGATTGAGCGACTGAACTGAACAGAGATGATCCAAAATAACCTAAACTGAGCAAAAAGCATGGCCCATACCTAGGTCTTTCTTCATTTTATGTCCGCTAAAGGAAGCTTAATGAACAATGTAAATGACAAGCACACATAACTGGTTTACCCATCTACCCTAGCTGCCACTTTCTGCAGTTCTATGAAGGTTAACTTAAACCAACAGCAACTGTCAAGAGGTTCACCATAGTCTGCTGAAATGAAGAATGACCTAGGACATGATGTAACAGAAAGGATAAAACATTGGGATACATCTATAGGCAGATCACTCTTTCTAAAAATAATACAAGTATTGTATTCCTAGGCAGAGCTCTATTGATTGTGCACTTCTCTGACTCACAACTGCTAAAACATGACATTAATGTATATTGAATTTCCTACCTTCAAGGAGTCTGCAGTCTAGAGCATGGTTATTTTTACAAGTGCTCATGGAGATATATTGAACCCAGGTCTCCTGCATTGTGGGCAGATTCTTTACTTCTGAGCCACAGGGAAGTCCATACAAAGCACAATAGGAGCCAAAATGACAGTTTAGTTCAGTTTTCCATGAGGCATCACAGAGGTGACTGAGTTCTAAAGATGTTTAGAGGTTTGCCAAGTAGAGAGAGGATGAGTAAAATAAGGACAACCTGGGCTGAGCAGTGTCAAATACATGATATTTGGCTCAGGTAGATCTTAGACAGTTATCTCAGACAGGGCATCACCTGGATTTGCCTCATTTATCACCTTTCATCTTCATCCTAGCATGAAAACTGGAATATCATGGGCGTGAAAATCAGTTCTGAGCAAATGAGTAGAGGACATGGAAATGAGAAGGGGCAAAGGGCTGTTGAGAAAGGCAAAAGCCAGACTGTGAATGGTTTATATACCAAGGAGAGGAACTTAGATTACCCTACAGAGCCTCTGGGAAAGATAGTAGGAAAACGCTAAAGGAGAATTATGTGATTACTTTTGTGCCTGGTTGTAGAATAGAAGATGTATTGGAGAAGGCAGGAGTGACAGTCAGGAGACCTAATGAATGGTTAAGAGACATTTTAAGATGATATGGTCTGCTGGTTATTACTGTAGGATGAGGAAAACAGGACACATAGAAGTCAATTTTTAAATGGTTTATTTTGTTTTGGGGTATAGTATGCAGATCAGGAAGCAACAGTTAGAACTGGACATGGAACAACAGACTGGTTCCAAATAGGAAAAGGAGTACATCAAGGCTGTCACCCTGCTTGTTTAATCAATATCAATAACCTCAGATATGCAGATGACACCACTCTTATGGCAGAAAGTGAAGAGGAAATAAAAACCCTCTTGATGAAAGTGAAAGAGGAGAGTGAAAAAGTTGGCTTAAAGCTCAACATTCAGAAAACTAAGATCATGGCATCTGGCCCCACCATTGCATGGGAAGTAGATGGGGAAAAAGTGGAAGCAGTGTCAGACTTTATTTTTTGGGGCTCCAACATCACTGCAGATGGTGATTTCTGCCATGAAATTAAAAGATGCTTACTCCTTGGAAGGAAAGTTATGACCAACCTAGATAGCATATTCAAAAGCAGAGATATTACTTTGCCAACAAAGGTCTGTCTAGTCAAGGCTGTGGTTTTTCCACTGGTTATGTATGGATGTGAAAGTTGGACTATAAAGAAAGCTGAGTGCCGAAGAATTGATGCTTTTGAGCTGTGGTGTTGGAGAAGACTCTTGAGAGGCCCTTGGACTGCAAGGAGATCCAACCAGTCCATTCTGAAGGAGATCAGTCTTGGGATTTCTTTGGAAGGAATGATGCTAAAGCTGAAACTCCAGTACTTTGGCCACCTGATGCGAAGAGTTGACTCATTTGAAAAGACTTGGATGCTGGGAGGGATTAGGGGCAGGAGGAGAAGGGGATGACAGAGGATGAGATGGCTGGATGGCATCACTGACTCGATGGACGTGAGTCTGAGTGAACTCCGGGAGTTGGTGACGGACAGGGAGGCCTGGTGTGCTGCGATTCATGGGGTCGCAAAGAGTCGGACACGACTGAGCGACTGAACTGAACTGAACTGATAGCTGATTAACAATGTCATGTCAGTTTCAGGTAAACAGCTGGATACATGTATAGAAATCAGTTTTTAAAGACAAAAAGTTCATGAGACTTTTGATGGAAATTCCATGGATTGGTTATGTTCTCTAACTACCAGTTTCCTAAGAGGTCAAAATACCCAATAAACAGTAGACAAGCATCAGATGAGTAGGTGGGAATAACCATCATTACTCACCAGCTGTGTGACTTTGGGCCAGGTGGGTGAGCTTGACACTTTCCCCACTGTAAAATGGACATGCAGCACCCTCCTTGCTACCTCACAGGAAGATCACAGGAAGTAATGAAGGGAAAGCTCATACGGACTGGAAACAGTCCTCTAGTGAGGAGAGAAGCTGAAGCCCATTGTGCAATGGAGGCATACCACAAAGCATCCTGGCCCACAAAAAGAAAGAAAATTTGGAGACCATATAAGAAAACTAAAGTTGACCAAGCCCATACTTAGTGCTAAAATCATGTAATTTTAAGTTAATTTTAAAGGACTAAATAGCTTTTCATTATAAAATGGACTGAAATGAAACTATCACTCCTTAGGTTACCATACCAAGGAGCTCATATAGACAAATTCCTTTATCTCATCGGTGAAGAAACTTGAGACCCAGGGAATGAGTTTGACTTACTCAATGTTATAGCAAGTTAATGCTTAAGGCAGAACTAGAACTGTTCTTTCTTGACTTCCAGTCCAATAGTCATTTATAGTAAACTGCCTGAGTGATAAAGATGGGAAATAATGTGGAAGTTCTCTGTGTTCCATAGAGCTCTGGAGTTGTAAGAAGGGTGTAGGATGGGGTGGGAGATAACAAAAAGAAACCAACCCCTCCAGCACATACCTCCCTGTCCAACTATTTTGAGGACTGTTCTGGATCTTTTAACAAAAGCTTTGAAAAATAAGGTTCTCCTGCTGCTGAAAAATAAAATTAAAGTCACTACAGTGTCAGAATTTTTTTTTTAACTTGGTGTGAGCAAACTTGAAAATTCCCAGTCAGTGAACACATATTACAATCACTACTCTACGTGGATGTCCATCCATTCATCTCTATTTACCTCAAATTCTTGCATACATATTGCCAAAGCAGTTTGGAAAGATGCATAGAGTTTTTATCCATGACTAATCATCACATTTTACCACTGCAAGCACAAGAGGACAGATCAGTGAGAAGACTCCGTTATTTACCAAACTGTTGAAGTGATAACACAAACACTAGGATTTGTTTCTGTTTAAAAGTAACAGAGCATGGAGGGGAAAACTGTGTGGGCTTCTTTTTGCCTCCTTTATTAATCAATTTGCTTACATTTCCATAAATGTTTCTGAGCTTCCCTGCCGCCAAGTTGCTGCCAAGGAATCTATCAGTGCTATAGAAATATGCAGCCCAGGTACAATGATGAAGTTTAGAACCCTTGGCACTAAAAAGAGTTGGAAGTATTCCATGAGGAGTAAAGATCTGGCGCTGATCCATTGAATTCCCTCATCTTCTTTCCCCTGCTCAGTTCAATTTCAGTGCCCATTTCAAGAGCTATTACTCTGTGTCAGATTCTGCTCAAGGCATACTGGGAGATACAGAGGAAAAAAGGTGGAGAGATAAGCTATAGCACAACATAAAAGGCAGTAAGAGATTTGCATGCATATGAGAGGTGCAGTTGCTTGGATTCAGGGGAATAATCACTTCAAGTTGAGGGCTCTGGCTAGGAGAAGAGGATGTCTAAAACCAGGCCTTGGTAGAAATTGAGAATTAGAAGGGTAGTTTTGCCCATGAAATGAGTAACTATGGGTGATTCGCCTCCCTGAATCTCCTAAGCATGGGGAGGTATTCTCATCACTGATTTACCTTCTGCAGGTAACATGGTCACACCAGCAGATTGCCTAGAGGAGGAGCCCCACAAAGAGGACAACCACAAAGAGGCCTAGTGTGTTAGCAAGAAAAATGCAAAGAATGCTATTTTGTATACAGAAGCACAGTAGGCCTTCTGCAATCATGAAGACTACATTCAGAGACCTTTCACAATCACCCAGTCCTTGAATCCAACTCATTCAAATGTCAGTGCTGGGAGTTTTAAGACTTGGCTCTCTCACTAAGAAATCCCTCCTACAACTAGCTTTGCAGCCCAAGTAATTCACACTCATGCTCAGGATTTTTCATGCCCTATCTCATTTAATTGCTAGAACAACCCAAGTGGCAGTTATTGTGCTTAAGACAAATGACTACATGCCATAATTATTACATGACAATTACATGATAAATTATTACATGCTGTAAACTCTGATTAGTCGCTTTCTAAATAATCAAAACCTCATGAAGATCAAAAGTGCTGATGCCAAAATCTGGCCACTACAGCCCAGAGAAGGAAGAGACTAAGTGTTTGTGATATAATTTTAGAAACTATATAATCCATCTAGAATTTCATTATTCATTGGCAAACACATCTAACACATCTTACAAGAACAAAATGATACATAAATGACTGTGATGGTTTATTGAAATGAAATCTTGAGCTTGAAGACCCAGGATGAGGCTTCTCTGTGATTAAAGGATAGTTAGTCATTTCCAAACTCCCATTTTCTTCAACTATATGAAGGGGAAGGAGGTGCAGTAGATTTTGTGATCCCTAAGTTACTTTCCACTACCAAAAATTTTAATGATAATAGTAATAAAGTGAAAGTGAAGCCACTCAGTCATGTCCAACTTTTTAAGCTCCTCGGTCCATGGAATTCTCCAGACAAGAATACTGGAGTGGGTTGCCATTTCCTTCTCCAGGGGATCTTCCTGATCCAGGGATCGAACCCTGGTCTCCTGCATTGTAGGCAGACACTTTACCATCTGAGCTACCAGGGAAGCTCCATATAGTTAGAGGAATAAAAGTCCTCATTAAATGAATGTTCTCCAGTCTATAAATGTTCTGAGACGCAAATGCTCTTTCAAGAAAAGACTATAACCTGTTATTTGGCATTGGTTGAGAGACAGAGGATTGAGGTGGGCATGCTTTTTCCAAAAGGAGAAAATGGAATCTAAGGAAAAAAAGAGCTGTGGTGTGTCCCAGCCTGAGGCATAAATGTAGAGGATAGTAGCCCACTGGGGTTTGCAGTTACTGTCAACACAAGAGAGTGGGGAAACATAGACCAAGGACTTTGTAAGAACATTGTATCCTTTCTTAAACTCTGCAGCCTCCTCATGTTTTTATTCTTTACGTGGCCACCTGTCTACCAGTGTGTTCAGTGGTTGTATCCTCAGAATGGACAGGGCTTAAATACATATCTTCAGGAGCAGAAAGAAATGGGTGAACCAGGAGGCTAGTATTATCCTGTACCCCAGGGGCAGAGTAAGCAGTAGGGGAAAATCAGTGGAATGACGAAGCCCGTGGACAGCCTGAGTGCTGGCAGAGCCTGGGCCAGTCCTGGGGCAAAGCAGTATTGGGGCCCAGCAGAGGTGCACCAGGGCCCCTGACACCAATTACATGAATGTGTCTGCTCTACTGAGCTCATAGCAAGTAGACTATTCTGAATCTATGACGTAAGTAAAAGGAAAATTATTCTTTAAAAAAATTTTTTAGAGGGAAGGATTTATTACTATCAACAAATAAGGAGAACACTGGGGATCTTTCCCAAAACAGTGTCCCCCTGAATAGCAAACTTGGGGAAATTTTAAGCTAAGAGTACATGCATTTTCATGAAGGGGCTTGAGCAGAGGAAAATCCAGCATTGAATTTGGGCAGAAGTCAACAGATTCTCTAAGAAATATTTTGTTAAGTGAGATTATTTAAGAACAAGAATTTAAGGTCATTTGTATAGTGACATGAATGATGAAGAATCTTCACGTTTATTGTTTTATAAGATGATCATATAATTCATTATGCAAACAAGCATTTTGGGGAGTACAAGGAGATGCTATTAACTGCCACCCAAGACAATAGATATAAACATGGACAGATGGTCTCTCTCTTCATGTTTGGTCATTTCCCACCACTTCAGCAGATCCATTTTCACAATCCTAAGAAGGGGACAGAATGGAGATTTTTGTGCCTGCTTTATAGACGAGGAATCTGATGCTCAGAGAGGCGAAGCATCTTGCCCAGTATACACAGATAGTAAGTTTATGATATTTGAAAATGTATGCTCTGGTAAAATACACACATACATGCAAAAATTCAAAAACAAATTAAGAATCTAAATGTCATGTGTGTCTATAAGATAGGTTACTAAGATGCTTGAAATTCAACCTTCCCCAAGTGTACTTCACAGGTACTCACCAAAGGCTCAGCAGATCGGGGGAAACAACTCAGATCTGTGTAGTGTGGCTCATCATTTGCATCGGTTGTGCTGACAGGTGCCATCTGGTGCTGTCCATGCTCCAAGAGAGCCCTAAATCTAAGACCTCACTTCAAGCAATCGACTGGAGGGTCACACTTTCAACAAAGCCTGTTCATATGGAGAATGTAGAGGATGATGGCAAGACAGGAACCCATTAAACAGCCACAAAACCAGAAGGCTGCATGAGTTTTTTGACAGTTAAAAGCATAAATCAGTTCTTCCTCCCCTGTTGGGATAAGTGCTTGGAATTATCTATTGGGGGAGTCCTTGGCCCAGCTCACATCACTAGAAGCCAAGAGGCTAAGTATGATGCTGTTAACCAACACAAGGCTTCCTTGACGGATTGGGAGAACTTCAGAGAAGGATGTACAAACTAGTCCTAGATAAAAGAAATATAAGAGAACACCACCAAATCCCCTATTTATATAGGAGAAGAAGCCTCAGAGTCTGTGTGTCTGAGTAAATTGCAACTTGCAGGTAGAGCTGGCATCACCCCATAGGTTTCCTATTTCATGGTTCACAGCTCTCTTCAAGCAATGGTATATGGGACTGAATTACAGTGGATTCATTATATATGAAAGTGTTAGTCGCTAAGCCATGTCTGACTGGTGCAACCCCATGGACTATAGCCCTCCAGGCTCCTCTCCATGCAATTTTCCAGACAAGAATACTGGAGTAGGTAGCCATTTCCTTCTTCAGAGGATCTTCTCAACCCAGGGATTGAACCTGGGTCTCCTGTATTTTCTGCATTGCAGCCAGATTCTTTACTGTCTGAGCTGCTGCTGCTAAGCCACTTCAGTCATGTCCGACTCTATGTGACCTCAGAGATGGCAGCCCACCAGGCTCCTCCGTCCATGGGATTTTCCAGGCAAGAGTATTGGAGTGGGTTGCCATTTCCTTCTCCATTACCGTCTGAGCTACCAGGGATTATATGTGAGTGTGTGGGTTGCATTGAGCATTCCCCAAATTCATATGCTGCAGCCCTGACCCTTAGTACCTTAAAATATAACCATATTTATAGATAGGGTCTTTACAAAGGTAGCTGAGCTAAACGAAGCCAGGAAGATGAGCTGTAACCCAATACATCTGAGAGAAATTTGGAGATAGACATGTGCAGGGAGAACGCCATTTGAAGGTGAAGGCAGAGGAAAGGTGAGGCCTCTACCCTCCAAGGAACAGCAGAGATCGCCAACAGGCCATCAAAAGCTTGGGGGGTGGGACACAGAGCAGATTTTCTTCCACAGCCCTCAGAGGGGACCAACCTTGCTGGCACCTTGATCTTGGACTTCTCGTCTCCAGAACTGTGAAAAAGCACCTGTCTGTTGATTAAGCTACTCTGGTTATTATGTTTTGTTAGAATAGCCCTCACAAGCTAATACAATGTTTGGGTAGACACACAGTGTCTGCTAAGCCCATGGTCCACAATCTGGATTTGCTCGCTCCACAGTGACAGGCTGTCTTCCTGACCCCAGCCCAAACATACATCACAGAGATGGCATAACTTGGTGTAGAATGAATAGCTCATTACCCCCAACCATACACACAACAATGGCATTCCAAGTATGGCCTCCACTCTTTCCTTACCTTTCAAACTATAACCCTCCAGATAATCAGCAGTCTTTTGGCTCTCATATGGAGGGTTGACTAAACCTAATTCCAGAGGCAAACCTGAGCCCAGCATCTACAATACCTTGTGAAGTGAAAGGCTAAGAGGACTTCACTCCTCCTCTCCATCCCTTATCTCACCTCTGCACAAGGATGGACCAGACAGAAACCCTGGAGGTTGTAACAGGCAAACTCTACCCCATGCAGTGATGCCTGGGGCATTTGATACCTATACACAGAGAGAGTTTCTTTTGAACTGTATTTCCAATTGCTCCAATGAATAATAATTTCTAGTCATTTTGCTAGTTAATTCAGTATATTGCTTTTCTTTTTCTTCTAACAGGAAGATACAAATGACTCCAAAGAATAGGAAACTCTAAATTTGGAAATAGGGGAGAAAAAAGCCATTTGGTCTATGCCTGAGCAGAATGCCTTGGTACTAATGTGNGCTGGGAAGATCAGCAGATCAACAGTTCAGCACCATCTTCAGATCATAAGGAGATTTGCATAAAGCTTCTCACATGAGGAAGCCCAGCTCTCAGCCCAGTGTACTACCACCACACCCAGGGATCAGACCTAATGGCCAAACACCTTATTGTTCTACAGCTTTTAAACCACGACAGCTGCTGTGTGCCATTTCTCCATGTGGTTGTTCAATATCAGGAATCCAGCTGAACAGGCAGTGGGGCTTCAGCTTGGAGCCTGAGAGTTGTTCTGAGCTGTAGTACAGAATGACAGTGTAATTTCTTCCTGAGCTGGAGAATGTAAAATTCTCTCTCTCATCCTCTCTGCCACCAGAGGAATGTGTGCTAGTAAAACCTCACAGTTTAAAAGATGAAAATAACAAAAACAGACCTCTTTTACTCCTGGGTTGGCAAAAGATCTCCAGACTGTGGGCTTCTTCCATTAATAGAAAAAAAAATAGCTGGTCTCACAGGTCCTAATCCCTCAGGGCTAAGAAAGCAATTTTCAAAAGGCAGAAGCAGGGGAGGGACTTTGGAGGGCCCTTAGCAAAGTCTGAAAATAATGGTCAGTGCTTCAAACCTTTCTAACAAAGACTGAGACCAAGCGGAGCACTTAGAAGACTCATGCCATAGCCAGGTACCGAACAGGACCGAGAGGGTGATGCCTGCTCCAGAAGCAGACGGTGCAAAGGAGACAGGACTCTGCCCGGGGCCCAGGTTGATGAGGAAAAAGGAGCTTGAGGGACTATACACCCAAATAGGCTAGGGTGGTAACATAGGAGGTGGTGACCTCTGGTTGGGAGGTGATGGCAGGAAAGGGAAATGAAGAATCACTAAAATGAAGACGCTATTGCAGGGGTTATTTGGGTCATTACACGGTCAAAGCCAAAGAGGTTAGATGGTGAGATGAGCTCTGATGCAGACAGAAAACTCAGCAACAGAGATCAGCGAATGCACAGTGGGAAACCCAGGAAGGGACGTGAGAGGCATTAGAACAGCTCAGACAGAAAAGCTCAGGTGACTTGCTTCTTCTCTTTAACTGTAGCATGTATATTTATAAATGAATGGATTCTTCTCTATTTGATCTGAGGGTCTCTCACTCTCAAGTATACAAAGAAGTACCTTCTTGTATTGATTCAGTTCACACACACAAAAAATTACTATTTATTTAAGCATACTAAAACAAAGTACATTCTATTTGCCAAGTAGTTTAGTGCTAGACCCATAATAATACGTAAAAATGACCCTACAATTAAGGTTTCGGTTCATGAGCTGCCAGGATTACAGAATGGGGAGATTTGGAATCTGCCCTAAATTAGGCTAAATAATTTATTTACATAAATATATTTAATAAGGGCCTGGTGCTGGACTCAGCTAGGGCTTCCCAGGTGGTGCTAGTGGTAAAGAACCTGCCTGCCAGTTCAGGAGATGTAAGAGACAAGGGTTCCATCCCTGGGTCTGGAAGATCCCCTGGAGGAAGGCATGGCAACCCACTCCAGTATTCTTGTCTGAAGAATCCCATGAATAGAGAAGCCTAGTAGACTACTGCCCACAGGGTTGCACAGATTTGAACACAACTGAAGCGGCTTAGCACACACGCTAGACTCAGTTAACCAAGTCCTCAAGTTTTCTGATGTTCAGTATTGTAGTCAGCTCATGGATGGCCTGTAAACATCACATTCATTCAGTACCGTTCCTGACTGCAAGCCACCTGACTCAGTATAATACAGAGCATAGAATCCGTGCTTTATTGTAAATGGCAGAGGGGAGAAGAGGTACTGCCCGCAGGAGCAGGGCCATCCATCACTGCAGACAAGAAGCGATGAGTGTCGGAACTGAGAGAGTAGAACCAGAGGGACATCATCATCTAAACTAGGGATGACAAACAGGTACATGGAGACTAACTGGTGAGGAGAGCGGGATCCTGAGGAGAACGCTTCAGTTTCTGCTGTCAGGACCTGGGAGACTGTGGTGCCATTTGGCAAGTTGAAAAAAAAAAAAAAAAAAAACAGGGAAAGGGGAGTAATGCGGGAAAGGATAAAGTGTTCAACCCAGGCCTGTCGAGCTGAAGGGGTTTGGGTCTGAACTTCATGAGACTATTCCCACCTGGAGACATACAAGTCATTGGAGTACAGAAGGCAACTGAATACAAGGATTAGATTATATCCTCAAGCAAGATAAACTGTGGAGAAGGCAATGGCACCCCGCTCCGGTACTCTCGCCTGGAAAATCCATGGACGGAGGAGCCTGGTAGGTTGCAGACCATGGGGTCACGAAGAGTCAGACACGACTCAGCGACTTCTCTTTCACTTTCCACTTTCATGCATTGGAGAAGGAAATGGCAACCCATTCCAGTGTTCTTGCCTGGAGAATCCCAGGGACAGGGGAGCCTGGTGGGCTGCCGTCTATGGGGGTCACACAAAGTCGGACATGACTGAAGTGACTTAGCAGCAGCAGCAGCAGCAAGATAAACTGAGGTGGTAAGAGTGTCAGAATTGCACTCTGATATAAGATAAATCTACCGGACAATAGTTGTAGATGGATCGCACATGTCCTTTAGGCAAAGAATTGGATTCTAAACATCTATAAGGGTTCTCTGGCTTATAGTTGCTGGTGTGCTCTGGCAGTAGCTGGAGTGCTGGTGATTTCAAGAGATCTGCAGCTGCCATCACTTTAAAATCATGATTCTTATGCCGGTGTGACGAATGACATGAAAAACCATCCTGAGATGTCAGAGAGGACACGCTCATCTGCACCGGCACCTCCTAACAGGGCTTTAAAAAGAAACACTTCCCTGCTATATTAAGCAGCTGTTACAAAGTTTGAAAGAAAATTTCTGGGGGGCAGCTGCCATCACTCAGGTGGTGACTACAGCCCTGCCTCATATATCAACTCTTTAACCACTACTCTGTGGGGCTTATTTTTATCATTCTCAAGCAATTCAAATGCTGATCATCCAGAAAATCCATTCCTTTTTGCCTTCCTACAGGCACAGAAAACAGAATTGAAATCACCAGCACAACTGAGCCAAAATAGATTTAAGAATAAGTTTGTTCTAATGTAAACTCATTCTCTAAGCTCCTGTGCAAGTCTAAACATCAAGGAATTGATCACATCCAACAAGAAAGAAAAAAGAGAATCTGTCTTTCTTTTGGAAATGTCAAATTAAGTTCTAGAGCTATTCCCACCTTCTACGACACAGTAAAAGATCATGCTGATACCTCAGGGTTGAATGGTCTGAATGCTTGTGTCCCTCCCAGAATTCACATGCAGCCATGAAATTAAAAGACACTTGCTCCTGAGAAGAAAAGCTATGACAAACCTTGACAGCATATTAAAAAGCAGAGACATTACTTTGCTGACAAAGATCCATCTAGTCAAAGCTATGGTTTTTCCAGCAGTCATGTATAGATGTGAGAGTTGGGTCATAAAGAAGGCTAAGTGGCAAAGAATTGATGCTTTTGAACTGTGGTGTTGGAGAAGACTCTTGAGAGTCCTTTGGACTGCAAAGAGAGCAAACCAGTTAATCCTAAAGGAAATCAGTCCTGAATATTCATTGGGAGGACTGATGCTGAAGCTCCAATACTTTGGCCACCTGATGCAAAGACCCGACTCGTTAGAAAAGACCCTGATGCTGGGAAAGATTGAAGGCAGGAGGAGAAGGGGGCATGAGATGGTTGGATACCATCATTGACTCAATGGACATGAGTTTGAGTGGATTCTGGGAGATGGTGAAAGACAGGGAAGCCTGGTATGCAGCAGTCCATGGTTTTGCAAAGAGTTGGACACAACTGAGTGACTGAAAAACAACAACAGTCTATGAAATATTGTTAAGGCAGCCCAAGCTCAGACAGTAGCACTCAAATTATGTTGTTCTACAAGTTACATTAGGGGTATTTGCTCTCAACACAACATCTGGGAATCCTCTCTGGATCCTGAACCAGTAGATTCAGGGTGGGTCCTATAAACCTGCCTAACTCAACTCTTCCAGATAATCCCTAAACAACTGATCCATAGAAAAACTAAGGAACACGTTCTCTTCGTCTCCCCATAGGTCACCACTGGCCCAGCTGCAGTCACAGCTGACTGCGTTTCTGGAGCTAAAATGGAAACATACATCAGACCCACCAGAAGATCTGTGGGATAACATTAGCGAGCAGTGAGTAATCAACACGGGTAATTTGGTACAAAAACTGATCAAAGACTCCTCGACTCCACGCGTGTCAATCAAGACCAACTGATCAGGGTTTGTTTTTTCATTTGGAAAAAGGTCAGGCAGCTGCCTGTTTGCTTTTTTCTCTCCAGGGCCATTTTAGGAAGTTCATCTGCTCTAAACAGCTGCTCAAAAGTAAAATGGATCCTTGCAGGAAAAAGACTGTGGGACCACACTCCAGAGGTGATTGAAATTAAACTCTTTTCCATTTTTTGCTTTCCTCTAATGGAAAGGAAAATACGAATAGTTGTTTCTTCCTTCAGTAATTCAAAATCAGGGTAAAAAAAGTATTCTGACATTTTGACAATAAGCAAACTTCTCTTCACGTTATGATCATATTGATCTCTTTTTCATCAGTGTCATAACGTATATTTTATACCACTTTCAACATGAATCGAAGAACTCATTTCCTTTATTTATTCAACATTTTGCAAGGTGAAGAATCTGCCTGCCAATGCAGGAGACGCGGGTTCAGTCCCTGGGTAGGGAAGATCCCCTGGAGAAGGGAATGGCAATCCATTCCAGTATTCTTGGCTGGGGAACCCCTTGGACAGAAGAGCCTGGTGGGTCACAAAGATGGAAGAGGCTTCAGGGTTGCAAGGTGTCAGACACGACTGAAGCAACTTAACACGCGAAAAGTGCCTAGCACATAATAAGCACTATGAAAATCTCTGTTAAATGAAATTAAATTCAGTAAGTATTTGAGTGCTGACAACATGTCAGGGCCCGAAAAAGGACATGGAGACAAGAGGTGCTGTTATCAAGGAGCTCCCAGAGCTATGTCGAGGAGGAGGCAGATATTTAACAAACTTCAGACAATGTCTTAGTTACCATGAGAGGATACTGGGACTATATTGGGCTGAGGGGGAAGGGGGAATAAAATGGGAGCAGATACCAGAACAGAGTATTAAAGGATAAGCAGAAATCCGCCAGGTAAATTGGATGAATGTGAGAGGGAGAGAATAGGTTTTCAGGCCAAGGATACAGTATGTCTGGATGATAATAATAGTGCCATATCTTTAGTGTCTACTATATACAAGGGCTGTGTTAAGTAATTTACCTACTTTTTTATTGAACCCTGACAAGAGCACTTCAAAGTTGGCCTCACCGTTATCATTTTAGAGATTATGAACTTGAGACTTCAGACGGCTTATGGTGTATTTTCTGAGAATTTACAGTAAGTCGCAGAGCCCATCTGTCTTTCCAAGACTGGAGCTGCCCTAGCAGTTTCTCAGGCATGATCAGGGATTTTGTGAAGGAGAGAGTTAAGAAAGGAATTGGAAAGTGATGGCAGGTAAAGAGGACTTTTCATGTGCTGCTGCCGCTGCTGCACTTCTAAATAGGATAGACTTGAGCAGGTTGATAAGCTAAGCCAGTGGAGAATGGGGATGAAAATGCCAGAGACCTTGGAGCATGGTGCTGATGCAGCAAAGACAGAAGGTGACGGGATCCGGGGTGAAAGTTGCCCAGCTTAGAATGGAGGGTGAGCCGACTCTGGTTCTGAATGCGCACTAGAGGCAAGTTCACATGTGACAAAAGGGTTTAGAAAGCTGAGATTCAGACCGAAATGCAGGCCCTTATGACCTCAGTCAGGAAACCAGAGGAGTCAGTGGGAGAGGCCCCCCACTGCTCCCTCTTCCCACCGCCCCAACAAAGCACCCAGGGTGAGCACCCACCACTCTCCTTTGCCCGCCTCATGCCTCATATTTAGGAACTCGGCAGGTGGTGCCGCTGTTTGTTAAAATGTTCACTCCCATTTGTTCTCCTTTGCCTTTGCTACTTGAAGTAGGTCACCTAAGGTAGCGTTTCCTCAACTCAGGGATTTTTCCAGTAAGGAAGACAGCTCCAGTCTATGTGAAGACCAGAGCTCTTGGAAAAGAATCGAGTCACGGAGAAGACTATGAAAAGGGCTCTTAAGAACATCTGCTGCTGCTGCTGCTAAGTGGCTTCAGTCGTGTCCGACTCTGTACGACCCCATAGATGGCAGCCCACCAAGCTCCCCCGTCCCTGGGATTCTCCAGGCAAGAACACTGGAGTGGGTTGCCATTTCCTTCTCCAAGGCATGAAAGTAAAAAGTGAAAGTGAAGTCGCTCAGTTGTGTCCAACTCTTAATGACCCCATGGACTACAGCCTACCAGGCTCCTCCGTCCATGGATTTTCTAGGCAAGAGTACTGGAGTGGGGTGCCATTGACTTCTCTGCTTAAGAACATCTAGATGGGGGTAAAATTTTCCTTTGGATTAAGAATCTATCCAGGAGNGTGTCCAACTCTTAATGAACCCATGGACTACAGCCTACCAGGCTCCTCCGTCCATGGATTTTCTAGGCAAGAGTACTGGAGTGGGGTGCCATTGACTTCTCTGCTTAAGAACATCTAGATGGGGGTAAAATTTTCCTTTGGATTAAGAATCTATCCAGGAGAGTGCAGAGGCAAAGTAGGTGAATGATGGTGGCATGGCTGCCTGGGGAGTGCAACCCAGCAAAGAAGAATTCTCGGTAGCAGTCAAGATGCTCACATCCCAGGCATGGCACACACTCCAGGGCAGTGGCTAATAACTGTAAATGCTCTGAGACTCATAAGACCCTGGTAGGACCTGGACTCTACCTGGTAGGAAGGAAATAAGGCCCAATAATTAATTTATCACCAGGGAGAGGGAAAGAAACTCAGATTTAGGTTGATTTCATTGAAGGAAGGGCTTCCTTGGTGGCTCAGTGATAAAAATACCTCCTCCAAGCAGGGGACACAGGTTTGATCCCTGGAGTGGGAAGATCCCCTGGAGAAGGAAATGGCAACCCACTCCAGTATGCTTGCCTGGACGATTCCATGGATAGAAGAGCCTGGCCAGCCATGCGATGGTAAAAAGGTCAGATATGACTTAGTGGCTAAACAACAACAAAGACACAATTGAAAGAAAATGAAAACGCATTTCTTTTGCCTCTGAGTTCATAAGTTACAAGTCACAATCAATGCATTGTTCATTTACTGCTTCAGATATAACCAAGCACTTTCATCTGTGTCTTTGCATACACTGCCCCACCCCCCATGAAGGCCCCTCCTCTGGAGACTGAAGGTCCATAGGCTGCCCATCTGTCATGAAAGGACTCAAATGTCACCTCCCAGGTTGAGCCTTCATCCTTAGTGTGGAAGGAGGAGTGTCCTTTTGTCACCCATCATAGTTTGCCGTGGGCACATGCATACAGTCTATTAACCCACAGGCTCCTACAGAGAATCTCATTCATCACTGAGCCCCTCTTCCCACCTGCTAGGGTGACCATCATGCACATAGTAGGTTCACACTAAATAGAAATTTTTCACTGAACTGACTAATAAAATTTGAAGATTCACTGCGCGATTAGTGAGCTTTTGTTACTTTAAGAATTATAGCTCAGGAACTATGAGTCACATTCTTTAAAATTCTGTTAGAACTTTTCCTCTCCCAAAGCATGATTCCTGCAGATGAAGTGCTGTTTACTAATAGACTCAGTTTCGCCTACCTGTTGGGTTGATTAGTCAGCAAAAGATGAAGCACTCACTTTCTATGTGTCATGTTAGTGACATCTAGGCCGTTTTACAGCCTTAAAATGGGAATATGAGTTTCAAGTTTGGAGTAAGCTATGGTGAATGGTGGGCTGGGAAGCTCTCTGCAGACATGACAACTTCACACACGTTTTTGGGTGGTACTGAGCCAGACGTTATCTGCCATCCCATAATCGTGAGCAAGGTCGAGGGGGGGGGGGACCCATTCATACCCATTAGCATGTCCTAGCTGTATTCCCTTGGTTGCCTTGATCTGAATCTGCACCCCTTTCTTTCAAAGAAGCTAAAAAGATTTTGCAGAGAAACCTAGTGCAAGAGACTGATGCCAGCAATTCTTATCAGATTCACTCATTATTGGCTCCTTGCGAGCAATGCTGCAGAGCTTTTCAGGGTGTTTGCATTTCCAGAACCAGCAAACAGATGAGGGAGGGCCGGGCAGCTGGTGGACAGAATAAGAGAAGGTGACAGCCCAGCTTCAGAGAAGAGGGGTTGCTTTTCCTTTGAAGCTAGTACACTGCAGATAAGCTACGAAGGGTCAATGGAGAGGAAGGAAGTGGGTGGAGCCAAGAGACTGCTGGTCCAGGAGACACAAAGCCTAGGAATGACCCCTCCCCCTTCACTATTACTAACATGACTGACCCTGCCTCAGTCCCCAAACCACGCTGCTCCTCCACTTCCTTACTACAACAGGGAGACATGATTGCGCCATGGACCAACTGCAAAGCTTCTTAATTTTAAAGGCTAGAGTCTTAGTAAATGCAAATTCTAGCCTACTAGATCTAGATGAGGCATTTCTTTTTTTTTTTTTTTTTTTTTTTTTTTTTAGATGAGGCATTTCTAATAAGCTCCTGGGTGATGCACAGCTGCTGGTTTACACACATCATTTCAACAATAAGGCCAGATAGCATTGCAGAGGAGACAATGAGGTAAGGGATAGGAAAATGCATTATACACGTAACTAATATATTAAAGAAAGCTATTATGATTAGCAATAATAGAAACAGGTGCTTTTTCTGGGTCTACATTTCTGGTTACAGCATTTCCTACGGGTGCTTGCATACCTCACCCTACCCTGAAGATCTGAAACTCTCCCCCAGCTCTCAGTTTGTTCTCAGGACAGTTGGTTCCAGCTCAAGGGCTGACTTCTGCTGACAGAAGCAGTAGGATTAGCTTTTCCCAGAAGGCAACGGGCTAATGCAGATTTACCAATGCAGTGAATCCCCAAAGGTTACTTGCAGGGGCTCTGAGGAACCTTGTAGAAAAACATACAGCTCCTTTAAAAATGAAACTTGATCTGGCTCTCCAGCAGTTTTTCAGAGGTCTCCACCAGACTTGCCAATAAGATCAAGAGAATGCCACCTCTTGCAAACCCATTGCGCTTCTGTCTTTCCTATCAGTAATACGAGGCTCTTGCAACATCAGAAGAGGTATTCACATTTTCTCCTGGGAAATTATCTGTACCATCCCAAATTTCTGGTATCCAAGGGCATTCACGAGCAGGTCAACTCCCAGCCCCAGCTCAGAATTCCAGAGTATTCATTGTTAACCTGGCAGACTCAGGTATTGGTAGTCTGAAGGAGCTGGTTTTGGTGAGAAGCATTCTAGGTTAGGAAGAAGGTAGGCTGAATAGTCCCAGGGGTGTCCTTTTGCACATCTGAGCCCTGAGATCTGTCTGTGATGGTAGCTGCCAGCAGGAAAAATGGGGCCAGAGGACAGAGAGGTACAGTGGCCTCATGAACCCTCATCTCCAACATTCTCTCCTGACTTCACAGCCTCCTTGCTGCTCAGCATACCTGCTGGGCATACTCCTACCTCAGAGCATCTGCACTGGCTGTTCCCTCTACCTGGAATGCTGTTCCTCCAAATGATCAGGTCCTTGCTTGCTCATGGCTTAATCCCTTACCTAGTCCAGATCCTTGCCCAAATATCACCTCTTCAGTGAGGCCTTCCATGACCCACCTAAGTATAATTCTAAATGAATCTCTAAATGCCTCCTAAAATCCCCTTCTCACCTTCCCAGCTCATTTTTTTTCCCATGGCACCTTATGCTATCTGATATATACAAAATGTTTTACTTCTTTGGTTGTTTCTCTTCTATAGCAGAAGACAAATTCCATGAAGTGAGAAAATTTTGTTGATTTTTTTCATGTTGAAGAAGAAACATTTCTGCATTTGCTTATATAGACCAGTGCTTAGCACACAAGAGGTCCCAGAAATATTAATGGCTGAATAAATAAACCTTTTAATCAAGTAGCTAATTAATTAATAATAGAGTCATTAAAGTCTTGAATTTCAGGCAATGTTGCTCATCACAGCTATGTGAATGTTTCTAACAAAATTGTTTACTTAAAGATTTAGTGTTCTGGACTAGGAGGTTAAAAAAAAAGAGTGGGTAAATCTAAATTCTGTTTATGGTCTGCAGCTTTGTAGGTATATAAATTCACATAGGCTTCTCTCCTAGCCTTAGTCTCTAATATAAAATGTAGGAATTACACAAGATTCTTGTCTCTTCCAAACAGCAACATGATATAATATTAAAAGTACAAATAGCAATGACAACAAAAAGATTTACAGGGTATTTACTGTGTATAGTACAGTATTCTTGAGGCTTGAAGGCCATAAAGGTGCTAAACATAGATTCTGGCTCCAACATAACTTACTTACTACCAAGAGCAAGAAGACAAAAGACAAAAAATGTAATGAAAATTTAAATATTAATCCAAAAAGACTGATTAGATTCCTACATTAAGCAGGAATGATGAATTCCCATAATCCTGCCAGTTCCATAATTTACCTTTGCTTCTCTGGAGATTTGAAAGGGTTAGATACTTGTCAAAGATGATCAAATAGCAACAGAGAGCTTACTGTTTGTATCATCTTCTCCCAAAAGGTGATGATCACTTCTATTTTTCAAAGAGAAACCACATAACCCTGGTGAGAAACCTGAATTGTCAGCAGCCCCTCAGCCTCTCCAAGCGCTCATCGTATTATCCTTCTCTTTTTAAAATACTAGATCCTTTGTCTCTTTCAGAAAAACTCTTTACGCTAATGCTATTAAGAGAATCATGTGTAATGAGATGCCTTCTCTCATCCTGTCTAAAGATGTGTATGCTAATTTTAAGTCCTTAAAAAACTGCCATCACTATTTCCCAAGGAGGACCCATAACACATCTGTAACTTTCAAATGTTTTCTCATTTCTGGTTCCTAATCCTTACCTACCACCAAATACCAGCTGTATCTTTTTCACTGGGGTTTTACATCTGTCCAATGAGAGGTTGGGGAAAACAGCATCCAGGCCATTTGTAAATCTAGCATCTTGTTATACTTCATGTTTATCACAGCCAGGAAATCTGTCTGGACCTCTCTGCCCTTCCCTTTTCTACACAATCTGAAATCACAGAAAAGGAGGCAGCTAGTAGCGACCATGGTTCTCAGAAAGCAATACTTGCTCAGACACTAACATTACTGCTGGGTATGAAAAATCCCAAGTAATAATGTTTAGCTGTGGTGGGGTATGAGACACCCACTGCTATATATTTATTTCTAGCTCATGAGAGAAGAGCACAATGATCTAGGACATAACAAAAATTTCATAATTTCTAACTGCTGATCATCTATAATCAACACATCTATTTGTCCTGGGCCATACTGGCAGAAAGCCAGTGATCTAACAGAATAAATCATCATCTGCAAGACTTTGAAAGAGGTACATTTCCCAGTTTATCCTGAGCTTGATCTTCCACCCAAGCATTAATTTAATTTTGCGTAGTGACCAGTGAAATCTACTACACTTTTGATCATGAAGTCAAGCACTCAGAAGTAGGGCAGAACGATGGAAAAGCTATTCGAGAAGAGTCAATAGCCTCTTCTGCAAATTCTCTCTCCACCACTCTTCTCTGAGCTTCTGATTCCTCAGCTGTAGGATGAGGGGCTGGTCAAACAGTTCCCAGGTCTTCTAAGTCAGTCATTTCATTGTACTGAACTATTTTCATTGCAAAGGAAATCTGTTTGAATCTCTCTGTCCCCAAGGTAACAACAGAACTTAAAGATAACTTGTGAGATCATTTTATTCAGACATGTATGTGTGTTAGTCTCTCAGTTGTGCCCAACTCTTTTCAACCCCATGGACTGCAATCCACCAGGTTCCTCTGTCCATGAGATTTTCCAGGCAAGGATACTGGAGTGGGTTGCCATTTCCTTCTCCAGGGGATCTTCCCAACCCAGGGATCGAACCCAGGTCTCCTGCACTGCAGGCAAATTCTTTACTACAAGGGAAGCCCTTATTCAGACATAAGTAGAGATAACTTAAAAACCCGATGGTCATCAATTCCTGTCTTAAAAGACAAATCAAGACTCAGCAAGTGTTCCCCCTGCTGAATCCCTGCCCCACCAACACTAACAAGAGCTCTCCTTTCTGTGCGGGAAGGGGAGACTACAGTGCACTTCACAAAAGTACTTCGAAGCCTGAGGGTGGTAATTAGCACATTTCCTGAGCACCCTGTTTTTCAGGTTAAGCAACTTTAATTCCTTAACCTGTCATTTAAGTGCTCATTTCACACGCAAGCTCTATTTTTACTAGGTTCTTCTAAATTGCAGAGTCTGAAAATGGACACAGTGCTTTAAAAACATTCAAATGATATAGACTATAACCAAAGATCACATTCACATACCCAGAAAAATTATGCAGCTTTAAATAAATTGTATCCACAGTTACTGAAATTTAAGATTTGCTATATTTAATGTGCTCAGATAAAATAAAATTAGAATTTTATTTTGCAATAAAACAAACTTAAATAAACCCTGTAGTATCATAATAAAAAGATGTGTTTCCTCTTTAAACAATTTGTCACTAAAAATTGAGGCGGCGACAAAGCAGTGACTTCTCAGCACCATATTTCTTTGTTTTATGAGTGAAAGCCACTTACCATACTGGAGTAGATTCATTACTAAAAATGCCACAAAAGAGTCACATTTCTTTGAATATTAGCAATGTACAGTTCTAGCAACTCTGGACACAGCATTGATTACATTAAAAGGCATTCATGGAAAAATACTGTGTGAACAGCAAAAGGGAGATGAGAGCATCTTCAATATCAAATGACAGTCTACTTGCTGCAATCTTTAAACGGATTTTGGCTATGACCTGGTGGCAAAAACCTCATCCAGGAGACCACAGTTATAGTCTTGATTTTGTACTTGAGCAAGATACTTCTTCTGTGAAAATAACTTTTTTTTAATAAGGCATATTGTATTCATTATCTATCAAGTTAGATAATTAAACTGAGGTTTCTTCTAGCTTTGTGATCACAAACCAATGTGCTATAAGTAATAGTTAAATTTACTTTGAAAATATACGTGGAATTAAATGCCTACATTATACAAGTTGGGGTACATCTTATAGTTAATAGGAGGATATTCATGCTCAAATATAAAAATTAGTCCATGTCACTTTGGGCAAAATTGTGAGAAATCTGAGCACTGGAGTACTACCTTAATTAAAACAAACAAACAATATATCTTACTGGTATTTTCTCTACATTGCTTGGGCTTTAGGAGTTTCAAGGATTTCAAACTGATTTCCAAAAGATGATATTTTTTTCTAAACCTGTCAAGAGTCTGTGCTGTATTTAAACAGGTTAGTAAATGGGAAAATATTTATAATCTATAAAGCACTTTAAAGATGCTATATTTTTTAACTTCCCTCCTCCTCCTCAGCAAAATTAATCTCTCCTCATCCTGTACTGTTGGAAATTTGTTTCACCTCTCATAAATTTTAATCCATGCTCTCTTCTACAGTATACCAACTATCCCTTTGATTAGGAATTATTTCAGCATCTACATGGCTTAGCACAGTGTAAGATTTGTGACAAACAGTAGTTTTTTGAAGGAAAAAAGAATTAAAATTACTAGAGAATATATAACAAAATGTGCTTTAGATGTCATTGACAAAACTTCTCATACAGAATCTCATCTGTTTTTAGTACTTCGCCTCCTCTAAATATATACATTCCTCCCAAGGAAAACCAAAAAATTCAGAAGATAGAAGATTCCATTAGGTCCCTTTCAGTGCTTGAAAAATTAAGCCTTGGAGCATTCCTTAAAATAACTCCGTAAAATCATGCATTCATGATATATTATTTGGGGAAGGGGCAATATAAGGGATGAAGGAGTGAGCACAAACTACTGAGCATATTGTACAAAACGGGATTATCTAGGATGTCCTGTACAACACAGGGAGTATAGCCAATATTTTGTAAAAACTGTGAAAGGAAAGTAACCTTTCAAAACTGCATAAAAGTAAAAAAAAAATTCAATAAAATATATAAAGTATGATTGGACTAGTGTTAATGAAAAAAAATGCATGTTATAAGAAATCAAAGCTACATGGACTTGAAAGAATTTGGAAGCAATATTAGGAGTGATTGTCCTTAAGTGGATGCTGCAATTTTCCCTATAACATTCACATGAAGAACATAAATTTCCATCACGAAAACATAAAACACAAAATCAAATGTGTATACACACATACACACACACATATGGTTCATAATTGGTAAAACTTCCATTTCAGTAGTCTAAATATAATGACTGCTGCTAAGTCACTTCAGTCGTGTCCGACTCTGTGTGACCCCAGAGACAGCAGCCCACCAGGCTCCCCCATTCCTGGGATTCTCCAGGCAAGAACACTGGAGTGGGTTGCCATTTCCTTCTCCAATGCATGAAAGTGAAAATGAAGTCACTCAGTTGTGTCCGACTCCTAGTGACCCCATGGACTGCAGCCTACCAGGCTCCTCCATCCATGGGATTTTCCAGGCAAGAGTACTGGAGTGGGGTGCCATCGCCTTCTCTGAAACATAATGACACCCCTAAATAAATAATCATCTCTTATCAGCTATACTCAAAAAGAACCATAGTTGTTTTTTTTTCTTTTGAGTGGATGACAGTCTCTATACCATCATTTCTTTAACCTACCTCATATTACCATTGACGCAATAGAAATGCAGGAGGTAGAGTGACTTTGCCAAGGTCACGTCAAGTCAGTGAGTCCTGAGCAGCACCAGGACAGACTCCAGATCACCCGACTCCTAGCCCAGTGTTGTTTCCTTCCTTCCTGTCCTCTCCGATTTATTCATCCAGAACTAACTGACCAAGCAGAAACAATTGGGAATAGTCAGACATCTATTAATAACAATTTGCTTTTATACAGTACCATATAGTTTACAAAGCACTTTGCATACACTTTATCTGCTTGATTCCATCTCTAAACTCCAGAGAATAGACCACTGACTTCCATTTATAATCAACTCAGGCAAAGACAGATAAACTGATATAGTCAAGGTCATGAGCCAAATATGAGCCCAAACTTTCTTATGAGAAACTTAAGTCCATGTACATAAATCCACAGCAACCTCTGTTTCAGAAATACAAAGAAAAAAATTATTCTACCATAACCCTAATTTGTATCCTATTAAGCCAAAATTCTAAGGAGACTGCCCCAGTAACTTTGTGAAAGGTTCATAAATAGAAAGGCTAATTTTGAAAGAACCTTAACACTAACCAGATGAATAGACTATGCAAAAGTAATAGATAAATTGAGAACAAGAACAGGACAGCCCTGAAATGCACAACCAGCAGAGTGATTAAGACATCAGTGACAAGAAAGGTCTTCATTACATACTTATTTCAGCCCTCACTTTTTAAAACCTATTTTTTAAATTAACTTTTATTGGAGTATATTTGCTTCATAATGTTGCATTAGTTTCTGCTGTACAGCAAGATGAATCAGTTATATGTATACATATATCCCCTCTTTTTTAGATTTCTTTCCCATTTAGGCCACCACAGAGCACTAAATAGAGTTTCTTGTGCTATGGGGGGTCCTCATTAGATGCCTGTTTTATACATAGCAGTGTATATATGTCAATCCCAATCTCCCAATTCATTTCCTCCCTTGATGTTCACGTGTTTGTCCTCCATGTCATTGTCTCTTTTTCTGCCTTGTATATAAGTTCATCTGTACCACTTTTCTAGATTCCATGTGTAAGCATTAATACACAATATTTGTTTTTCTCTTTCTGACTTACCTCATTCTGTATGACAGTCTCTAGGTCAATCCACATCTCTGCAAATGTTACTTCTTTGTTCCTTTCTATTCAACCTCTACTTTTGAGTGGAGGAAACTAAAACACCTCTACTACCAACCCCAAAATGTAGAAATCCCAGGGTCTCTCGAAAGATAAAAGATATAATAGGTGTGACTCTGGAAATGCCACCTCTTTTGTACTGGCGCTCTCAAAAGCTCTTGAGCAGTACAGTCTGTTCCTGAGTCACTGGGGTCAGGAATGTGGTAAAGACAAGACTCAGAGTGTGAGGCTTGCAGAGCAGTCTTCCCAGGAGCAGACAGGAGTGGCACATCCAGGCTCTCATGGGAGGGAAGGGAAAACCAGCAGACTGGGGACAAGGCACAAGCACAGGTGATGATGAAGCACGTGCCGCTCCCCACGGGACAGGATGAGAGCAACAGAGAAGAGGCTGCTTGGTTGCTCATTTTCAAAAACAGGAGAGAAATTGCTTCCAACAAGAAGGAGGGGGAAGTCTCTACACCTAACCAGCTTTCATAGGGAGGAAGATCAATAGTTCCCCTCCACNAGATGTCCTTTTCATTATAGGGGACTGGAATGCTAAAGTAGGAAGTCAAGAAACACCTGGAGTAACAGGCAAATTTGGCCTTGGAATACGGAATGAAGCTGGTCAAAGACTAATAGAGTTTTGCCAAGAAAATGCACTGGTCATAGCAAACACCCTCTTCCAACAACATTTATTTCTGTATACAAGTAAAAGAGAATCTTAGACTACATTATCTACATCAGGGGTCCTTAATTAGCAACATCAGCATTTTGTAGGAGCCTGTTTGAAAATGTAAGTCTCAGGACCATCCCAGGCCCACTGAATCAGAAACTATAGGAGATCCAGAAATCTACTGTATTATAACAAGTCTACAAGTTATTATGATCCACACTGACTGAACACAACTGGGAAGAAAGCTGTTCTCCCTATTCTGCCCTGAATAATGGAGTGTTCCCTGGACCTACCCACCAATGTCAAAATTCCTATCATGTCCTTCCTCTTCTGAGGAAACTCAACTTCATTTTAGGCTGGATAATTGGAACAAATAAGTAAAATTTTGTCATTATACTTTAATTTTTATAGCATGACTTAAACCAGTACGTCTTAAAAACTATCATTGTAAACCATATACCACATCTGCGTGGCATTCTTCTGGTTCCAACCAGAGGAGAGACACTGAGGGAATTAGAATGAGGCAGAATGAAGGGAATACTAATGAGGAAGCAAGGGTCAGCAGTCTACAGAAAATATGAAAGAAATGGACTCTAGGCCAATCACAGCCTGTGTCAAAGTAGGGAGGATGGGCAATAATGGGGAAGGGAAGAATCTGTGAGAAAAAGAAAGTGGCAGCAGCCAGCAGATAGGAATTCCAGATAGGAATAGCAGCATGCCAGATAGGAATCTTGTCCTGCATCAGGAATGTTCACATGTGGTACACCGAGGGATACTGAAAGTAGTACTTGGTTCTAGGCAAAGGGCTAACATGATAGTGAGGAGTTTAAGGCAAGAATACAGCTCTACACAGGAAAAGAGGAAGTCGAAAGCCTAAGAGTCAGAAAATAATCACAGCAGCAACAGGTGTTAATTGCTAAGTACTGATGTTATGCTTGATTTGTTACATAAACGTAAAATGTATTTATTATATATTATTACACATTAATATATGGTCCTTCCCTGGTGACCCTGCAGTAAAGAGTCTGCTTTGGGTCAGGAAGATCTCCTGGAGAAGGAAATGACAACCTACTCCAGTATTCTTGCCTGGAGAATCCCATGGACACAGAAGCCTGGTGGGCTACAGTCCATGGGGTCACAGAGTCAGACATGCCTTAGTGACTAAACCACCACCACACGTTAATATTAATGTATATACTTTAATGTAATACATTAATACACCTTAATGTATTATTATTTGCTTCATTCATCTTGAAAGATTAATTGTACAATAAGGAAGCAAAGACTCAGATGTATCTTGCCCAAGTCATAGGGACTAACAAGTTGTTAGTTGTGTGTCTGATTTTAAGTCCTGTAATCTTTCTGCCATACCCCTGAGCTTCCCAGATGAGCAGGACAGCTGTTCCAGGTAAGAGAAGGGAGGGAAGGAGCACTCCCGCTTACCTACCTCTGGCACGTGAGCATTGGTGCGCTCTCATAGCTGCCTGACAGCGGGCAGGAACTCCTCATGCTTCCCCACGTTTGCTCTCATTGGCCCGGGGCTTGGGTGAGCCTGAGCCTTCAGAGATCACCCTCCAGAAGGCTAATAAGCTGCACACATGATATTGCATGTACACAGCTGGACTAGTTTTCACGAACAAAGGAAGGCTAGTTGACTTACCAGAGCAAAGTATATCTTAGATTTTGAATTGTGGTTAAGTTCACAGACTGAAGCCTGTCTGCTCTGTACTAGCTATGAGACTTAGTCAAGTTACTCAATGACTCTATGCTGGGGTTTTTACTCCCTAAAATAGGGAGAATAATAGCTCCTGCCTCACTGGATTGTTATGAGGATTAAATGAGTCATTATATGTAAAGCACAGTACCCAATACATAGTAAAAGATACATAAGCACAATTTCAAAAGACTGTTATCTCCTCAAATGTCCTTTCAATGCCTCACATGAATAAAACATGAACCATCAAGCATAAAGATTTTTGCTTAGTTCAGTCTTCAGTAGATCTGCTTAAAAAGTTTATAACTGAGCCCAAAATCTCGTGTGTTGTTTTTTAGTCACTAAGTTGTGTCTGACTCTTAGCAACCCCATTGTCTGTAGCTCCCCAGGCTCCTCTGTCCATGGAATTTCCCACAAGAATACTGGAGTGGATTGCTATTTCCTTCTCCAAGGGATCTTCCCAACCCAGGGACTGAACTTGCATCTCTAGTGCCTACTGCATTGGCAGGTAGAGTTCTTTACCACTGGGCCACCTAGGAAGACTATTTGATGCTTTACTGAAAAAAAAATACTGATGAAAGATTTGAAAAAGGAAAAAGTCCTTATAATCCAATCATAATTACCCAAATGTTACCATTTTTTACATATTACCATCTATGTCCATGGACATACAAATTTCACATTATTGTAATGGTACATATATCTGTATCACTATTTTTTATAATTACCTTCATATCACAAATATTTCTGATAATTCATGTTCATAAACATGTTGCTGCTGCTGCTGCTGCTAAGTCGCTTCATTCATGTCCGACTCTATGCGACCCCATAGACGGCAGCCCACCAGGCTCTCCCCCGTCCCTGGGATTCTCCAGGCAAGAACACTGGAGTGGGCTGCCATTTCCTTCTCCAATGCATGAAAGTGAAAAGTGAAAGTGAAGTCACTCAGTCGTGTCCGACTAGTAGCAACCCAATGGACTGCAACCCACCAGGCTTCTTTGTCCATGGGATTTTCCAGGCAAGAGTACTGGAATGGGGTGCCATTGCCTTCTCCACATAAACATGTTAGTGGCTGTTAAATATTTCATTCCATCACTAAATTTTATTCTCTGCACAATCAGGAAATTCAGCTTATTAATTATGAAACTCGGACTTTGGGTAACTTTTATCTGGAAGTAAAAGACGTCCTCTTCTATCTAAAATGATCAGTTGCCAATCAAACATCAGAAGAGAGAAAATGAATTTAAATTGTTTGAAGACAATGAAGGACTGAGTGCAATTATTTTTTAATATCATGAATGACTGAAAACTAAAAAAAAATCAAATATCCTTTCTATAATGTTAGCAAAACACTCAATATTTTGACTCCTTGGCATTATTTTGTCTTTGTTTTTTTATGGGAGAGCGGAGAAAACCATATCCACCAAATCAACCTCACATAAGACTAATATATAAATAAACTACTCTTATTTGTAAATACACATGAGATAGGTGAAAAAAAATTACAAAAACATAATGTGCAATCTGACAAGTAAAAATACCACTAAGTTGACTAAAGACATAGTAGGGACCAACGAAAGCAACCATAAATCTTTAAACAAAACATAATCACTGTTGTCCCTACATAAACACTCAAAAATGCTGGTTCTTACAGTCCCATAGATAAAGAACCTTGCCTCTGATCCATCCTTGTTTCACAGAAGGAGAAAGAATGATAGAGAAAGGAAGTGACCAGTTCAACTCACACAAGGAGTTGGGTCAGGAAGCCGAATTCAAGTCCAAGTTTTCAGACTCAAGCCAAGATCTCTACTGCAACCACGCATTGGTTCAGACATACCTGGGCCTATATGTGGTAACTATCATGCAATCTACAAACTCCAGCCAAGTATCCATTTTCTCTCAACTTTTGTGTGCACACGGGCTTCCCTGGTAGCTCAGGTGGTAAAGAATCCACCTGTAACGCGGGAGACCTGGGTTTGATTCCTGGGTTGGGAAGGTCCCCTGAGAAGGGAAAGGCACCCACTCCAGCATTTTGGCCTGGAGAATTCCATGGACTGCATAGTCCATGGGGTCGCAAAGAGTCAGACACCACTGAGTAACTTTCACTTCACTTCACTTGTGTGCACATGGAACCAAATTAATTACTCTACCTAATTCAGTTGCTCAACCCAGCTGTGGACCCAACAAATTCATTCATACAACTCACAGCCTGAAAACACTAGTTTAAACCTATCAGGGGCTCCTTAAGAATTAATGTGGTAATTATGATCACCCTGTTTTATTTTCTAGACACCAAGTCTAAAAGGGATCAAGTAAAGGAAGAATACAAACAAGCGAAAAAAAGCAGTTTCTTCATAATAAGAAAGTAGATGTCAATAGGCAAATACATTTATATACATTCTTTAAAAAAAGAAAAAGGTTTAGCATACTGAGGTCCAGAGAGGAGAAAGATTTTTCCTAAAGTTCCTCCATTGAATTAGAGGGACTAAAACCAGAACCCAGGTTTTCTAGCATCTGGTCTAGTATTAGTTTTATTTCATCAGAACATGTACCATATTTTCTATGCCTCAGCAAATCACCCTAGCATACAGTTTCATAATCCCTCCAGTTTAAAAAGCTTACCCTTAGAGAATCTAACACATAGTAGGCATTCAATAAATACTGCTTATTAAATCAATCAATCAATCATTTTGCTTGAAAATTGCCTTGGTTGTCTCCCTTACCTCAGTATCATTGTGGATATTGCTATACTTGTATTATTGGTTTTCTTTTTATGCTAATGCAAAGTCAATGTCATCTTATTTTGAACTATTTGTAGGCTTGCAAATACAGCATGTTTTATATGACAACCTTTTTTCTTGACACATAGCAAATACTTCTTTTCTAAATCCCAGAAGAAAAAAAAAGTAAATCAAATACAATTTTAAGTAGTGCTGGAAATGTTAAAAATATCTGGAAATGAAAGAAGTGCCTCTGTAAAAAACAAAAACAACTGCTTAAATAACCTTATTTTAAACTTTCCAGATTTTTAACAATTAGAATGATCATGTAATAAGCCCTGTGAAATTCTCTAATTTGTAGAGCATCCAAACCCAATCTAGCATGTGAATGAGACTAAGGACAAAAACACCTCAATTTTTTTTTTTTTAATCAGAATAATCTACATTTTTTTGCCTTCAAAAAGTTAAAAAGGAATTTCTAATTTTTATTGCAATGAGGTTTGCTGGACATATTTGGTATCAGTGTTTGAGGAATTGAGAAAACCCCGATTGTTTCACATGGGTGATAGTTGTAGGAATGAATGGGGACTAAAAGACATGCTATTAGCAGATTGGTGTTGCTGCTTCCTGCTCGTTACAGAAATCTTGATGCGTTATCTTCTCAATGGCCTCTGAAAGCTTCTAGATTTTTTCCTGTAGTCTAGTCCCTTTCAACTGCATCTCAGGCTAATGGCCAGTCCACAAATAGCAGGGAAACAAGACTGACCACAGAATAGCAACTTCCCTTTCCTTTTTGCCCAACAATGTTTAAAGCTCACTTTCAATTATCTGTACTCTCTGAATCACTGGGGGTGGGATTTGTTTCAGGTAAAAAGCCAGGCAGAGTATATGCTTTTAAAAAAGTAAAAAAGAAAAGCTCTCTTGAGAGGCAACAGGTGTCCCTTGGGACTTCTGCCAATGTACCATCAGTTGCATCACAGCAGCAAAATTCCATGGCCTCCCTGGGTGGGAGTCCCAGGTTCCCAAAGACAGGGAGATGGAGACTGCTTCAAAAAGTAACTGGAGAGAATAGCAAACTAAAATTAGAACTACAGACGTCGATACTAGAACAAAATCCATCATGTTCTGCATGCAAGGATGCTGATGAGGATGAAGACACTGGGAGAAGTGCTGTGTCTTCTTGGGCTCAGACACATGCCATCTATGTACATGTCTGTTTTCTAACCCAAGCCTGTAGGACAAGAATTGGTTTCCCTCTTCTACACATATGTTTTCTTAACACTACAGAGGGTGGTAATAAAAATTAAGGTCCTGGCAGTAGGAGTCCTGTAGCATTTCGGACAAGGACACACGTACGTTACGATTTTATATTGCTCATCCTGTAGCTTATCTACTGATCCCTAATTGAGAGTGTACATCCTAATCACATGAGGTGCTTCTTAAATATCTGAGTCCCAGGTACCACAGGGTGCCGCATGAATCAGCTGTTACCAGCCAGATTTTACACAATGTTTTAAATCCAGTCAAGGTATAATAGGTATTTCTGGTGGCTCAGTCGGTAAAGAGTCTGCCTGCAATGTGGGAAGCCCAGGTTCAGTTCCTAGGTTGGGAAGATCCCCTGGAGAAGGAAATGGCAACCCACTCCAGTATTCTTGCATGGAGAATTCTGCGGACAGAGAAACCTGGTGGGCTACAGTCCATGGGGGTCATAAAGAGTCAGACACGACTGAGTGACTAACACAAGGTATGATATTTGACTCAATGCACTTCCATTCCCAAATCAACCTGCAGATGTTATATAACTGACTTGAAACTATGTCTGAGCAACAAATATAAATTCACATTTTCGAGAAGTTACTGCAAAAAAAATATATAGAATAACAGCAAAAGAAATCCCTTATTGGTAAAGTAAAGCCTTTGCAGAAGTCAATGAAGATAGTTTGTAGCAGCAAGCATACTTGCTGCTAAAACTACAAAAATGACAAAGGATTAATTTTTCCCCTCTAGGATGAGATCCTAATGAAAAGAAAACACAACTAATAATAATGAAAGACAACACAGCTAATGATAGTGAAAACTCTGATTCTAAACACTAAAAGCTTTATTGGTTTCAATTTAATTTCATAATTATGATATTATGGTATGGGGCTTGGCGTAGGCACAATAAGTCTTGTTTTACAGGAAAATAAAGATGCATTGCCCAAGTTACTTAGTCTTGAACCTCAGTTTTATTATATACAAAATTAACTTAATATACCTAGTCACAAGTTTTTAAAGGAGATGACATATATTAACAAGCCCTTTGGGAAATACACAGAATGTCTCATGAATGCTATTTACGGCTGTTAATGTGACAAATCAAAAGCCCAATATTAACAAATTCCAAGTAACATAACTATTAGTCAGTCAGTAGGCACAAAACACCACACCCTAATAGGGTCAGAAGCTTAATGGGATAAAAAGACAAGGATAAGGGAATGACTGGAGATAACAAATGGGCCACCCCCAGGCTTATTTCTAATGCCACCAAGCCTCATCATTAACACCCAACTCAGACAATAGGTTACTAGCCAGGTAGCTAGTTAGTTGGAACAGCTTTTAGAGTAGTATTCAGCAAGATTTCAAATGTTCTCCCACACAAAAATTCTGTTTAAAGAAACCAAAAGTGAAAAAAAAAAAAGAAACCAAAAGCGGAACAAAAGGCAGACATTATTGCTGTGGAATATTAAGTGCCTCTTTAGAGGTCATTAATCATTACGACTTTATATTCTAGCCACCTGGGTAACTGACTAGAACTCTGAGACATGAAGGGAGAAGACACATACATTGTTAGAAATCAATAGCTCTTGACCTGTCCATTTATCCTCAGACTAAAAGCTTCTGGAGGGCAACCCCAATGCACTATTCATTATCTCCATCCCCTGCATTTAACAATAAGCCTGGAGTAATGTGGAAACTCATTAAATATTTTGAATTAAATGAAATGAACTCTCTCTGATATTTAAGAATCTTTAAGTCTTTGCAGGCCTATATGCAGGTCAGGAAGCAACTGTCCAGTTAGAACTGGACATGGAACAACAGACTGGTTCCAAATAGGAAAAGGAGTACGTCAAGGCTGTGTATTGTCACCCTGCTTATTTAACTTATATGCAGAGTACATCATGAGAAACGCTGGGCTGGAAGAAGCACAAGCTGGAATCAAGATTGCTGGGAGAAATATCAATAACCTTAGATACGCAGACGACACCACCCTTATGGCAGAAAGTGAAGAGGAACTAAAAAGCCTCTTGATGAAAGTGAAAGAGGAGAGTGAAAAAGTTGGCTCAAAGCTCAACATTCAGAAAACTAAGATCAGGCATCCGGCCCCATCACTTCATGGGAAATAGATGGGGAAACAGTGCAAACAGTGTCAGACTTTATTTTTTGGGCTCCAAAATCACTGCACATGGTGATTGCAGCCATGAAATTAAAAGACGCTTACTGCTTGGAAGGAAAGTTATGACCAACCTAGACAGCATATTGAAAACCAAAGATATTACTTTTCCAAGAAAGGTCCATCTAGTCAAGGTATGTTTTTTCCTGTGGTCATGTATGGATGTGAGAGTTGGACGGTAAAGAAAGCTAAGTGCCAAAGAATTGATGCTTTTGAACTGTGGTGTTGAAGAAGACTCTTGAGAGTCCCTTGGACTGCAAGGAGATCCAACCAGTCCATCCTAAGGAGATCAGTCCTAAGTGTTCATTGGAAGGAATGATGCTAAAGCTGAAACTCTAATACTTTGGCCACCTCATGCAAAGAGTTAACTCACTGGAAAAGACCCTGATGCTGGGAGGGATTAGAGGCAGGAGAAGAAGGGGATGACAGAGGATGAGATGGCTGGATGGCATCACCGACTCGATGGATGTGAGTTTGAGTGAACTCTGGGAGTTGGTGATGGACAGGGAGGCCTGGCGTGCTGCGATTCATGGGGTTGCAAAGAGTCGGACATGATGAGTGACTGAACTGAACTGAAGACTCACACAGGAAAAGTGACTTGTCCAAGGTTACACCATTAAAGCTGGGATAAGAACAGGGATCTCCTATGCTCAGTGCCTGTTCTGTTTTTTACCGTGTTATATCTTACTCATCCTACAATGGTCTTGGAGATTTAGTTGTTTGTTTTTTAACCACAAGGCAGCTTTTTAAAAAATCACTTTCTGGCTCTGATAAACTAGTTACTGCATAGACATTTCCCTTTCCTCTTGCAGAGTGAACCATTCTGGTTTCAGGGGAATAATTATTCTAGGCATGCAGGCATGCTAAGTCGTTTCAGTCATGTCTGACTCTATGCAGCCCTATGTACCATAGCTCTGACCATGGAATTCTCCAGACAAGAATAACAGAGGGGGTTGCCAGGCCCTCCTCCAGGGAATCTTCCTGACCCAAGGGTTGAACCTGTGTTTCTTGCATCTCCTGCATTGGCAGGCAGGTTCTTTTACCACTAGCATCACCTGGGAAGCCCACTTCTTTCACCTCTCCCAATTTATAATCTCCTGGATGTGTGAACATGGCATGATAAACTAATGAAGGCTATCCAATCTAACATACATAATCTGAATCCCTACTATGTAAATGAAAATGTTTTATATGATGCAGGCACCTGGGCAGCTGCAGGACTGTTAGAACTTCATATTATGCCCATAAAAAAAGTTAATCTATGAGTGAAGATTTGAGAGTGAGATCTTTAAGATCAGAGACTACATCTTAGTTTTCTTTTACATTCTTTTACATTCTCAGAACATAGCAGATGCTCAATAAATGCTTGTTTAAATAAAGAACATAAAATGTATAATGTTGATTGTAAGAAATGCAGTATGAGAGGGACAAACAGGGACTTAGATCATATAAAAATATACCAGTAAGTATTAATTAGATGCAAGGGAGAGCAGGGAAGATCTTGTGGAACGAGAGGCACAGCAAATGGATTCTAAAAGAATGGAATAGAGGCACATGACAGTGGGATGGAGGTAAGCTATATTCGCTCTAAGATGTGCTTTGATTTAAATGCAGTCCAATGTCACATACCATGGGTTAACACCAGGACATTTTAAGGAGTTCAGAAATGAACCTATAGAAAAAGCATTTAAAGATAATTAAGGGGTTGAAATTAAATGGCTAGAGGAAGAACAGAGAAGGTATTTTACGTGAATCCATTTTCTGATAATACTATGAGGCAAACAATTTCTTTGGTATTTCATTTCCATTCTTTCCCAAAGCAACCAAAAACTTACAACATGATCACATATCAGATGCTTCCATATTGATTAATAAGATGATATCCCGTCTTCTATACTCAGATGCCCAGAGTGGTGTCATTCATAGATACAATGAGTCCCCTAAGGTCTAAACCAGTTCTTCTTAAACTTTAATATGCTTACAAATGACGAGCAGATTTGGTTGAAATGAACATTTGGCTCAGTAAGTCTGGAGTAGGGCCCAAGATTCTGCATTCCTAACAAATTTTCAGGTGATGTTAATACTGATTGTCTATGGACTACATTTTAACTAGCAAGGTCTTAGACCAATGTTTAACTTTGACTATCAATTTGCAACTCTTGAGGAGCTTTTTAAAAATACCTATGCCCAGGTTCTACAATAGAATCAATTAAACCAGAACGTCTAAAGGTGTGGCCTAAGCATCTTTATCCTTCAGAACCTTCACAGGTGTTTCTGATAAGCCCAAGCTTGCAAACCTAGCTAGACCAAGAAAATATGTGATATAGGCAGGCTGGGAAAAAATACAGAAGACTGGGGGGCAGGGATGGAGCGGGGAAGAGAGGGAGAGAACCTCTTCCCTCACAGTAAATCAGTGTTTCTCAAACTTCTATGGGTGCACAAATAATCTGAATTTTTAAAAAAATCAGATTCTGATTCAGTAAGCCTAAAGATCAAGATTCTAAATGAAACCACATATTGATTATCGAAAGTCTAAATGAGTGATTCTTGAACACTGTTGCATCTGAGATCTTTAAAAAAAAATCTATGCCTCTCTCCTACCTTAAAATTCTGATGCAATTGATGAAGTGTTTGACCAGGCATGAGGAGGTCTAAAAAAGCATACCAGATGATTCTAATATGCATCAAAGTTTGTGAACCACCACAAGGCACAAATTCTGTCAAGATTGTTCAGATTGTGCACCAATCCAAATCTCTGAAGCAACATTAATTACCATGGTACATAAGGATTATTGAAATTACACCAGAAACTGACTGCTGGATCAATTGATTCATTTACCTCTCTTCCTCATCCTGATAACAAGAAGTGATGCAAAGCAATAAGTAAGGAAGCAAAAAAATTGATCTTATTTGTAAATAACTGATCCTTAACTTGCTGAAGACCCTGGACGAGTGCTCTAAGAATGGTTTTGAAATGCTGGAGATAAGGTGAAGGTTGTCAAATGCTGGCAACAAGATTCAAAACTAAGTGGGCCATTAGCTTTTTTTCTAGAATGAAGAACTCTTGAACTCTCAACTGAATCATGTAATAGTACTTTGAGCATTGAAAGAGTATCTAGTAGAAAAAAAATAAGTATATATGTTTGACATTTGAAAATGTCTTCCCGAAACTAAACTTGAATCTATTCGGGGAAGAAATTTGTACATGACAGCATAAAGTATCAATACTTAAGATACAACAATTCAAATGGGATATGGATATACTTCTCTGAATACACATTTTCTTCTATAATAAAATTTCAAGTTAGCTTCCGTTTTTAGCTGTGCCATTTGCATCAGCTCAGAAAGTGAGGTCAACATGTAATTCACCACTCTTTATATTATCACTATCTGGCTAATTCAGTTTTGCGAAACTCCATGAACCAGTGTGTATGAGGACTTTCACTATGTCTGTTGCCTGAAGCAATTATGGTACCTCAGCAAAATGACCACAATATTGGCTTGGGACAAAATTAATCATTGCCTTGGAGTCATTGCTGTGATTCACGTCTGTATCATGCCTGCTATAGATTTTTTAGAACTTCTAGCATGATTCTTCTCAGATGTACTTCTGAGATCTTCCTTTCTGAAATCCCAAGCCTGGCAGAATAACTAGAATGCTACTGTTATCAGTATGAGATATAAACCACCTAGAACTTTGTGTGACATGTAGCATATGTTATGGGTAAAGAGGAGAAATAAAAAATTATTGATAAGACATACATTTTTCTTAATGATGGGCCAGGAATTCGTGTATAAAATTGAAAGCAAACTGTTACAAAGAACATTTGCCAAATAACCAAGTTTAATATTCAAATAGCAGGTATTGTCTAAATAATAATAAAAAAAGCTTCTTAGTAAAATGATACTCTGTTGTTAATTTCATGTTCTAGAAATACTTAATCAACTGGAATATTACAGACATCTGTGAATTTTTGACTTCTAGTTTTAAAATGGATTCTACAGTAAAGTTAATAAATACTTGCTTCATGTATATTTATTGACATGGGGTCTCGTCTATATGTATATCATTGTTAGTCAAGGAAATGCCCATCAGCAAATCATAGGAATAAAGTATCCCAATTAAAATTTGCCAGCTTGTCTGAACCTATGTTGATTCAGTTATTTTCACACTGGAAATGCTTACCTAAGTTGAAATACTTAACTCTTATAATTAAATACTTTATTGAACATGTACCAGCTGTACTTGACACTTCACTTTTACTAATCAGCCCAGAAATAGGTAACCCACCACCACTCCCTGATCCTGAGCACATTACCACAATGACTGACATTCTTGGTTTAAAAATAAAACCTTGTTTCAAATATAGCTTCTCGAGTTCTGGGTAATGAATATAGTTTCAAAAAAGTTGACATCATTTTTTCTGATTTCACCACAATTAAATACCTCCAGTATTCCTACTGGATATCTGACCACATCACTCAAGACTCTTGCAAGCTAGTGGGCATTTTAAAGAGGAGGAGGAGGAGGAGGAGGAGGAAGAGAACTGCATAGATGGAGTTAAACCCAAAGGCTATCCAATCCTACAATTTTAATAGTCATTTTGCTTATGTGAGTTAAATATGCTATTAGAAGTTGATTTTTACAGCTCATTTACCAGTTAGTGTATATACATTATGCAGATTTGCTTATGAGGAAAATATTAATATATACATATCCAGAACTAGTATATGCATCATGCCTGAAACCAAGCAGTACTCCAATACACTGTTCTTCTTAGAGGTCAGTTCTAACGCACACTGTTTCAAATAGACCCAATTTCTCTGCTGATATATATTCAAAATGCAGTGGGATGTGGTCATACACACCCAGAAATACCATCTTCGTGGGGTGGGGGTGGAGAAATCCAAACATTTTTTTTTTCTATAGCAATGCATTATTGGATATCAGATACAAACGTGCCTGTCAGCAATCCTAAGGTAAATGAAATATATTTATGTGAACCCATCCAATCTATTCTACAGAAAAGAAATTGCTTTATCAACACATCTCGCCACCCCCACCGTCCAAAGACTCTTCCCACCCCCCTACCTAAAAAGAAAAGAAAAAACTCATCACACTTCACTACGCAACTGATGGAGTATTAAACACTGTCTTCCAAGCTGTGGGAGTCAAAAAGAAGTCGCCTTCCTGCCACACTTCCCTGGTGCTGCAACGGACATAGCATCTCCTCCTGTCGACCTAGTATGATGCTCGCTCCCCAAGCACTGCAGTCCCCTCGCTGAGGACTGCCCTGGCCACACGCACATGCCGCGGGAAGTCCCCCGATGGGGACAACCACATACCTTTGCTCTCCATTTCGGTCCCTTTCGAGTGCTGGGAAGTTCAATGGAAGTTGGCCAGAAGATGCGGGCCCGCTTCAGATTCCCAAACCCGGGAAGCCAATCTGATGATTTCGCCCGTACTTCCTTTCTTCCCCTCAGGCTTCCTGAAAGATGGAATTTCTTAAACCTTGAAACTGCAATCAGCCACCGAAGGACACTTAGCAGCAGCAGCAGATTGCCTCTACAGGGGATAGGTTGCGACCTGGTATTCATATGCATGCACAGTGCCCGCTCAGTTTGTTTGCTTTTTTACCTGGGTCTGGAAGCAGCAAGCAGGAGCTGTCCTCGGAACGTGGTGCTGCAGGTGTAGTGACAGATCATCCCACTTTGCTCTCTGGATGTACAGCAGATTTGCATGGGCGCTGGCACGCATGCGCAGGGCGTCCCCCCNCCCAATTTCTCTGCTGATATATATTCAAAATGCAGTGGGATGTGGTCATACACACCCAGAAATACCATCTTCGTGGGGTGGGGGTGGAGAAATCCAAACATTTTTTTTTCTATAGCAATGCATTATTGGATATCAGATACAAACGTGCCTGTCAGCAATCCTAAGGTAAATGAAATATATTTATGTGAACCCATCCAATCTATTCTACAGAAAAGAAATTGCTTTATCAACACATCTCGCCACCCCCACCGTCCAAAGACTCTTCCCACCCCCCTACCTAAAAAGAAAAGAAAAAACTCATCACACTTCACTACGCAACTGATGGAGTATTAAACACTGTCTTCCAAGCTGTGGGAGTTAAAAAGAAGTCGCCTTCCTGCCACACTTCCCTGGTGCTGCAACGGACATAGCATCTCCTCCTGTCGACCTAGTATGATGCTCGCTCCCCAAGCACTGCAGTCCCCTCGCTGAGGACTGCCCTGGCCACACGCACATGCCGCGGGAAGTCCCCCGATGGGGACAACCACATACCTTTGCTCTCCATTTCGGTCCCTTTCGAGTGCTGGGAAGTTCAATGGAAGTTGGCCAGAAGATGCGGGCCCGCTTCAGATTCCCAAACCCGGGAAGCCAATCTGATGATTTCGCCCGTACTTCCTTTCTTCCCCTCAGGCTTCCTGAAAGATGGGATTTCTTAAACCTTGAAACTGCAATCAGCCACCGAAGGACACTTAGCAGCAGCAGCAGATTGCCTCTACAGGGGATAGGTTGCGACCTGGTATTCATATGCATGCACAGTGCCCGCTCAGTTTGTTTGCTTTTTTACCTGGGTCTGGAAGCAGCAAGCAGGAGCTGTCCTCGGAACGTGGTGCTGCAGGTGTAGTGACAGATCATCCCACTTTGCTCTCTGGATGTACAGCAGATTTGCATGGGCGCTGGCACGCATGCGCAGGGCGTCCCCCCACCTCCCCTCTTTTCGCCGCCTCCCGCTCCCCCGCCCTTCTTTGCTTCTCTCCCCAATACGGTCCTTAGTTATCCCCGCTGAAGAGCTGTAGCGTTCGGTCACAGGGAGCGCTGCTAAAAATAAACGCCGGACCGGATTTTCCTTTGCAAACTAGCAAATGGATTGGATTGGGATTGTGTATCAATCCAATACGATTTTCCAGAGGGGATTACGGAAGCCTTACAGGAAACCGGGTTCTCCGAGCTGGGTATGGTTTTATTCAGAAGCAGAAAGAAAAGAGGAGCGTATTTGCGAAAACCGTGTAATGGTCACAATTTGGGGTTCTCTTCCTAGTTGCTGCAGTAACTTTCCAGGTGTATGTCTCCTCTTCTAACCATTTCCCCCACTGACTTTACGGTTCTGTTTGTATTTCCATATCTGTTATGTTTTTTTCTTCCAGGATAGAGTGGGAGTAGCCCTGGACCTACCAAAAATTAATATTCGTCTGCTGCTTTGCTACTCAGACTGAATTTTCTTGCCTCCTTAATATCCCTTTGGCCTCCAACTCAAAACTGTTCCGTGAACAGGCTACAGGGCTTCTAAATTCTCCGAACAAAGCCACTGAGGACATCCTGGGGGTGCTTTTTAGCTTCTTTCCAACAGTCTACCAAGATGCAGAGTCCCAGAGGTAGAGAGGCCCTTTATCGATAAGAAGTACTTTAAAGCTGTGTACATAATCATTTTTATAAAGACGAAGAAGAAAAATATTTTTCTTGTATAAGGTACTAGAGAAGGTTTCAAAGCCAAAAATACTTTATAGCACTCTTTTCATACAATATTCTAAAAGCCCACACTATGCTTAGTTTATCTGCAACCTGTGTAATAGGGCAATATTTACTACCTTTTTCTTTTTCAATAGTCCAGATTCTCCTGAGAGATAACTCTCTCTTTGAGAATAATAGTCTTCTATTCTCAGACATGAAAATAAACCTAGAAAACTAGTATCTAGAATGGCTAAGGGAGGAGCTGTGCAGGTTAATCCCATACCCCTGGTTACACAAAGATCCCTCCACAGTAAACTTCTAATCCCAATTTTCAAAACATTGAAATACAATAAAATATACTGCCAACAAGAAACCTGAGTTAGACTATAATTCTATCTTCCTCTGGTGATTCAGAGGGTATCCTGAGATTTCTCCAGTGCCTTAGGGCCATTATTACAAATATTATTCATGGCTCAGCCAGACATGGACATCCTTGTGGAGGAAACCTGTTGATAACTGCCATGGCTCAGCAAAGCCTGCCTCCATTCAGCATTGGGGAATCAAAACACTTCAGTATAGGATTACAGGTTACAACCTAGGATCTACCAAGTTTTAGGCTCTCCTATTGCATGCCCAAGAAAATATTTGGGGGGAAACCACAAAACTCCGTATTTCTTTACATTTTGATAGATTTTTGAAGTAGGCTATAGTGAGAGTAGATCGTTAAGAATAACAGAAAAGTAGATCCTTAAGAATAATAGTGTCTTTGGGATAAATAATTCCTGCTCCTAACACTGCACCCATTACATGTTCTTTTCCTCTCAGAACTTTTAGAAAAGGAGATACCTTTAGAGTCCATCTATGCACACCTGTAATATTTATTATTTTACAAATGGAGAGGCAAGGAGGGCACTTGACAAGACTCATGTAGGGGAGCAGAACCAGACTCAAAACCTAAGAGTCCTGGTAGCAACTCCAAGATGATTTTTTACATAACTACATCCCCACTATCTACAGTGAATGGGAATATGGAGACCTTCTGATTTCATAAATTTTCATTATTTTTACTCATAATTTCAAAAACCCAAATGCTTCAAAATGCAGAATCCATGGTGTGACATTCAAGACCTTTCTGTTATCTGGATCCAAACTGCTTTTCAGGTCTTCTCCAAGATAGCTCATACACAACACTTGCCAGGCCTTCCTGTCTATCATCAACTGCCAGAGTCCACCCAAACCCATGTCCATTGAGTTGGTGATGCCATCCAACTATCTCATCCTCTATTGTCCCCTTCTCTTCCTGCCCTCAATCTCTCCCAGCATCAGAGTCTCTTCAAATGAGTCAGCTCTTTGCATCACGTGGCCAAAGTATTGAAGTTTCAGCATCAACATCAGTCCTTCCAACGAACACCCAGGACTGATCTCCTTTAGGATGGACTGGTTGGATCTGCTTGCAGTCCAAGGGATTCTCAAGAGTCTTCTCCAACACCACAGTTCAAAAGCATCAATTCTTTGGCGCTCAGCTTTCTTTATAGTCCAATTCTCACATCCATACATGACTACTGAAGAAACCATAGCCTTGACTAGATGGACCTTTGTTGACAAAGTAATGACTCTGCTTTAAGTACGCAGTCTAGGTTGGTCATAAGTTTCCTTCCAAGAAGTAAGTGTCTTTTAATTTCATGGCTGCAGTCACCTTCTGCAGTGATTTTTGGAGCCCCCCAAAATAAACTCTGCCACTGTTTCCACTGTTCCCCCATCTATTTCCTATGAAGTGTTGGGACCGGATGCCATGACCTTAGTTTTCTGAATGTTGAGCTTAAAACCAACTTTTTCACTCTCCTGTTTCACTTTCATCAAGAGGCTCTTTAGTTCCTCTTCACTTTCTGCCATAAGGGTGGTGTTATCTGTATACCTGAGGTTATTGATATTTCTTCCAGCAATCTTGATTCCAGCTTATGCTTCTTCCAGCCCTGCGTTTCTCATGATGTACTCTGCATATAAGTTAATTTGCCATATAAGTTAATTTGCCATATAAGTTAACTTGCATTATCCTAAGCAAACCTCAAGATTCTCCTTTTCCATAACTTTACTTACACAGTCATTTTTGGAATAGCTTCACTACATTACACCACTAACACAAATATCTACATGTTTAAATCTTATATTTTCCTCAAGATTCAGCTAAAATTCTCTCACTCCTACAGTCTTCCTTGATCCTTTATATCTGAAAATATTCTCTAATAGGAAAAGCAATGTTCTATATTCACCTCTCTTATGTCACTCCTTACTTTCTACCTTGTATTATAATTATGTGCATATCTCATTCCTGTTACCCATCCTTACTTAAAAGTAGGCTCCTGATTCATCTTTCTATAGAGTAACTTGAATATAGGAAACACTAATAAATATTTGATGAATTAATAATATTTAGTATACATGTTTTGTGTATATGACATTGGCTACTTGCACTGTGACAACAAATAGTGTTGATAATAATATTGAGCTAATACAACTAAGAGTTTACTGTGCATCTGGCACTATCACAAGGATTGCAAATGTTATAGTGAATTTTATCTTCATAAAACTCTGCAAGATTAGTTCTGTTATCTATACTTTTAAGGTGAGCAATCAGAGGTACATAGCAGTTAAAGTATGAATAAAATACAGTCTCTGTCCTAGAGAAACATAAAGTTTATCAAAGGAGAAACATAAATGATTTAAAAATACATGGTAAGGTATAAGGTAATTGTCACAGAGTGGGAGAACAAAAGATGAGCTGTTAGCCTTTCAGTTCAGTTCAGTTCAGTTCAATCACTCAGTCGTGTCTGATTCTTTGCAACCCCACGAATCGCAGCACGTCAGGCCTCCCTGTCCACCACCAACTCCTACAGTTCACTCAGACTCACGCCCATCGAGTCGATGATGCCGTCCAACCATCTCATCCTCTGTCGTCCCCTTCTCCTCCTGCCCCCAATCCCTCCCAGCATCAGAGTCTTTTCAATGAGTCAGCTCTTCGCATGAGGTGGCTAAACTTTCAGAGTTTCAGCTTTAGCATCAGTTCTTCCAATGAACACCCAGGACTGATTTCCTTTAGGATGGACTGGTCAGATCTCCTTGCAGTCCAAGGGACTCTTAAGAGTCTTCTCCAGCACCACAATTCAAAAGCATCAATTCTTTGGCCCTCAGCCTTCTTCACATTCCAGCTCTCACATCCATACATGACCACAGGAAAAACCATAGCCTTGACTAGACAGATGGACCTTTGTTGGAAAAGTAATGTTTCTGCTTTTTAATATGCTATCTAGGTTGGTCATAACTTTTCTTCCAAGGAGTAAGTGCCTTTTCATTTCATGGCTGCAATCACCATGTGCAGTGATTTTGGAGCCCAAAAAATAAAGTCTGACACTGTTTCCACTGTTTCCCCAACTATTTCTCATGAAGTGATGGGACCAGATGCCATGATCTTAGTTTTCTGAATGTTGAGCTTTAAGCCAAC
>SJYA01000074.1:472447-498321 GCA_006410615.1 Neotragus moschatus | reverse complement strand
TAGATGTTTTTCTGGAACTCTCTTGCTTTATTGATGATCCAGCGGATGTTGGAAATTTGATCTCTAGTTCCTCTGCCTTTTCTAAAACCAGCTTCAACATCTGGAAGTTCACAGTTCACGTATTGCTGAAGCCTGGCTTGGAGAATTTTGAGCATTACTTTACTAGCATGTGAGATGAGTGCAATTGTGCGGTAGTTTGAGCATTCTTTGGCATTTAGAGGGTGGAATCCTTCAAGGTCATCCCCACTTATAAAAAAAAAAAAGAAAAGGGTCTATCCACCACCACCCTGAATGGGAGAGAATCTGAGGGCAGAATTTCTTCATGAAAGTGTTAATAAGAAGTCATTTCACTGGTTTTGATGAACTTGCTTGATGATGAATTTGGAAAATGGAAATTAGACTACCAGCCTGGTAATTTGCTACTTCCAGATGCCAAGAATTAGATGGGACTAAATTCCTTGTATTTGGGGTACCCACTTTCACTATCAAAAATTGCCCTAGTTTGAATGATAAATCACACAAGCATAGGATTTATATTATAATATCGAATAAGAGTAGCACTATCAACACCGACACTCCAGTTTAATTCTGGTTAACCTGTGTAATTGATTGGTTATCTGAGTATATTCACTTTCTTTAGCTTTTCTATTCTCTGCTAGAATGTAGAGAATATACAATATACACTATTGGGATTAATTGACATCAGTGTATTGAATTATAATTAACAATTTAAAGAGTTCTGCTAATATGTCAAATTAATTACCAGTCTACAAAGATTTTTTCCCTGCACATTTACTGTGGTCTTCCAGAAGTGGTGAATATAAACTAGGAGGAATCTGTGACCTTTTCATCGAATTATTTTCTTACTATTCATCTTTTATAACAGATGCTCTGTCTCAAAAATTTAAAAATTTACAATTGACCATTTAAAACTCTTTTTGCTGATGATACTAAGATCAACTCATGATTATAAGTGAATCGTCACTGTAAGATGGAACACCTCACAGTCTCTACTGAGGATATCATTGCGAACTGTCACCAGAGTGTGAGCTCAAGGACAAAAACCATGTCCACATGTTCACTTCGGCATCTAGAACAGTGTGTGGAACTTAGAAGGTTTTATTTAATACCTGATTGAGAAAATGAGAGTTTGATGAAATAAAGCTTTCTCCTTCGCCACAAAGCCCGTTCATTTGGCAAACAGGATACAGCAGTCAGCAATCCTAATGGCATAAACAGAGTCATAAGTTACCTGCAAGAGCAGAAAGATGATCACAGGCAGTTTACAATGTGCTCAGTGTTTGTTCTTGGACAAAGATCATAATTAATAAGGCCTAGATTCAAGTAACTCTTAAGCTGGCTAATAGTAGAGCCATGCTTTCACATAGAGTCTAGGAGGCTGGAAGAATTTAGCTACAGAGGAAAGAATAATAAAGTAAATGAGAAAAATTTCAAAGGGCAGAAAGGTAATATGTCAATGTGACAAAGCCATATGAAAATGACAGTGCTATAGAGATGGGGTACTGTCCCTCAAAGAGCAAGAATAACTTGCTTACATACTATGTGCAAACTTTTCATTCTCTTTCTTAGATAAAGGTAAAATTACACTCTCCCTACTCTCCCTACACTGTTGGTTGGAATGTAAGTTGGTACAGTCCCTATGGAAAACAGTATAGCGTTTTCTCAGAAAACTAAAAATATAATTATCACATGAGCCAGCAAGCCCACTGCTGGGAATATATCCAGACAAAACTATAATTCAAAAAATACATATATTCCTTATGTTCTTTTCCTTCTAGTAGTCATGTATGGATGTGAGAGTTGGACCATAATGAAGGCTAAACACCGAAGAACTGATACTTTTGAGCTATGGTGTTGGAGAAGACTCTTGAGAGTCTTCTCTCAAGGAGATCCAACCAGTCAATCCTAAAGGAAGTCAATCTTGAATGTCATTAGAAGTACTGATGCTGAAGCTCCAATACTTTGGCCACCTGATGCGAAGAGCTGACATTAGATAAGACCCTGATGCTGGGAAAGATTAAAGGCAGAAGAAGAAGGGGACAACAGAGGATGAGATGGTTGGATGCCATCACTGACTCAATGGACATGAGTTTGAGCAAGTTCCGGGAGATGGTGAAGGACAGGAAAGCCTGGCATCCTGCAGTCCACGGGGTTGCAGAGTCAGGCATGACTGAGTGACTGAACAACAGTCCTTATGTTCATAGCAGCACTGTTCACAATAGGCAAAACATGGAAACAACCTAAATGTCCATCAAAAGATGAATGGATAAAATGTGGTATATGTATACAATGAAATACTACTCAGCCATAAAAAAGAATGAAATAATCCCATTTGCAGTAACATGGATGCAACTAGACATTATCATACTAAGTGAGTAAGTCATAAAGAGAAAGACAAATGCCAGATGATGTCACATATATGTGGAATCTAAAAATGATACAAACGAAACTATCTACAAAACAGAAACAGACTTGTGGTTGCCAACAGGGAGCAGGGGAGGGAGAAGGATGGACTGGGAGTCTGGAGCTGGCGGATGCAAACTATTACATGTAGAATTGATTAACAGGGTCCTAAAGTATAGCACAGGGAACTATATTGAATATCCTGTGATAAACCATAAATGAAAAGAATATAAAAAAGAAAGTATATCTGATGCGGGCAAAGATTAAAGGCAAAAGGAAAGAGGACGGCAGAGGATGCGATGGTTAAACAGTATAACTGACTCAAGGGACATGAGTTTGAGAAAACTCCAGGAGACAGTGAAGGTCAGGGAAGCCTGGTATGCTGTAGTCCACGGGGTCACAAAGAGTTGGACACGACTTAGCAACTGAATGATAATATATATGTGTATACCTGAGTCACTTTGGTGTATAGCAGAGATTGGCACAACACTGTCAATCAAAATTAAAAAATTTTTTTTTTATTTTTTAAAAATTTAAAAATTACAGTCTCTCTAGTAAGAAAATGGCAAGTGATAAAGTTTCAACAGAAGTGTTTCAGGTTGCAAGTAAGTATGGAGGTAAATAAGGAGCACTCTGAAAGATAGGAAGTGGCAGAAGCGGATATAGATCATTGGGTGAATTTTGTCAAGGAATCACCTGTCCACATGGTTTAACAGTGATTTCTCTAGGGACAATTAAAAGTCTAGAGAGACTTGCAGAGCAGTGAAGCAGAGTAGTGATGCATGGGTAAGGCATCTGGAGGCCAAATGACAAACATTTTTGACATTTCTTGTCAAAAATGTCTTGACAATATTAGAGGTTTATACACAAGCCATCAACTGACCATTTCAAGGCCCATTTGTTACAGTGGCATTGTTGTTGTTTTAGTTGGTAAGTCTTGTCAGATTCTTTAGAGACCCTGTGGACTGCAGCCTGCAAGACTCCTCTGTCCATGGGATTTCCCAGGCAAGAGTACTGGAGTAGGTTGCCATTTCCTTCTCCAAGGGATCTTCCTGACCCAATAGATCGAACATGAGTCTCCTGCTTAACAGATAGATTCTTTACCACTGAACCACCTTGGAAGTCCATTATACTGGTATAATTCCCACTTAAAATGGAATGTGTCAATCTCATTAATGTTTAGGTCTCAAGCAGACACAGGTTGAAATTAGTTGAAACAGAATATACTTGGAAATAACACTTTTCAACTGATAGCTTCTTTTCACTTTGGGGATAGGAAATAACATGGCAAAATGACATGTAAAAGTTACTTCTTGAATCTGGTTGTGATCATATTAAAGACCAGCACAATTCTTGAGTTCTGGTGACCAGAGTAGACCAAATGTATGTCAAGTTTTAAAGATGCACCAGAAAAATACTGCCTCAAAGAAAGGTAGACATTTTCAATAAAGCCATTTCCTCATCCTGTATACTTTTCCTCAAAAATCCAAATACATGAATTGCCAATAATTTTTCTGGTTAAAAACAGCACTTGAATAAGCATTACTAAAAAGCCAATGAATATAACCAAAGCCTGTGGTTAATTCATTGAATAAATATTTAGGGAAAGCTTTCTATATGCCAGGTACTCATCTAGGTTTCGGGGTATGTAGTCTGTGGACTCAAAGTGTTCACATCGTAGTTTCACAACTATAAAAGGCTTCATAAATCTTATAATTCAAACATGTATTCCATAAAAGTTAAGTGAGTTGAAATCAAGGGCCCACTGCACAGCACAAGCAGCTCTGCCCAGTGTGATGTGGCAGCCTGGATGGGGAGAGAGTTCGGGGGAGAACAGACGCATGCACGTGTATGGCTGCATCGCTCTGCTGTTTACCTGAAGCTACCGCAATGTTCATTGCCAATCAGCTACACCATTGCACAAAATAAAAAGTTTAAAAGAAATAAAAAATACCAGTGGGAAAACTAATAAATAGATAATTTTATGTCTCAGTGCTCAAAAACTGAAGAATGCAAATAACAAGTATGAGAAGTATTTTTAAAGATTTATTTATAGATAAAGTTATAAATATCATAAGAAAGTATTATGAATAATTAATGATAAGACATTTTAAAAGTTAAGCGAATAAATATCCTAGAAAACTATTATTTGAAGTTATTCAAATATGTCTAGAACTCTGAATATACCAATAGCCATTAAAATGATTGATAAAAATAAAAATAAACCAATACAATATTGTAAAGTAATTAACCTCCAATTAAAATAAATAAATTAAGAAAAAATAAAATAATTCCCTCAGGAAAAAAATAAAAATAAAAATAAACAATGATGATTCAACATTTGGGAGAAAAACAGTGAGTTGAGGCCCAAAGTAGGGGAAAAAACAACTTTTCCCAAGTTAAGTGGTGAGTTACAAACAAGATTAGAGGTCTGCTGATGCCTCACTTCATCACGGTCTTCTCTAAATGATACGCATTCTTCGTGTTAGAGGACTGCCCTTTTGTATTGTACTGCAAACTTTATTCAGAACTCTGTTCATTTCACTGAAGAAGTTCTCACTGAAGGGCTGAAGAATGGTAACTAGCCCTAACACGTTACCAGCAATAAACAGCCTCCATAATGTATTCTGCATAAGGCTTAATGGATGTGGCACAGTGGATCATTTGAGTCAAGAACAACAAAGATTTCTTTCAATACCAGTTCTGTTGCTTGACGAACATCTTTCTGGTTTATGTTTATGTTCAAATCCCAATTCACTCAGCAGCTACAGCTACCCAGGCAAAGAAAAATGCAGAAATGAAGCAATTAGCCATATTACTATTGCCAAAAACCCACTATGAGAAAGGGAAGAAAAGATTAATGAGCAATTTCAGCCAACTGAAATTAAATAAGAGCCAAAGAATATAATAGCATAATAGTTTCCACAGGTGTATTAACCCAAGGGCATCACTAACAGGGACTTGGAGATTCATGGCCGATTGCTGACAATACTGACACCCTTACAATTCACCACAAACAAGACATGAATGGACTTTTATATTTGCTATCTTTCAGAAAAGCATTGTCCAGATTTTTTTCACATTGCCTTTTTTTCCTCTTTAATCATTTTATCCCACTGAGATGATTCTATTGGACTACATGTTAAGGAAGCACTGATAAGGGTTGTAGACAGAAACAGAACCAAACCTGTCACCCTCCACAGGGGGTTCTCATGCAATTTCAAGGCCTTGCTGTTGCAAGACTATGACTGAGGCCCCCTGGCCTTCTGTCAGTCAACGTCTGTCTCAATTTAAAATACCTATTGCTTTTCACATGCTTTTCATTTATGCGTATATATTATGACTATGAAACCCTTCCAAATTCATCCAATAAACATTATTTCCTTCTCTCTGGAGAACTGCAAGCTGTTAATAATTAATATCTGTTATAAAGAGGCTATTGGGGAGGGTTGAGACTTAATTTTGGTATCTTCCTCTGTGAAAGGAAGGACTTGGACAGAACAGTCTGTATGACCCCTAACTGCATGTGGACCACAGTAGCACTCATCAGAGAGTGCGCTGGCCCTTGGCTATCACACAGGATGTCACTGCACTTGGTGTCAATGTCAGAGCTCATAGGGCCGCGAGTGCTCCTCTGGCCCAAGCCATTTAATTTAAATATGACAGGCCGGAGGCCCACAGAGGGGAAGACTCTTGGGTCTGAACTTGAAGTTCCTTGAATCCACAGTCAGTCATTTCAACCATTAACTTACTGTCTCTTTACCACTTGCCCATTTTTCATGTGAATGAAATACAAAGTACTTGAGTACCAAAATAGACTGAAGAGATGGCCACTAGTGCCATTTAACTACTGAACAAAGAGTTAAAATCCCATCAAAATTGTCTCCTTCTACACCCGCCTCACTGCCCCTTTCTCCCTCTTTTTACTTCTTTCTTTTTCATCGCCCATATCACAACCACCCAAGCTGGCAGATGACTCAAGATTATAATAACTAAAGGAGAACAAAACTCAGTTTCATAGACCTATGGTCCTAGATAGAGACTTTGCCCTCACTCTTTCTCAGCCTGGGAAATGTACTTATACTCCAAAATCCAATTAAAATTTTCCTGAGAAAATGTCTCTGAATCGCCATATTATTTTCTATATTTTCATTCATACCTATCATTTACCTATATATCTGTCTCCATAAAGGTTCAGTCTTCCTATCACAGAGCAGTGTCCAGCATATAGCAGGCACAGAGTAATCATATCCTGGACTCATTAATGAGTCCATTAGTGGGCAATTAACAGAGAAGGTAATGGCACCCCACTCCAGTATGCTTGCCTGGAAAATCCCATGGACAGAGGAGCCTGGTGGGCTGCAGTCCATGGGGTCTGTAAGAGTTGGACACAGCTGAGCGACTTCACTTTCCCTTTTCACTTTCATGACTGGAGAAGGAAATGGCAACCCACTCCAGTGTTCTTGCCTGGAGAATCCCAGGAATGTGGGAGGCTGGTGGGCTGCCATCTGTGGGGTCGCACAGAGTCTAACATGACTGAATTGACTTAGCAGGAGCAGCAGTGGGCAATTAAATGAATGATGATCCAGATTGTTTCTGGAACTTTCCTTTCAGTTGACTTGTTCATTCATTACAGCTCAGTAACAAATACAAATGAGCTCTGAATATCAATGCTTATGCTACACTGGACCTTCTACTGGGTGCCGCAGTGTTGCTCATCAACCTGCTGTATTCTTGTTCTCTCTGAATCTCCAGAAACAAAGGTCTTCACTTTTGTCTTCTGAGATTTGAACTTTCCTTTCTCTTTATTTTGTATCCCTCTGGTCTTGGGGTGTCACACTTTCCTAACTGCCCACATTTCCTCCCACTACCACACACACAGAGTTCTCATTAACAATCTTTGGGCTTGCCTCCATAGACCTCCATGAGCAGAAGCTCATGAGAATCCTAACTCCGTTTTGACTGAGAATTCTAACTCATTCAAGAGCAGGAGGTATGATTTGGGCAAAGTAATGCTTGAGTGACAAATATTCCATAGATTTCGATTTTGTTGTTTCAAGTCCTGAATGTAACTGAATGGTACTGTTTGATCTTGCTACCCTCTTCCTTTAGTTTTGTCTCAGGTATTATTTCTTCTTTTAAGCAGGGAACTGAAAGTACCTTGATTCTTGTTTTTCTCCCTGAATAGAGGGTTTTTCTTTTCCCCCTTAAGTGAGATATTAGCTTCCAAGGCTAAATTAGCAACATGTATCAAGAATCCACCCAGAATACAAAAAGCCACTTTACCTTTCTATTAATAATAATGGATGTGGCATTTTCTTGACTGAATGTACATATGTTTGAGAAGCACATTTAAACTGAATGTACATATGTTTGAGAAGTACATTTAAAAAGATGATATATTCTTGCAAGATACATTACGATGCATTTATAAACACTATTTCCATGTTGATGCACATGCCAAATCATTTGCTACTATTACACTCAGTATTATTTGTTCTGGATAAGAGTGCCCAAAGATTAATGTCTTTTAAGTATAGAAAAGGGGCTTGCCTGGTGGCTCAGACGGTAAAGTGTCTGCCTACAATGTGGGAGATCTGGGTTCTATCCCTGGGTTGGGAAGATCCCCTGGAGAAAGAAATGGCAACCTACTCAAGTACTCTTGCCTGGAAAATCCCATGAATGGAGGAGCCTGGTAGGCTACAGCCCATGGGGTCGAAAAGTCAGATAGACAGAAACTAAAATCAAGGCATCTGGTCCCATCGCTTCATGGCAAATAGATGGGGAAACAATGGAAACAGTGACAGACTTTATTTTGGGGGGCTCCAAAATCACTGCAGGTGGTGACTGCAGCCATGGAATTAAAAGATGGTAGCTCCTTAGAAAAAAAGCTATGACTAATCTAGACAGGATATTAAAAAGCAGAGACATTACTTTGCCAACAAAGGTCTGTCTAGTCAAAGCTATGGTTTTTCCAGTAGTCATGTATAGGGGTTAGAGTTGGACAATAAAGAAAGCTGAACACTGAAGAATTGATGCTTTTGAATTATGGTGCTGGAGAAGACTCTTGAGAGTCCCTTGGACTGCAAAGAGATTAAACCAATCAATGCTAAAGGAAATTAGTCCTGAATATTCATTGAAAGGACTGGTGCTGAAGCTGAAACTCCAATACTTTGGCAATCTGTTGCAAAGAACTGTCTCATTGAAAAAGACCCTGATGTTGAGATAGATTGAGACAGGAGGAGAAGGGAATGACAAAGCATGAGATGGTTGAATGGCATCACCGACTTGATGGACATGAGTTTGAGCAAACTCTGGGAGTTGGTGATGAACAGGGAAGCCTGACATGCTGTAATCCATGGGGTCACAAAGAGTCAGACACAACTGAGTGGCTGAACTGAAAAGATGGACATGGGAGAATCACTAAAGGAATGGTACCTTGTTACATTTGAGATTTTTTAAAATATATATATTTTTTCAAGTGTGGAGATCATGTAACAGGTGTCGCTAAGGCCTTAAATGAGGGACCACATGAGTCTGAAAGCTATCAAGCTGAAAGGAAATGAAGAACAGGAAACAGGAAAATTCTCTTTTAGTCCAGTAGACAGGGCTTTACGCTTTCCCTGCCAAGGGCCCAGGTTCAATCCATATTTGGGGGAACTAAGATCCAAAAAAAAAAAAAATCAATAGTTCATCCATCTTTTTGACACACTGCAAATACAGAATTCAGAAGAGAAATCAATGCAAAAAAGAAAAAAAAAATGATCTGCTCCTATGTAGCATCAGAGAATTTTTTTTTTAAAGATAGTATGGTAATGTAGGAAATAAAACAACTTTCTCAGACCCCTAAAAACCCAGTATAAGGTGCTCGACTAGCTTATATTTATATTCATGTATATTGTGAATATCATACATTGAATTTAACATTTTAATCAGCCTAACATCATGCTGAGTGCTTTGTTAATTCAGTTCAGTTGTTCAGTCATGTCCGACTCTTTTCGACCCCATGAATTGCACCACGCCAGGTCTCCCTGTCCACCACCAACTCCCAGAGTTCACTCAGACTCACCTCCATCAAGTTGGTGATGCCATCCAGCCATCTCATCCTCTGTTGTCCCCTTCTCCTCCTACCCCCAATCCCTCCCAGCATCAGAGTCTTTTCCAATGAGTCAACTCTTCGCATGAGGTGGCCAAAGTACTGGAGTTTCAGCTTTAGCATCAGTACTTCCAAAGAAATCCCAGGACTGATCTCCTTTAGAATGGATGGGTTGGATCTCCTTGTAGTCCAAGGGACTCTCAAGAGTCTTCTCCAACACCACAGTTCAAAACCATCAATTTTTTGGTGCTCAGCTTTCTTCACAGTCCAACTCTCACATCCATACGTGACCACTGGAAAAACCATATCCTTGACTAGATGGACCTTTGTTGGCAAAGTAATGTCTCTGCTTTTCAATATGCTATCTAGGTTGGTCATAACTTTCCTTCTAAGGAGTAAGCGTCTTTTAATTTCATGGCTGCAGTCACCATCTGCAGTGAATTTGGAGCCCCCCAAAATAAAGTCTGACACTGTTTCCACTGTTTCCCCATCTATTTCCCATGAAGTGATGGGACCAGATGCCATGATCTTTGTTTTCTGAATGTTGAGCTTTAAGCCAACTTTTTCACTCTCCTCTTTCACTTTTATCAAGAGCCTTTGAGTTCCTCTTCACTTTCTGCCATAAGGGTGGTGTCATCTGCATATCTGAGGTTATTGATATTTCTCCCAGTAATCTTGATTCCAGCTTGTGCTTCTTCCAGCCCAGCATTTCTCATGATGTACTCTGCATAGAAGTGAAATAAGCAGGGTGACAGTATACAGCCTTGATGTACTCCTTTTCCTATTTGGAACCAGTCTGTTGTTCCATGTCCAGGTCTAACTGTTGCTTCCTCACCTGCATATAGGTTTCTCAGAAGGCAGGTCAGGTGGTCTGGGATTCCCATCTCTCTCAGAATTTTCCACAGTTTACTGTGATCCACACAGTCAAAGGCTTTGGCATAGTCAATAAAACAGAGATAGATGTTTTTCTGGAAGTCTCTTGCTTTTTCGATGATCCAGCGGATGTTGGCAATTTGATCTCTGGTTCCTCTGCCTTTTCTAAAACCACCTTGAACATCTGGAAGTTCACGATTCATGTATTGCTGAAGCCTGGCTTGGAGAATTTTGAGCATTACTTTACTAGCATGTGAGACGAGTGCAATTGTTCAGTAGTTTGAGCATTCTTTGGCATTGTCTTTCTTTGGGATTGGAATGAAAACTGACCTTTTCCAGTCCTGTGGCCACTGCTGAGTTTTCCAAATTTGCTGGCATATTAAGTGCAGCACTTTCACAGCATCATCTTTCAGGATTTGAAATAGCTCAACCAGAATTCCATCACCTCCACTAGCTTTATTCATAGTGATGCTTTCTAAGGCCCACTTGACTTCACATTCCAGGATGTCTGGCTCTAGGTTAGTGATCACACCATCATGATTATCTGAGTCATAAAGATCTTTTTTGAACAGTTCTTCTGTGTGTTCTTGCCACCTCTTCTTAATATCTTCTGCTACTGTTAGGTCCATACCATTTCTGTGTTTTGTGTACACTATCTTATTAGATCTGCATATGAACACTAAGAAACTGAGACTCCAAGAAGGTATATTACTTGCTCAAAATACACAGCCAGTTAGCTCTAGACTTAGAAATCCAACCAGTCACTTCCCGAATTTAAATCTTTGGCCTTTGCATATGCCTCAGACATATACTGGGTAGACAGGACATCTTCCACCACAGTGTTTGGATAAACTAGGGCTATAGGAGTTTAAGAAAGACAGCACATTTCTTTACCAGTCAGAGAAGGGGCAATTAACCTTGAAAGATAAAAAAGGCTTTCCAGTGAAAAAGCCATTTCTAACAGAAGTTTTAGCATTAAACTCTAAGTGGAGAGAGAATATAGGATAGATTTGAGGTGTAGCAAATAGTGTGATGTTCCTGGAGTGGGGAGGGGATGAAGACGAAAAAGGTGTTGAACCGATGAGAGGGCCTTAACATTTCCAAGATTCCCACTAGGGACACTATCATTACCAGTTCCGAGGGGCCAGTTTTAATTTCTGTGCCAATGGCTTTTGCCATTTCATGTAGTTGTAACAGTATTGGAAAAGAGGAGTTGCTTGCATGGAAGTGCCTTGTAGTGTAACTTATTTACCTCTACTAAAGTCCTGGGCATACTCTCCACTGATTGTTTCCATACTTATATTACCAAACTAGCTCTCTGTTTGCAAAGGCTGAATCTTGTACCTGTGTTTTCTTCCGGAACTACCCCTTCTTTTGTGGCTCCTTTGAGGGTCTCACCTTGACTTTCCAAGTTGTTGAGACTGCACAAAAGAAATATGGGCCACATGCACATTTAGGTCTTTGCCCTTTGACCTCACCCACTCAGCAATTTGATCTGGGATTCTCCCTCTCCTTCACTACTACCTTTGTGGCTGACTTGCTTTTACCTCACCTCCCTAAAGAGTATGATACCAAGATCCAACTTCTGACCTTCCAGCTGTGCTTTTCTCTCTCTCCCTTAACTGTAGGCTCTGGAACAACCTTAAGGATAGCAGCCCTTCTATCTCGATGTCTCCCGGGGCATCTGCTCCCACAGAAATCCCATTGACTCTCCCATCTGTCCTCTGGATGGGGGAGTGAATAGCGATAGTACAATTTATTAGCCACTTACTCCATGCACTGTGTGTTTTGTATATATTATTTCCAGTGCTTATAACTCTTCAAGTTGGTGAATGATCATTCCTAAGATTCACAAGTTTATAAGTCAATAAAGCTAGCTAAAGCGGTTAAACTTGACATGTGGTTGAACTTGGTAATCACTAGTGAGCTGGATTTCAACACTTTTCTCCCACTGCTCTTTCTCACTTAAACATTTGCTCCTTTTAGTGTTTAATATGTTACTGCTACAATAAACATGAGAAATTGTTTTAATTTAAAGGCTCATAAAATTATGTCAAGAAATGAAAAATAACCCTGAATGTCTGTGCTCAGGAGAACTGAAGTAGGATAAATACTACCAAGTAGTTGAACTCTTATTATTCTCAAGAATATGCTAATATTTGAACTAGTTTATCAAACCACTCTGGTGGATATTTAAATGAACAGTTATAAAATTTTACATCGCAGAAGAACACATCATTTCCCTACTTCTGCAGCTCTTGATATTATTTATAGGTTTCGGTTAAGCCAGCAGATCTTTTTAATCCTTGTTTACATTCGTGAAATGGTGTGACATGTATTAGAAATAACTGTTTGGTAAAAAGTGAGGCACTCTGCAATACTAATTTTGGCAATCTTTAAAATCTAAAGATACGCTTAACCTCTATTTTCAATTCTGTCAACAAAAGGTAGTTATTATTAACAGCAGTTTGTTTTATGATATGTATTATTATGATATAATATTACATTACTATTATGATGATTTACTCTCACCTTAGCCTAAAAGAACCTCCACCACTGCACGTCCAGCCCGCACCCCAGCTCTCCCCACGCGTATCCTTGTCTCCAGCCGTGTGCCTCCCATCGTTGCCCCAAGGGCACTGTACTGCCTCCCGCCTCTGTGCAAGCATCTGTATTGCCCTTCCTGCCTATGAAGACTCCAGACTCCCTTTGCTTTCTGGCTCAGCTGGTAAAGAAAATGCCTGCAATGTGGGAGACCTGAGTTCAGTCCCTGGGTTGGGATGATCCCCTGGAGATGGGAAAGGCTACCCACTCTAGTATCCTGGCCTGGAGAATTCCATGGACTGTATAGTCCATGGGGTCACAAAGAGTCAGACATGACTGAACAACTTTCACTTTCACTCAAAATCCAACACAGGTGTCAGCTCCTCCAGGAAGCTTTCCTCTTATCCTCCAGTGTTATTTGATGCTTGTCACTGGGCTCTCATAGAGCCCCATACCTGTGTCCTCCATGGCTAACACTGCAGGGTGACCTTAAGTATCCCCTTTCAGAATTTAAGCTTTTCAGAGGGAAAGCACCACAAAATCACACATACAATATCGAGCTCAGTGCATCATCACATCTAACAGACACCAAAAAATATTAGTTGAAGGCAGGAAAGGGAAATTTCCTGAAGGAAAATCAAGGCCCATAGCAGGTATGTGATTTGCCCAATATCACAAAACTGGTAAGTGGTATAGTCTCTGTAGAATTCATTCCACCTGCATCCTGGGGTCAGGTCCAATCCACTATTCTACATTGCTCTATCACTAGTTTGGGGCTCTGGGTATTTCAGAAAGAGTGGAGATATAAAAACATTCTCTTATAAGTATTTATTTGATAAACTTAAAGAATTTGAAACAGAAATACTTAAACTAAATATATTACTTCAACAAAAACTAGAAATTGTACTTATTGTAATCTTTCCAGGGAAGTGAAGAACAAGAAGAAACTACTTCTAAAATGTATACCTACATATTTACCTAAGTTTAAACCAAGGAGAAGTGATTCATAGCTCAGCTGGTAAAGAATCTGCCTGTAATGTAGGAGACCCAGGTTTGATCCCTGGGTTGGGAAGATCCCCTGGAGAAGGAAATGGCAACCCACTCCAGTATTCTTGCCTGGGATAATCCCATGGACAGAGGAGCCTGGCAGGCTATAGTTCATGGGGTTGCAAGAGTCGGACACAACTTAGCAGCTAAACTGCCACCACCAAACCAAGGAGAAAGGTGATTCTATAACTCAAATGAATAGTCAAAATAAAGATGAGAATTTTCTTTTCTGTCTCATCCAAGCCAATATATTATTTATCAATAAAACCAAAGATTTATTATGGTTATTGAATTTCTAGGGCCATTTTGCCAAAAGCAACCAAAGTATCTGTGGTATTCACACCACATCTCAATCAAAGCAGTGGTTGGAAAAACCATCGTGATAGATCTGAGTCCTTATTCATCAAAGAATTTCTATATCATTCTTTAATTGAGAAGAAGTCAGATTTCCAGTTGTACAGAGCCATCTATGGCATATAAAAGACTGGATGAATTGTGAAATAGTAACTAGACATCAAGGATTCAGGTTGTACACGAGTAATCATTAAATTCTTCCTAGTAGCACTTCCACAGTATTGTGCCTCCAGTTAGGCAGAAGGAAATAAAGCTGGCTGTCAAGGGATAAAAAGGACCTTTTCCAACAGCACTTTCCTACTCCACTCCACTCTGCGGTGGAGGCCTCCAACAGAACTGCTCGAGGTGCCCGGGAGCAGCTTCTGCTTTCCTGCCCCTAGAACAGCATTCACCTCTGGAACGTGCTCTTCCCACTCAGTCTTTTTGGTAAACAACAAAAGGAGATATACTTTATTGAAGTATAACTGATACACACAAAAAAACTGTACATAATTAATGTTCATTATTTGATGTGTTTGGACATATGCACATACCCTTTAAACCATCACCACAATCAAGGTAAACATATCTATTATCTCCAAAAGTTTCTTTGTGTCCCTTTATTTTTATTGTTGGTGGTAGTGCGTTGTTTTATCTTTGTGTGTGGGTATAGAAATACTGGGCTTCTCTGGTGGCTCAGATGGTAAAGAATTCATCTGCAATGCAAAGACCAGGGTTCAATCCCTGGCTGGGGAAGATGTCCAAGACTCCGACATGACTGGCTCACTTTCACTTTTTCATGAAGAGAATGCTTCACATAAGTTCTACCCTCTTAACAAATCCATAACTCCATGACATAATATTATTATAAATAATATATAATGTATGCACTATGTTGTACAGTAGATTTGTAGAATTTATTCATCTTTCAGAACTGAAAGTTTGTATCAAGTTGAAAAATCTTTTTTGCCCAAATTCTTCTGTTAACCTACAAAGCTATCGGAAATACCACAACTTAGAAATAAAAGAGAAAAACTTTCCTGGTTCAACCAAATTCTCTTTACTCTCTTTGAAGAGTTATGATTCAGGTAAACAAATCCTGTCAAGAGCTATGTGTTGAATGAGTGGCCCCTTCTAAATATTTCTGTATGTTCCTGACCATCCCATAGTGAGGTTTTGGAGCGAGTCTTGTCATTTCTGTGTCTTTCTCTAGGTCCATGACCCCTCAACAAATGTGTCATATTCGCCGTAACAACCATACCACTGGAAATGGTACAAATGATCCATGTCATTTCCGTATTCTGGCTAAAGCTGCGGATGCTCGCTCAGAACTGTTGGTAGGAAATGTCTCTGAGCACCTACGAGGCTGAAAATGGGAAACATGCCTCATGCTCCTTTGTAGAATCTTGGGCTGGATGACCACATCTTTGCTGACTCTCTGCTCTCTGAGTCACCTGTACATGAAAGAGGAGCTTTTATCCCAGCATCTCAAAAATCCTCCACTTGGAAGAAAGAGCCTATTTTCTCTGAAAGATAAAAGTGAAATTGCAACGATGTGAAATGTGTCTCACCCAGGTGTGGGGCCCTGTAGGAGTCAGCTCTGAGACAGACTCACATGTCTCTCAATCAATAGGCTATTTTGAAACTTTCCTCTCCAAAATGTCTGAAACTGAGCTGACCAAAGCAACTCAGAAACGTAAGGCATGTAACTCGGGTCACACAATGTGCCTTTCAGTCACTGACATCATCTCTTATTATCGACAAATAAGGCAAAGGCACAGTTTGCAGTAGATGAAGACACATGACTCAAACCAAAGGTGCTCGGCTTCAGTTCCTAAAACGATTATTCTTACTTAACACAGTGTGGCCACTACCTACCCTAATCTCTGAGCTGCACCCTGTCTCTGCGTGTGGGATGTACAGTCCCTTTTCGTCTATGGATCTGCAGTTTCCCCTAAAGGAATAGGACCTTAACGATATCAGCAAACCACCATCAAAAATACTGTCTGACACTTAGTAGGCATACAGCAAACATTTGTTGAATTACAGATTGAATGGAAATTGATTGAGGATCGATTGATCCAGCTTTTAACAGCTCTTGAGCTCAGAGGAAAGGCACTCTGTAAATTAGGACTCAGGGCTGTTAACATGAGTTGGCTGCTGTTCAACCCCATATTGGGTATGATATAAACTTCTAAATACAGTCTGTACACTTAGAAGCTCAAAGGAGCTCTAGAGATTGCATTTATATCTCATGTAAATGACTTCTGAAATAATGATAATGATAACCCCTTTTAGTTGGAGTTCTTTTCAGTTTGCAAAGCACTTTCACATCCATTATCACAGTGACCCCTCCCAACAACGCTGTGGAACTGATCTCATCATCTTTAGGTTGAAGAAATTGGGCTCAGAAAAGGGACGTGACTTGTCACACCAGCTAGTAAGAAACAAAACAGGATCTCAACGTTAACCGTCCCCAGGCAGTACTTCTGGGACCACATGGCACCTACCTTTGAATTGATTTCTTTTTAAAGAAACAAGAATAATTCAGCCAAGACAGTTTAGTTTTTGACTGGACAAGTCTCAATGATAACTTCGTAAAAAAGTACCTCGCTTCAAAAATGGATTCTTGTTAATCTGGTTTCTTAACAGGTATTATGTTGCTTTTAAATCATAGTGAGTAGGTGTCATAAGAGACCTCAGAGCTCATTTATCCCTTCATTCAGATATCTACTATGATCCTACATCACTGTGAAGTAAATACACAGTTCTGGGGAGGGCATAGTACATAGTGATGTGTTTGCCATTAAGGATCCCAGCTGGACAAGAGCACAGGATATGAAACAAACAAAGTGGAAATTGATAAGCAGCATCTGCAAGTCAAAACAAAGTGACTGTTTGCAGTTAGGACATTCAGGGAAAGCGTCACGGCATTAGAAACACAGAGAATTACACCAGTGAGAACAGATCAAGGAGAGAGGGGCTTGGAGATGCAAAAGCAGAGTCAGATTGCCTTGTGGGCAGGAGAGAGAAGCAAGGATTTTTAGAGTACAGTCAGCCACCATACCCACAGTTACACATCCAACCAACCACAGAACAGAAATATTTTAAAAGTCCCTAAAGTTCTAAATGGAAAACCTTGAATTTGCCACACTGGCAACTATGTACACAGCATTTACATTGTATTAGTTATTATAAGTAACCTAGAGGTGATTTTAGGTTACTTCACCTCTAGGATTTATTGGAGAAGGAAGTGGTAACCCACTCCAGTGTTCTTGCCTGGAGGATCCCAGGGACAGGGGAGCCTGGTGGGCTACCGTCTATGGGGTCGCACAGAGTCGGACACAACTGAAGCGATTTAGCAGCAGCAGCAGCAGAGGTGATTTTAAATACATGGGAGGATGTTCATAGGTTATCTTCAAATACGGTACCATTTTATATAAGAGACTTAAGCATAGCAGATTTTGGTATCGCAGGGGGTCCTGGAACTGATCCCCTGCATACATACCAAAGGATGTCTGTATGCAGAGGGGTGGCGCTCCAGAGGCTGGAGCCAGATGGCAGAGGGCCTTGAATGCCAGGTTCATTTGCAGATGAGGAAACCAAGGCCCAGAGATATCTGGCTCTCCTCTTTTGGTCCTTTTCTCTCATACATTTCTGAAACTGCATCTGCCAATATCTTCTCAGGTGTTAACAACAAGGAAAACCAATGTCTTGACTAACAAAGCTAAAACACTTCCTGGGTATTTTCTCCCCAAACATCACACTGTCAAAAGGTAGAAAATACTACTTAACCTAGGCCCGCACACTAGGCTTCGGAAAATGTTTGGACGTGAGACAGGTCACAAGTGTGCTTTCTCAGGGAATGCTTCAGCTATCTCCACTTGACCGTGGCACCTCATCCCATGCCAAGCTTCTCACTTCCTTCTACTTCTTCCAGTGTGCTTGGCTTGAGCATTTCATTGGCCCTGTCACACACACAGGTGGCTTCCCATTTCCTGTAACTACCCTAGTCCCCTCTCTGAACCTGGCATCAGCAATTTTTGCTGTCTGACACAAGGCATAAGTAATTTGTCCACCTACAACTGGCCGTAAGTGATGCTCTTTTCTTCTGAGCACACAAGTGTATGTGTACTTTCGTGATGCTGTGGAGAGCAAGACAACCTTGAAACCAGTCAACGAATGAGGCAGAGTAGAAAGAGCACAGGTAAGGCAGTTAGGGAGTCAGAAAACCTGGTCTGGTCCTTTCTTTATAGACTCTAGTTTATTCTGTGACCTTGGTCAACCAACATCTCTCATCTCTGAACTTCTTTAGTTCAGTTCAGTTCAGTCACTCAGTTGTGTCTGACTCTGTGCGATCCCATGAATTGCAGCACGCCAGGCCTCCCTGTCTATCACCAACTCCCGGAGCTCACTCAAACTCACGTGCATTGAGTCAGGGATGCCATCCAGCCATCTCATCCTCTGTCGTCCCCTTCTCCTCCTGCCCCCAATCCCTCCCAGCATCAGAGTCTTTTCCAATGAGTCAACTCTTCGCATGAGGTGGCCAAAGTATTGGAGTTTCAGCTTTAGCATCAGTCCTTCCAAAGAACACCCAGGACTGATCTCCTTTAGAATGGACTGGTCGGATCTCCTTGCAGTCCAAGGGACTCTCAAGAGTCTTCTCCAACATCACAGTTCAAAAGCATCAATTCTTTGGTGCTCAGCTTTCTTTATAGTCCAACTCTCACATCCATACATGACCACTGGAAAAACCATAGCCTTGAGAGGACAACAATAATATCAAGCTGACCAGAAAACAGTACAGGTTTGTTTAAAGTACCTAATGGTTTAATGGATATGAAAGTTGTCTATAAGCTATCCATTGCTAAGCAAACTGGAGTCCTGTTATAATTATCATGATTCATCTTGTCACTTATAGGTTCAGTATTAACCATAAAAGAGACCTCAAAGATCATCAATTCCAAGTCTTTTGTTTTCTAAATAAGGAAGCAAGTCTAGAGAAAGGGGAAGTAACATGCTCAAGTCACACTCGAAGTTAATATCAAGTCTGAAACTAGAGGCATGACTCCCAACCCCGAGGTCACTGTACTAAAACCAAAGTCTATGCTATCAAGTAACCTTCCAAACAAGGCCTGTATGGGACTTAAGGTATTCTTTCAGTGATAGTTTCTGTGTTGATCAGAACAGAGTAAGGGAAGCTATTCACACCATGTACACTTAAATGAAAAAATGAAGCAGACAGATCAAGTGACTGGGCAAAGTCCCGGCAAGAAGAGATGAGTAAGAAGGAAAGAGCAGAAAGTCAGCTTCTCCCTGCGGGTCAGCCTTCCAGGTCAGATGGCACTGCCAGATTCCTGAAACAGCAACATTCTTTTTGCTGCTTCAAAATCACAAGGGCTCTCCTCCTCAGGAGCCGGCACAGTACACATCTATATATTTGAGCTAAACATTTCCTTTGAAGAGTCTCATGACCCCGCTCACCGTAATTTGAGTCAGGCCAGTTTTGCTCAACTCAGTCACCTTCTCACCCATACCCATCCTGATGATTTTGGCAAAAGCTCATTCCCTGGGAACTCTGGGCAGACAATCACCTCTGCTTAATCGTCCTCCTCCCCCAGCCTCCCCATCTATGATATCACGTGTCATTTCAGTCCAGGAAACAGAAGGTTCTCTTTAGTATAAACTCTAATTTCCTGGTCCAAAACCTTGGGGGTCACATGTGTTTCAAGAACTTATACTTACTTGGGTTTAGAAAGATAGTTCAGGACATTTTTATTATATACTACACAAATCTCTACAGGATCTGGGGAAGGATCTCATAATCAAATGCTTTACTATTTCTTCAACAAAATATTCAAATGTCCTTAATAAGTGGGCAAAGGAAGGACTATAAACAGCCTTGTTTTTTGACAAGTTAGGTTTTGCTACTAAATGAACTTGCTGCACACTTACAGAAACATGGTCAGATGTCCAAGCTTTCTGGACTTGGGAATTGCAGATAAGCGATGTGTATCTGTGCAGTTTCTCTGTTTGTACAATTGCTCAGTTTAAGTCAACTAACACTGATGCTTCCATTTGTCTCTCTAAGAGAATTATCAGTGTTAGTGGTCTTGTACTAGACTGATTTTTCCTGTGGACCTTTGCTTTCTTCATAAGGAAACACCACAGAAAATAAAATAGGTGTAAGGTAAGGTGTCATTGGAGAAGGCAATGGCACCCCACTCCAGTACTCTCGCCTGGAAAATCCCGTGGACGGAGGAGCCTGGTGGGCTGCAGTCCATGGGGTCGCAAAGAGTCAGACACGACTGAGCGACTTCACTTTCACTTTTCCTTTCATGCATTGGAGAAGGAAATGGCAACCCACTCCAGTGTTCTTGCCTGGAGAATCTCAGGGATAGGGAGCCTGGTGGGCTGCCATCTATGGGGTCGCACAGAGTCAGACACGACTGAAGAGACTTAGCAGCAGCAGCAGCAAGGTGTCATTATTGGTTGATACTTTTGCCTCTGTTTTCAAGAGTTGCATCTTTGGTGTTAGCAGAGGGACCAAGTGCCTGCTTTCAGGTAAATTATCAGTGTGACCATGGGACAGACAGAAAGACAGAGACAGGGGTCTACTCCAAAAATGATTCTTCTACAGACCGAGTTATGTCCCTCCAGAACCCATATGTTGAAGCTCTAATCCCCAAAGCAACTATGTGGAGATATAGTTTGTAAAGAGGTAATTAGGTAAGGTGAGTTTATAAGAGGTGGCAACCTAATGCAATGGGATTAATAAATACCCTTGTTAGAACAGACGCCAGAGCTTGCTCACTCATGCGTGCCTCCAGGCTGCAGTAGGCCACAGCAAGACGGTGGCTATCCGCCTGCAAGCCAGAAGAAAGTCCTCACAGGAACCAGTTCACTGGCACTTAGATCGTAGAGTTCCCAGCTTCCAGAAATGGACGAACAAATTTCTATTGTTTAAGCTACTTAGACCATGGTTTTTGTTATGGCAGCCTGAAATGACTAATACAATCATTGCTATAACTCTGCTTCTCATACTGACTATCTTCTTACGCCGTATACAGTCATGAGTTTTACTCATAGTAATTTTGTTTGGGGTACACCGTACAAGGCCTTACTATTTGTAGAGCATTTGTTGAACATGGAGCTCAGTGTTGGAAGATCTAAATTCTAGATCTGGCTTTCCCACCAGCTAGATGACTCTAGACAGGTCACTTCCTTTCTCTGGGACTCACAGAGTTACAGACTGGATAATCTCTAAGTTTTCTCCTGCAGTGATACTCTAAGATACTGAGACTTTAACCACACTCAGTTTCCGTTTCCCACAATTGCTTTTTTGGCAGTCAGGAAACTACACAAGAATCATTATGCCATCCCTTCTCCTCACTCCAACCCTAAGGCCATTTGGATTGTTCTCACACTTCCCTCTAGCGTGTTAGCAGGATCCATGGAGCTGTTTGTGTTGCTCAAGTGGAATAAACACGTCATGGGTGTCCTTGTAAGCTCGACTGTGGTTATAGCTGCCCCAAGAATTGCTGATGACCTGCATTTCTGAAAAGATGCTGAGATAAATGTAAATTATGTAAATTATGGCAGGGTCAGTTTGGGGGCAGGAAGTAGTTCTTCCCAAATTCTGCCATCTGGCGAAAGCCTGTGAGATAAGGAGGCAAAGATAAGGGAAATAACCTCTACATCTATGAACTACCTTCCCATCAGAGGGCAGCTCTGGAAAGGAGATACAAAGACATGGACGTGACTTCTTCCATCAGAAGAGTTTTTGTTCTGCTTTGCTTTCCCCACCTTGCTTCTGGCCAGAGATGCCTAATGCTGTGGCTATTGCTCTTACGAGTCAGGCAGACAAGTGGCCACGTCCTCTGCCCAGCTATCATTTCTTCCTCCTTTCCTAAGTAAGATCTTCTATGCTGGCATTCAGTTCTTCCCCTTTTTCCACCAAACCCTTTATCCCCAGGTCTGACTGCACTGCCTTTTCTCTTCTTATCCTAACACATTAAAGCAATAGCAACCCTATAAGAGGAAAAGCTTAATTTTACCCTCTAATCAATGTTCAAACTGCAATACAGCTGATATGTTATCACTGACATGAGCCACACCATCTTTGAGTTATATTGCCATGTCCCTCCAACTTTTACAAAAGTATTTCTGCCAGAGGGTTCCCATTTTGGTTGTGAATCAGAATCACTTGAAAATTTTGTTTGAAATACAGATTTCCAGGCCAAATTGCAGACATCTTGAACCAGAATTTGTAAAGTGTGCCTTAGAATCTGCATTTTACTAAGCTCCCCAGCACTTCCTAAGTAACTAGCCTAATGAGAGTCATGTGGAAGTAGTAATGTTGGTTTCTTGGTCACGGGAGCAGAGAACTCATGTCTTTAATTCTGATATTGGTGTTAATTCCTAATCTTTATTGCATATAACAAAAATTCTAACTAGTTTAACCAAAAAAAGGGAGGATTTATCATCAGGACACTGGAGTGGATCATGAAACACCAAGAAAAAATTGCAGCTGGGCTCGAGAACAAATGGAAAGTCACAACTCTGTCTCACATGACTGGTATCTGAACATCTACTTGGGTTTTCTGTCTCACCTCAGATAGCCTTCTTCCTCTTCTCAGTGACAGAATGTTAACTGCCACCATTTCCAAAGTGCTGCATTTAATAGACCATACGCCCAGATAACTCTCTCTCCCTCTCCCTCTCCCCTCTCTCCCTCTCTCTCCCTTTCTCTCTCTCCTATTAAAGGATTTCTGAATCACGTGTTTTTCTATCAGGTGGTTTCTTTGCCTGATTACTATGGCTGGCATGAGGTTGACATGGAAGCCCTCAGTCACCCTATGGCTCGAGACCGATGGTGGCTACAATTCTTGGAACATTGGGAAGTTCCTATAAAGGACAGTTGGAGGGAGCAGTGCTGGGTAAACAAAGCAATGGGTGCACCCTCCAATATCTCTCTGTCAGTGCTCATCATGGTGCTTTGTTCCTAATAAATGCTTAATGAACATTCATTAATCAGAGCACTGTGCCAGAAGTAGTCAGAAGCTCTGATCCCTGGTGACAGTACCAATACCGACTAGCTGTGTAAACATCAACTCTCTAAATCAGTGTATGTAAACAGTGCAAATAACTGTATGGTTATTTGGTGGACAGAAAAAAATTCCAAAACTTATACACACTCCTTTATAAGTATGATAAACCACAAAAAGCTCTATGAATATGAAGTACAAGTTTTATCAATCTTTAAAAATATGTTTGGATTGATGCCTTCCGATTAAGTATTAAAGACTTATGCCCCTGATTTAATAAGGTCACTTTATTTATGGGAATTCAAACAGAAACACAGAGTCTACCTTGTTTGAAAAATTTCCCTTTTATCAAAGTTATCTACAGTTTGAATATCATACTACGATAGAGTCTACTTCCAGGAGCAAGTCTGAAAACCAACGACATGCTAAACAGTACATGTTAAGCTCTTGACCCACAGGATCTCATTTAACACTGACAACGATCCTTTGAATTAAGTGTACGTAGTATCTTCAGTTTACATAAAAGGAATCTCAGTCTTACAAATGTTTGGATAACTTGCCCAAGGACACCCAGATAATAAGTGGTAGAACCTAGATTCAAACCAATTTCTCAATAAAATCAGTGTGCTGAAATTGGTCTTTCTTAACATGTCATGGAAATTTCTACCCAGAAACACATTACTGCTAACAGTTTTCCTATAAGTCACTTTAAGATACGATTACTAATTCAATAGTATCATTATAGCTAAAATATAGCACATTTCATCCTCAAGACTGAAGCTGTAAGTGTTCTATACTGAATTATTCCCTGAACCTCATTCTGATATATTTTTAATTGAAAAACACTGTTTAGACTAAATGTAAAAAAGTAAATGGCAAAATCTGTTTACAAGCCAGATATAAAATGCAAGATAATTCTTAAAAGCCAATAAAGATTCAACTTGTAAATCACCAACAAATATATCAATTTTTATCTTAATTTGTGACACTTTTGGTCCCATGACCTACCTCTACTCCTCTCTCTCAGTCTTTTCTCTTTTAGATGTAGCATTTTAATGCAGATTTTCAAACAAAATCAAAGTCCTCTTACATGATATAAACACTATAATGATTTTATACAACATAAAATCATTGAACCATAGAATATTAGAGTCAGAGTGAATCTTAGTAATTATCTGATATAAACCAGTTTTAAAAAAAAACAAACGGAGACCAAGAGAGAAAACTTAAATAGCAAATCTGTTTTCTTCTGTGTGTGTGTGTGTACTCAGTCATGTCCCACCCTTTGCAATCCCATGGACTGCAGCCCACCAGGCTCCTCTGTATTTGGGGATTCTCTAGGCAAGAATACTGGAGTGAATTGCCATGCCCTCCTTCAGAGGATCTTCCCAACCCAGGGACTGAACCCAGGTCCATGGAAAATTCCAGAGAGAACACTGATTTAGAAGTTAAAAAACAGAGTCACATTGCTAAGTACTATAAATCAATTTCCCATTCTTGTCTCAGCTTATCCATCTGAGAAAGATAAGCATGCATTAAATGATCTCTAAGAGAACTTCCACCTCTAGGGTATTTTTCCTTAATCTTTCTCACCCATGAAGCAATATGCAACTTCATATGACATATAGACTCACATCCATATTTCTTCTTATGCCTTGAATATTCATATTCACTTATTCCAAGTTAACTCAATATCCAGATTTTAAACTGATAAATAGGAGGCTATTGGTAGATCAGTTTCCATAATATTCAGCTTCAAACTCAAGTCCATCCTGAAGAGACCACAGATCTTATATAATTTTCTAGAATATGGAATTTCAGTCTAGCTTCGTTAGGCACTGTTGATAATCAGAACACAGGGCAATAAAAGAAGCTGTGTGTTTTGGATTCTTTTTGCATAAGTGACAAAATCCCAGCAGCCTGAAGCAAAATGAGAATATACTGGGGGAATACTTAAGTACCTTGTAAAATAACTCAACAGCAAAGCCACAACTGGCTTCAGGCACACCTGGAATCAGGTACATGAGACTCCTCAGAATGCCCTCCCCACTCCCTTCACTACTTCTCTCTAAAAATGGCTTCATTATTCTCTTGCGATAGTTTTCACCCTTCCCCACATTTGGAAAACATGTCTTCCAATATCAATGACATTCAACACCCTAACCTTTTAGCCCATAGAGAGTCACTGACCCTTCTCTTAGCCTGATGATCAAAAGTCTCAGAGAGGCAATTCAGACTTGGCTTGTGTTATGTATGCTGAGCCAAACATTGGGGTCAATGGTTAGTTCAGTTCAGTCGATCAGTCTTATCCGACTCTTTGCGACCCCATGAATCGCAGCACGCCAGGCCTTCCTGTCCATCACCAACTCCTGGAGGTCACTCAGACTCACGCCCATCAAGTCAGTGATGCCATCCAGCCATCTCATCCTCGGTCATCCCCTTCTCCTCCTGCCCCCAATCCCTCCCAGCATCAGAGTCTTTTCCAATGAGTCAACTCTTCGCATGAGGTG
>SJYA01000074.1:400815-467133 GCA_006410615.1 Neotragus moschatus | reverse complement strand
GGGTGGTGTCATCTGCATATCTGAGGTTATTGATATTTCTCCCTGCAACCTTGATTCCAGCTTGTGTTTCTTCCAGTCCAGCATTTCTCATGATGTATTCTGCATATAAGTTAAATAAGCAGGGTGACAGTATACAGCCTTGATGTACTCCTTTTCCTATTTGGAACCAGTCTGTTGTTCCATGTCCAGGTCTAACTGTTGCTTCCTCACCTGCATACAGATTTCTCAAAAGGCAGATTAGGTGGTCTGGTATTCCCATCTCTTTCAGAATTTTCCACAGTTTATTGTGAGCCACACAGTCAAAGGCTTTGGCATAGTCAATAAAGCAGAAATAGATGTTTTTCTAGAACTCTCTTGCTTTTTCCATCATCCAGCGGATGTTGACAATTTGATCTCTGGTCCCTCTGCCTTTTCTAAAACCAGCTTCAACATCTGGAAGTTCACAGTTCACGTATTGCTGAAGCCTGGCTTGGAGAATTTTGAGCATTACTTTACTAGCATGTGAGATGAGTGCAGTTGTGCGGTAGTTTGAGCATTCTTTGGCATTAGGGTCATGAGTTATTAAAGTAGTGATTCTCTTAAAAAGGAAGTTGATGAGAAAAGGGCCCTTGCAACCTCACTGAAAGGTTTCTACTCCAAAAATAAAGTTCTGGGTTCCATGAGTACAACGCTGGTATTTCAAATCTAGGGGGAAATTATTTTCTGATGTTTCTAGAATAACTGAAGTATAACAGGGAGCTTGAGATTTGCTGCAGTGGGAAAATTAATGGCTTGAGTGGAAGTTCAACCCAAACACCATGCACATGCATGCTAAGTTGTGTCCAACTCTTTGTGGACCTATGGACTGTAGCCCATCAGGCTCCTCTGTCTGTGGAATTCTCCAGGCAAGAATACTGAGGTCGGTTGCCATTTCCTTCTCCAGGGGATCTTCCCAGCCCAGGGATCAAACCAGCATCCCTTATGTCTTTTCCATTGGCAGGTGGGTTCTTTACCACTAGCAACACCTGGGAACCCCAAGCACATTTCTACTTATATTGTACGTGCCAATATGCTATGGAGATTGCAGTCTGTTTAAACTTTTTGAACAAAAAATATTATGTCAGTCTATCAAAAGCCCTACTTTAGATGGCAATACATTTTAAATTTACAGTGACTGACACTATAAATTAGTGTGAGAAAATATAATTTTTTATATAAATTCACCTTTCACACCTTTGGTTCAAGTGAAATGACATATAAATATGTTTATTCTCAAAAAACGTCATTACTAGCTATATATTTTATATACTCGGTCACAGTTTACCTAAGACTTCTATTTCTTTTTCAGCTTGTTACTCACCACCCAGCTGGAGTTAAAATACAAGCCCATGACAACAGGAGGGAATGTTCTGTTTCTAGACCCAGAGCAACCCAAGCTGTCCAATAATACTTAATCATTTTCCTGAGTTGCGGGAGTTAGAGTAGCTACCAACCAGCACCCAGCGTGGCCTGAAGAGGAGACACGGAGACCAACACTATTTCTCTTGTGCCAAGAGTCACATCAATAGTGGTTTCCTAGGAGTTGAGCATAGAGGAAGGAGGTTTGTATAAACAGTTGTTTTGATTTGTTTGACTTTTCTAGAAATGTAATAAATTTGTTAAAGGTATTCTAGATGTGAGAGTTTTTTCTAAACTTTTTGAGTGTAGTTTTGGTTCACAGTAAAATTAAAAATAAGATGCAGAGATATCCATATATTCCCTGCCCCCTCCACACACACATACGTAGCCTCTCCCATTATCAACTTCCCCCACTTCAGTGGTACCTCTCTCACAGTCACTGAATCTACACAAAGTCACCATTTCCATCCAAAATCCATAGGTAACAATAGGGTTCACTCTTGGTAGTATACATTCTACAGCTCTGAATAAGCATACAACAAACACATATCTACCATGACAGTATCTATACTACCATAAAAATCCTCTGTGCTCTATTTATTTATTCCTCCCTCCCCACCAACCACGGGCAACCACTGTCTCCACCGTTTTTACTGTCTCCATGGTTTTGCCTTTTCCAACATGACTTAGTTAGAATTATACAGTATAAAGCACTTTCAGATTGGCTTGTTTCACATAGTAAATGCATTTAAGTTTCCTCCATGTCTGTTTATGGCTTGCCAGTTCATTTCTTTTAGTACTGAATAATATTCCATTATCTGGATGTACCACAGTTTACCCAATCACCTATAGAAACACATCTTGGTAGCTTCCAAATTTTGGTCATTATAAATAAAACTACCACAAATATCCATGCGCAGGTTTTGTGTGAATATTAGTTTTCAGCTCCTTTGAGTAAATACAACAGTACAATTGCTATACCGTATGGTATTTTTATTTTGCAAGAAGCCACCTAACCATTTTCCAAGATAGCTATACCATTTGCCTTCCCACCAGTAGTGAATGAGAATTCCTGTTGTTCCACATCTTTGCCAGTATTTGGTGCTGTAAGCGTTTTGGATCTGGGGCATTTTAATAGGTGTATAGTGGTATCTTATTGTTGCTTATTGTCAGACAAAAAGTTCAATGGCACAGAATAGAGTGCTTAGGAATAGACCCAAAAAGTGAGAGTCAGCTGATCTTTGACAAGAATAAAGGCAATACAACGGATAAAGATAGCCTTTCAACAAATGATGTTGGAACTGAACAACCACATGCAAAAAAAAATGAATCTAGACACAGACGTTACATCTTTCATAAAAATAAGTCAAAATGGATCACAGACCTAAATGTTAAAGACAAAACATAAAAATCCCAGATGATAATAACAGGAGAAAATCTAGATAGCCTTCAATTTATGATGACTTTTTAAGTATGACCCCAAAAGTATTATCAATGAAAGAACTGATGAGCTGCATTTCATTAAAATAAAATTTTTCTGCTCTGTGTGAGACACTGTCAAGAGAACGAAGAGAAAAACCACAAACTAGGAGAACATATTTGCAAAAAGTCATATCTGATAAAGGACTCTTATCCATAATACACAAAGAATTTTAAAACTCAACAATAAGGAAACAAACCAATTAATTAAAAATGGACCAAGGACCTTAATAAACACCAACTAAGATATACAAATGACAAATAGCATGTGACAAGGTGCTCCACCTTTTGATCATATGTAATCAAATCTAAGACTTCTAGTAAAAAAAAAAAGTATTAGTTTGTTCCATTTTCAACGATAAGTTGAGATGACTATTAGATTTCTTAGTAACAACTGTAACAATATTCTATCTAACATTTTAAAGTTGATCTGTTAAAGATATTTATTTTACTTATGAGATAACTGTTTATTGGGAATACCATCTAAGTTTTGTTCTAATTCTAAAAATATGCTTTTGGTACTAGTTGAGTTAATTAAGGAAAATTGGTGAGGTCATAGCAGGTTAATTATCACAGTTTTTATCATGTATAATCTCCCATGATAGTTCATTATTTTAAATAAATACAGTTTTATATAACATTTTTATCAAATGAATTCAGTTATAATAGAGATAATCTCAAATGTATAAGCCAATTGCCTTTGGAATGATTAAAAATTTTAATGTAAGAAAATTTCTCTCACCCTTTTAGTAAACTGAGACATAAACTCCATTGTTTTTTAAGTAACTAAACACAGGTAAATACAGATTTACTCTAATTTTGTGATAAATGAGGATATAGAAACATTTACCAACCTTTTCCTTTGTCTATTTAAACATGAGTCAGTAATTACTCCATCTTCCCTTCTCAAAAGCACTTGTGTCAACAGCTTATCAGGCCCTCAGGTTTCTTGTTTTGAAACAAACAAACAAACAAAAAAAACAACTTACAGTCTTAGACTTCAATTTTCATCTTAATCCAGGATAAATGAAATATATATTTAAGATCTATAATAATGTACTTCCACAACACTATATAGTTTAATCAGAATCACAGAATAATAGAAATTTTAGAGAATGTCTAGTCCAAATCCCTTAGTTTTACAGACAAAAGAAAAACAACACTGGAAAATTAAAAAAATAGCTAAAAATCGGGACAAATAGATGTCAGACTTGAGAATTCAGTGTTCTTCTGATTCCCAGACCAGTGAGTTCTGACCTGCCCAAACTTCTTCAAAATAATGTTTCCTTAGGGACAACAGAGCTCAAAGGGGGCAGGAAACTATTGTATTCATGAGAATATACTAGGTTAATTTTCTGCTAGATGTTTAAGAGATACAAGCTTTGCCCTCAAAGAAAATGTAATCTTACAGAAAAGCTCAGGTAGATACATGTGAGAAATAAAATAAATTATAGCTTATTTAATTTAGATTAGAAGGAAACACTAGTGCACTTATTGGAAACAAATATAATCCTGAGAAATATACCTATGTAAGAGCAACTGATGATTTCCATCCCTCCTCAAAAATTAAGAACTCTTCATAAATATTACACACAGAAAAAGGACAGGTATACTGGACACAATTTAGAAGGGGAAAGACATGAAGAACCAGTGGTTCCGTGAATAACATAGAAAAGACAAAGCTTTTTTTTTTTTTCCCCACAGATATGGGAAAATACTGTGATATTCCCATAATAAAGGCCACTGTGGAAGAGACAACGTGACAGTGTGATGCCTTTAGTACATCTCAGATAGGTAACTTGACTCACACTGATAAAAATCATTTTTAAATGCTTTCCCATGTGCATCAAGAGACACAACTTTTTATGTCTTTACTTCCCAGGGCTTGATCGTATTCCTTCTTAGAGAAGAAATGATGCTAAAGGGGATCACAATATTTCAGATCATTTCAGGCTTCATAGATCAGCAGCAGCAGTTGAGTTGGACAGATCCTAAGTTGCCTGACTTTTATATACATTGAGGGCAGAGGAGTGGTGTATATTCCTATTGAGAATTATATCAGGCAAGAATGATGTATACACATCAGCAAAGATATTATTTAAAACATTGGGAGGAAAAAACAGGAAAGAAAATCTGTTACCTAGATCAATTTTGGTGATTAATACTACAGTAAAAAATTGCAAAAAAAACTGGGTGATTAAGCTGTCTATCTTCAGATAACATTAAGTTCTTTGCAAGGAAAGGGGATTGTAACTCTTGCCTGTTTGCATCATTTATTCTATTTTAATATCACACTGCAATAGTTCTGTTATGTCTTAACAGTAATTGTTGCTAGTCGAGAAGTACTGTCCTGGAAGCCATGTAGAAAGGAAATCCAGTAGGTTGCACAGTCTCAAGCAATGATAAAACATGTGTATATCAGATCATGCTGGTCCAGGAGGAGAAAGATATTCAAAAAGATTCCTATCACATGCATCTGGGTAACTTAATAAGCAATATCTAAAACACTAAAATGCAGCAATTTTCTGATCTTTGATATAAACCAAGTATAAAAAATTAAATCATAAGACCTACCTAAAGGCAATTCTCAAGGGGATGAAAAAAAAATTCAAGATAATTGTCCCAATTATCCTCAGAGACTTAGATCATGTTTTCATCCTTTTTTGTGTGTATGGAGGGGGTGGTTGTGCACATCTTGGTACTCAGACTAAGTGATAATATTTGTATGGGCACACTAAAGAAAACTGAGTTGTTTTGGAGATTCTTTAGAGGGTTTGGTTAAAAAAACTGTTAGATTTTTAAAATATATAAGCTAAATAAAATCACAATAAAAGATAATTAAAATCACATCAGATTTGATAAAATGTGTGAATAAAATAATTCAAAAATTTGAAAAGAAAGTTGAAATTTGTTAAAGACAAAATTTGTCAGTAAAATTTTTATGTCTGGGCTTGTTCTTGAAACAGCTGATTCCTGACAAGAATTCTTAATGATGAGCTCTTCAAATTGTCTATAGACATCATCAATGAGAAACAATTCACAAAAGTAGATGATAAAAAATTTAAGGCCACTTTTTTACAATCATCTAAATATTTAAAACTGTGGAAATTACATTTTAAAAACAACTCTTCCTTAACTTTAATTAACAGATGTAATGGTGATTTTTCACGTGACATGTAAGGGGAGTTTGAATGCAATGAAATTTTTTCATATCAAATATTTCAAAACAGTGATAATGCTTTAACTTGCAGATGGTACATATATTGTTAGAACAGTCCTCTAAAGCTAGTTCTGACTTCACTTGAAGGATACTTTGGCCACAAAATTGACAAAAGCCTCCTCTCCTAATAAAGACAGATTTGAAAAGTGTTCTCACCAGGAGCTTACAGTCAGCCCTCCACAAACCCTTACCAGCTGCACCTTGAGCTACATCAGCAGTTTTCTGATGAACTTGAACAGGAACTTCTGTCTCATCGCATGCCTCTTTTCCAAAATGGTCAGCCCCACACTCGGTACTTGGCAGCTGAGATGGAAATCTCGGTGAGAGAGCACCTCCTGGACACTCGGGGCCTCTTATCAGAACAGAGAATGCCAGCTTTCATTTTTTGAGTTTATGAGTTGCCGTGGGGCACACCCTCCAATTCTTCTCCAACCACCCTACCCTCTGAGGAGTCTCTGAGGAGGCTGTTTTGTCCTGAGCAACTGGCCAAAGGGCCTTAGCTGTGTCGGAGCCTCATCAGCTATAAGCTGATCCATTTCTCACTGCTCACCCATGAAACTCTTCCCAGTACACTGGTTGGGAAGTTCTGCTTTAGCGAACAATTAGTATGTCTCCATGACTTTCTTTCACAGGTTTCAATGTTCTCCAATTTTCTTAGGCAAGAGCTAGAGAGCAGCAAATTCAGGACTAGGAACTCTCACAAAATGTCTATTTTCATGTAGTCCAGCTGCCTGACGGATGACTTCATATATCTGTTTATTTGACAACTACTGACCAAGTGCTCATTCTGTCCAGACACTAAAATAATCTAAATAGGTTGCAAGTGGAATTGAGGAGAGGTTCTAGGAGCCTTCACTTAGGCACTGGGAGTCTGGAATCTTAACTCTACACTAGAACAATGGTACCACCCCCACTCCATGTGTGCTAAGTCACTTCAGTCGTGTCCTACTCTTTGAGACCCAAGGACTGTAGCCCTCCAGGCTTCTCTGTCCATGGGATTCTCTAGGCAAGAATACTGGAGTGGGTTGCCATACCCCCACCCAGGGGATCTTCCCAACCCAAGGACTGAACGCACATCTCTTATGTCTCCTGCATGGGCAGGTGGGTTCTTTACCACTAGCACTGCCTGGGAAGGCCATCACCCCTACCCCACGTCATATCAAATATCAAACCAGCTAACCAGTGACAACCCACACTTGCTTTTCCCAGGATGTGTGTTACCTCTCCAATAGTTGATATTTAAGGCCTACATTTCTCTGGACATGACTTATATATTGATATTAAGTGAGGGGAAATACCCAACTGTCAAGACATCTTCAAATCCTGGATCCTTTAGAACTTCAGCCCTAGAATTTCATGATGTCTAGCCCTCTCAAAGAGAATCTGCAAGAGGAACAATGAACAGAAGATTGAATATCAAGTTGACCGACTTTATCTTTCCTGGTGAAGTCCCTCCTCCCCACCCCTGTGTCCTAGCCTTGAAATATTGTAGCCAAAGGAGGGCTCATGTGGCTTATTTCTCTTGGGCTTCAACCATGTAATAAAACCTGCCCAATTTCCTACAAACCAAGTTAGGCTTCATTCTCTTAAGAACCCCGAAGATCTATGAACTAGGGTTTTGGGATCTGATCTTTAGAGTATATTAACAGAGACGATATGCTCTCAAGGGCAGGTGCACATGTGGCAGAGCTGACCATCTCATCTTTCCTACGTCCATAGGATGTTAGGTTACAGCTCGGCCTAATGGCTCTCCACTGCCCACATGTACAACATACACTTTAACAGCTCCCTGCTCTTTCCTTTCTACTCATTCTCCAAGACCTGGAAACAAAGTCACCCACATGTGAAGTGAAGCCCTCCTCACCACCCTTCTTCCCCTGTACTCATTGTTCTTGAAATCCTACAGTACTTTGGGTATTTCTTCAAGGCACTCAACACATTGTACTTTAATGACTTGTTTTATGTGTCTTAGTACCACGCTGAGTGGAGAACTCATTACATCCCTCAAGGGCTTGTACATGGGCTGAGAATGTACACACTACTTTCTCTATTTAACGGCTAGAAACCAACCTCCCATTTCTAGCTCAGCTACAGTCCTGCCTCTAGAGCATACTTGTATATATTTTCTTGATCCTGACATCCTGACACTTTTCTACTCTTGTCTTCTGGTCTTTCTTGCAGGCTGGATCCCAGGACTCCTCCAGACTCTGCCAGTAATTGCCAAGTAGATGGCAATTGCTACTCTGCTGCCCCCTAGGGGAACATGACCATCATAGGCAGGCTTTGGTCTACTGAAGATGAACCTAATCAAGCTACTGATGGACCTACAAGAAAAAATGTTTATCTCTGTGAACAACTGCAGGTAATAGATACAATACTAACTGAGCCTCAGGGGTGAAACTGTTTTCCATAATCAGGAGCTAATCTCTTAGCCTCTCAGACTCTGGCAATGGTATTGAGATACATCCATGTCAGTTGGGCTTCCTCACTCTCTGGACATTTTCTTTCTGGTTAATCTTCAACACTTTCCAATAATTTCTCCAAAATGTTTGATCCCAGAAGAAGCGTAAATGATGAAACACTAGGATTAATCTTTCAGCCTTCCCTTAAGTTTCGTCTTGTATTCCTATTCGCCAATAGAAAAGCAAAATTAAAGTTATGTGGAAAGAATCTTAATTGTTGGGTATCCTTTCTAATTAAACTATTCACCATACAATGCCTATAAAGTGCTCTGAAAGTCATTAGTGAAAGTAACCTCTTCTATAGAAATGCAAAATATTTTCTATCTTAGAGAGGACAAGGAACTTTAAGTAAATGCATTCCAATAACCATCACAGAAAGAACAGAAACAAAAGAATTGAATATATATGCAGTGGACGGTGAAGACATTTATACATCACTAGAGATTCACAATAAAGCCTGAAAAGAAATAAGTAGAATAGATTCTTGTAATGATTTAAGTTCTAAACTGGGGAAAATGTTATTCCTAAATTTGACGTTATCTAAATGTTGCGGTCCTTTAATGGACCAGAACCTGGAGGTCCAGAGTTGACGATAAGAAAGTGAAAGAGAGAAAGAAGCTAATATTCCCTGGTTTACACAGAGAACCAATAAAACCCTTGAACAGGGCTTGCACTGCTCACGAAGGCACAAGGCGCCCTCTCAAGTGTTCTTGGAAGCCCGGGAAGGAGAATGAGCTCAGCAGGTTTTTATGCTCCAGATAATTAGCCAGAGAAGGGGAGAGAGAGAGAGAGAGAGACAGAGAGAAAGACAGACAAGGGGACCCAAGCCTCTGTTGGAGGAAGGGTGCTTAATTATCTTTCTGTGAGTATATATAGGTTGTTGTACAATAAATTTCTTTCGACAATGATAAAGATCAGAAAACCAAACATACAGCAACCATTACCAAGGGAATAAGGGATTAATAATGGTCACAAGGTCAGGAGACAATCCATATCTCAAGAAAGAGAGTCGAGATTAAGCAGTTTTGCCGTAAGGAGAATATTCACTGAAGGAGATTCAAGCCTGTCTCATCCTATGCCCTCGGTCCTGGGAGTGGCATGCCTTTCCACTCGCTTCCGTTGCCAGAAACTGATAAGGGACAGAGGATTTATGAGAAACAGCACGTAGGAATCCTCCTGTTAAACATTCCCTGACATCTCACTTTGCAATTAGTGTATGTGGCAGTCAGTAAAGAAGTATATCCATATACAGGAAGAACATATTCTGAGATCACTGGTCAAATCCAAGATCACGGCCGTTTTTCTGCCAAAATGAGAATATCACAAAATCATGAGTCGTGACAAACCCATCTCTTGCGTCCCCAAAGGACATCATCTACTATGGAAACTCTATGTCACTGAACTGACAGAAGAGTACACTTGAAATATACATAAATAACACAGAAAGAACAAAAACACCTCATACACCCTCTTCACTGCAACACCAAAGCTAAGCAAGGGAAGTCTAAGACATGAAGCAATGAACAGAATTTGGCAGGCTACAGCAAAGTGACTGCAAGAATAAAACAGGATTTAAGAATGAAAATATTTGGCTAATGAAAACTGTCCATGAAACAACAATCGGTGTAAAGAAAACTGTACCCAAACGCACCGATATGAATTCAAAACAATGAAAGAAAATTGTGAAGATATGTAAGAGCATTTAAACTCCAAAATTTAAAAATCCAGAGTAAAAATAAACAAAGAAACAGTGAGACTGTGAGACAAAAGCGAACTGAAGCTAGCAAAGATTAGAAAAGAGAAAATCTTCTCAAAGTAGCAGTATATTACAAGGTGCCCAAAGGATTAAACTAAAAGCATAAGAAAACAACTGAACAATTACACTTTTAAAACAATATCTTTTACAACAGCATCAAAAAGCCTATTATCTAGGAATAAATCTAATTAAAATATGTGCAAGCTCCATAATTAAACCTGTCAAATATGATTGAGAGAAATTAAAGACAACCTTATAATGCAGAGATAAACCATATTTAAAGATTGAAAGATACCATATTTTAAATTGCATCTTCTTCCTAAATTACTAAATAGTCTTCTCCACAAACTACTTTGTAGATTCAACACCATCGCATTCAATCCCAGCAAGTTGTGTGTGTATGTGTGTGTGTGTGTGTTTGTGTGTGTGTGTAAACTGACAAAAGATTTTCAACTTTACATGGAAATGCATAAAACCTAGAATAGGCTTTGGAGAACAACAAATTTAAAAGTCTTACATCTCCAGGTTTCAGGAGTTACTTGAAAGCCACAGTAATTCACAAAGTGTGGCACTGTCACTCAGGGGCACAACCCGAGGGTCTTACTCTGTACCTAAACTCTGCATGGTACAAGTGCACCTGTCTTCAGTAAGGTGCCCTTGCTGAAGTGCACGCACCCCAGTCCCTCATTCTAATAAAAACCTCCCTCCAGGCAAACCTGGAGAATCAAAACTGACTCTGTCTTCTGTGTTTACATGACAGGAACAAGAGGCCTTAACCACCAGAAACTGGCACAAGCTGGCTGAACTTTAAAACTGGAACAAGAGTTGTTCTATAGTTTATTACCAGCTCATTGTAACAGGATCTCCATGGCCTGCACCATGGGTGTCAAACCCACTTCTGACTCAGATGCTGAAGGACCATACAAGGGCAGAAAACAGACGTGAACTGCACTTTGGGGAACTGTCCCCCATTTCAATGAATCAGGATGACAATACACCCTCACCCCGTATAACCTCACTTGTTATCTGGGGAAAAGTGCCTTCAGAGAGCAAGCTCCCCTTTCTCTAGTTCTTGGCCAATGAATAAGGTTTTCAGTTTGCTGCTACAAAAAGTAATTTCATTTTATTGATGAGAACAATAAAAGTAACAGCATTCGACATAGAAAGGAGAAATCAACCATAAAACAGAGTAAAGTATCTAGAAATATGTGTGTGTTTCTATAAAATCACTTGGTTTTCAACAAAAGTTCCTTTGCAATTCACCAGAGATTAGATGAGCTTTTAATAAAATGGTACTGGGCCAACTGGATAGTCATATGGGAAAAAAATATATCTTAACCCACTACCTCATATGAAAATTTTAATTGGAGATATATTATAAATCTAAATGGCAAAGATGAAACAATAAAACTTGTAAAAGAAGTGAAAATATCTTTATGACATTTGAGGTAGGGAAAGATATCTTTATAATCATAAAAGAAAAGAACTAGAGAAATTGGACTTTGTTACAATTCAGTTCAGTTGTTCAGTCGTGTCCAACTCTTTGCGACCCCGTGGACTGTAGCACACCAGGCTTCCCTGTCCACCATCAACTCCCGGAGCTTGCTTAAACTCATGTCCATCAAGTCAGTGATGCCATCCAACCATCTCATCCTTTGTCATCCCCTTCTCCTCCTGCCTTCAATCTTTCCCAGCATCAGAGTCTTTTCTAGTGAGTCAATTCTTCGCATGATGTGGCCAAAGTATTGGAGTTTCAGCTTCAGCATCAGTCCTTCCAATGAATATTCAGGACTGATTTTCTTTAGGATGGACTGGTTGGATCTCCTTGCAGTCCAAGGGACTCTCAAGAGTCTTCAACACCACAGTTCAAAAGCATCAATTCTTCAGCACTGAGCTTTCTTTATAGTCCAACTCTCACATCCATACATGACTACTGGAAAAACCATAACTTTGCCTAGATGGACCTTTGTAGGCAAAGTAATGTCTCTGATTTTTAATATGCTGTCCAGGTTGATCATAGCTTTTCTTCCAAGGAGCAAGCGGCTTTCAATTTCATGGCTGCATCACCATCTGCAGTGATTTGGGGGCCCAAAAAAATAAAGTCAGCCACTGTTTCCATTGTTTCCCCATCTATTTGCCATGAAATGATGGGACCAGATGCCATGATCTTAGTTTTCTGAATGTTGAGTTTTAAGCCAATCTTTTCACTCTCCTCTTTCACTTTCATCAAGAGGCTTTTTAGTTCTTCTTCATCCTCTGCCATAAGGGTGGTGTCATCTGCATATCTGAGGTTATTGATATTTCTCTCAGCAATCTTGATTCCAGCTTGTGCTTCATCCAGCCTGGCATTTCACATAATATACTCTGCATATAAGTTAAATAAGCAGGGTAACAGTATACAACCTTGACGTACTCCTTTCCCTATTTGGAACCAGTCTTTTTACAATTAAGCATCTGTATATCAAAGACATTATTAGGAGAGTGAAAAGACAAGATATATACTGAGAAAAATGTTTACATTTATATGGTAAAGGACTTGTTTCTGAAATATATAGGAAATTCATATATTAATAAGGAAAACCTCAAAGACAAAACAGTTTCAGAAAGGGACAAATAACTTATATAGGCAGTTTACCTAAGAAGATATATGAATATCCAATTAACATAAGAAAAATTATTCTACATTTTTAATAGAAAATGCAAACTTAAATGGCAATAAGATACCAATATACACTAAAATGACCACAAATAAATATGATATTAACAATATCATATGTTGGCAAAGATGTGAAAAAAACGAAGTTTCACACATTGCCCTGAGAGTATAAATTGGCCAACCCTTTAGATAATTATTTGGAATTACCTAACCATCTGAATCAGAAATTCTATGTGTAGAAGACTCAGACATACACACACATACACGTAGCTGCTCAGTCAAGTTCGACTCTTTGTGACCCTATGGACTGTAACCCACCAGGCTCCTCTGTCCATGGGATTTTTCAAGCAGGAATACTGGAGTGGGTTGCTATTTCCTCCTCCAGGTGTGGTGTGTGTGTGTGTGTCTGTAGTATACACACACCTGCAAGCAGAACATGTATAAAATGTACACAGGAGCTTTATTCCTAACTATTAAAAGCTGTTAAAAACAGGCAAAAATTGGAAACTCTAATGTTGCCAGATGGATTGCAAACATAAATGTGAAAAGACTATAAACCATTTAGAAGATAATATAGGAAAATAGCTTTAACCATCAGGTCAAAGAGATTTTTGTACATGATAAAAAGTTTGACAAGCTTTATGTTACAATAAAATTAAGAACTACTTATCAAAAGATATTAAGAGGATGAAAACACATGGCACGGAGAAGGAGAAGATATTTGAAATACTTAAAACAATTTTACTCCAGGATTTATGTGCAAAAAATATGTGTGGATATGAGTATAAGGAGGCATGGAGAAGAATGTTTGTAATATTATTTATAATAACTGAAAAACTAGAAAGAAGTCAAATATTTGTTACCAAAATAAGTTCATCTTATCTGACATGCAGCAAGCCAAAACACTAAGACATCAAGCAAAGAGGCAAGTCTCAGATCTGCGTCCCTTAAGGACCAGCAAGGAGCTCGGGGTATTTATGGGATAAAGAAGCAGGATGTTCAGAGGCATGGGGAGCATGCAGTGTGTGAACTTGGGGCAGATGATTGGGGAAAGATGTGATAATAGTCATTTTGCGCAGGCGTAACTAAGCTATAGGCCTTCCAAGGCCACGAGGACCCTTACACACATATCCAATTGGAGGGTCAGAGATCCTATCCAGTTTTAACCAGTTCAGCTCCAAACTAGCCTCAGCTGACTCCAGGTTCCTGGAAAACAGCTCTCCAGCAAGCATTTTATCGTTTAGAGTATGGGCAGCTTGGAGTATATGCAAGTTTTTTTTGTAGCAACTGTAAAAACAACCTTGATTGTGAAGGCACCATGTTACAGGTGAAACAATTTAGCTAATAATTACCTACGGTTTCACGTTCACCAGGGCTTCCCAGGTGGCTTAGTGGTGAAGAATCTGCCTGCCAATGCAGGAGACTCCAGTTCAACCCCTGGGTCAGGATGATCCCCTGGAGAAGAAACTGGCAACCCACTCCCGTATTCTTGCCTGGGGAAATCCCATGGACAGAGGAGCCCAGTGGGCTACCGTCCATAGGGTCTCAAAGAGTTGGATATGACTGAGTTACTAAGAATACATGCATATTCACCAATAATATATAGTTAAGTAAATAGTGGTGTATTTCTGTACTGGAATATCAGATAGTATTAGAAATTAACAAACAACTTTCTGAAACGGACAATTCTCACAAACTCAAAGGGAAGTAGAGGAAATTGGCACAAAGGATGATTCCATTTATACAAAATTCAAAAACACAGTCAAACTAAACTACATTATCTAAAGGTGAAGCAGCATACAGAAATGCTACAAAGAAAGGCAAAGAAGAGATTATAACATTTAGCAATGTATGTACATTTGTTAGGGCAAAGGGGGTTGTAATTGGGAAGAAGCACAGATAGGTTTCCAGGGTACAGACAATGTCCTATTTCTTGATCTGTGTACTCAGTCAGTCACTTGTATCTAACTCTGTGATCCCATGGACTGTATCTTATCAGTCTCCTCTGTCCACAGAATTTTCCAGGCAAGAATACTGGAGTGCATGGCCATTTCTTCCTCCAAGCGATCTTCCCAACCCACGGATAGTCTCCTGCACTGGCAGGCAGATTCTTTACCACTGAGCCCCTGGGATCTTGCCAGGAGAATCCCAAGGATGGGGGAGCCTGGTGGGCTGCCATCTACGGAGTCGCACAGAATCAGACATGACTGAAGCAACTTAGCAGAGCCCCTGGGAAGCCACATTTCTTGATCTGGGTGGTGTTTAAATGGATGTTCAATTTCAAAAACTTTGTTACAGTTAAGTTGTATATTTTATGCATTTTTCTAATGAGTATTACATTTCATAAAAAGGCTGACAAAAACTAGTTTCACTATCTGTCTATAATTACACTCACTCAGTTAAAGACTCCAATCCCAAAAGCAGGAAATATTTTTAAAGTTCCCCTTTCACTATAAAATACAAAATAGGACAGAAAATTTTATCTCAATAATAATTATATCAGTGAAACAGAGTTATGTCTTCCTATTATTCTCATTACACAGCCTATTTTTCTCTTCACCAGGAAAAAATAATTGCAAATAAATTGGGATAAAAGTGGACAAAGCTGGAAGGTTAGCAAGACAGAACAAAACGTCTTCATGAAGAAACATCTCCTATAATTTTGTCAGGACCCACATGCCGAGTTGGAAGGTAACAACGGTCCTTTCTAGCTCCTCTTGAAAAAGGAAAGGTAGGAGCACAGAGTGACCCTGTGTCAGGCACAGAGTAAGAACTACTCAGTGACAGGACGACCCAAAAGAAAATGTAGTCACTACAGGATTTAGACCCAATCAGATCATCACCCTCTACAGTAAAAACTATGCAAATTCAAAACTACTTTCTTCATAGACGTTTGCAGTGAGAAGATTGGATCCATGCCTGTTGGTTCACAGAGTGGTCCCCACACACAGAAGGTGGGGAAAGAGAGGAGGAAGAGGCAGGCCACTCCAGACAGGGTGGCAGTTTTAACTTAGGAGGCTTGTCAAGATGCGTCGATCTCCACACCTGCCCACCGCAGTCTTAAAAGTCCGTGCAGAGGCCTTAACGGAGTTGTGATGTATTCAGTACAGACGATGCCAATACCATAATCCCAAGCCTTGCTTTCTCAGGGCTGCATCCTTGGCAAATGACTACCATTGTGAGAATGGTGGGCCAAATGTATATTTCAAGGGCAAGGGAGGAATTGAGGAGCCTCCAAATGCCTGGGTCAAGCTCACTGGCCAATTAGAGGTTACTTCCTTTTGAGGACCTCCTCCAACTATGCCTTTTAGCCACCTTTCGCTAGCTGTGTAGCCTAGGAAAAAACCATTTGCTTTAAGCCTCAGTTTTGTCAATTATAAAATGAAGGAAATAATCTTCACCCTAACTAATCCCCAGGATATTCTGAGAAGCAAATGAAAAAATAATTGCAAATTCATTTTATATGTAACAATAGGATAAACACATGTGAGTTTTATAAGGTCTAAAAAGGTGATTTTTACATATGTGGAGTGAGTGGTGGAAACCAACATGGGGTTTTTTCAAACAATTCAAACTAAAACTATGAATCACTGGCATCAATAGTATTGCATAATATCCCCTGGGTGTACTGCAATGGGATAGAGATAAGACTGACAAATGCTGCTTTAAAAGTTATAGTGGGGGTCAGATAGCTAATCAACAACTCATCTGAAGAGTCCAGCAGTCAACCTTCCAGAATTAGTTTAAGAAGTGATAACATCGAAAGGACATGTCAAAAGAAAAACTCAGATTGTTTTGCCAATTTAGCCATTAATATCTGAGTATCTGTCAGTTCATTCAGTTAAAATAAATTCTTGAGAAACTAGGAAGCAAAGAACATGTCTTGCTTTAATATCCCCAGCACTGCACAATGCCTGGCATATGATGTTTATTAAATGACTGAATTAAGCGGATGGTTTTGTCTCTCTTATGCCCATTAAATCTATTAAAAACTTTAAAAATGCAAATGTAGCCCTCCCACAACATGGCATCAGTCCTGGTTGATTTTAATGGATTTTCTTTAAATATTCAAGGAATAGATCATTGTTAATATTTAAATACTCTAAATGGATTTTTAATGGCAATCCTTATAATCAATTTCACAGGGCCAGTCTTGATATTACATTTTTCTCTATCACTGTAGTCACTATCAACAAACTATATAATGGAATAAGAGTGGAAATCACATTTGCAGGAATGGGATCTCTGAAGAAAATCAGAAACCTTTACTGATGTACTGACATAATGGAAATAAATTCCATATTTCTAAAAGGGTGTAAAATATCAATCAATGTAACAGACTGCCTCAAAAATAACCGAAAAGGCTGGGAAAAATTTTGGGGAAAAAAAAGAAAAACTTACTACTTCATAAAATAAAACATATATTCAAGATACAATAATTAAGACACTGTGGATCTGAAACAGAAACAGAATGACAGATGAGCGGAATAGAATAGTACACTGAGCTCCAGAAGGCCCACTTCAGAAGTTAATACATGTTGTGACTTAACAATGAGAAAAAGACAGATTTAAACAATGGCAGGAGGTAAACAGACTAACTTTGCATGAATACAGCAAATCTAACATTTAGGATAGCCATATACACAAACTCCAGTAGAATTACCGAATTAAACATAAAAAGAAAATATACGTAGCATTCTTTTAATAAAATGCCTTTCTAAGAATAACTTTAAAATTAGTAATCATAAATGAAAAGATAAGTAGATTTCAGGTAAGGAAAAAGTCAATACTTCTCCATATGGGAAAACAGTAATAGCAAAAGAGCTCTAAAATGGTGAGGTCAGGATATCTTCACAAACTTTTTAAAGCAAACAGTTGAAAGCAACAATTGAAGTGAGGAAAAAAAGTCCTTTTTGAGACAAAACTAGGAAACACCGATGCCCCAAGTCACCTATTTTTGAAGAATTCCTGCCAGGAATGGTAGAGATTGGACCAAGGAAGGGAGGAAGCAGAACAGCATACTCACTACCGAGCTCAATGAGCTTGAGTCTGGAGATGAGGAAGCAGCATCTGAGAGCGTCTTTAGGAAAGGGAAGATTATGTGTTCCGTCCTATCCAACTCTTTGTAGCCTGCCACACTCCTCTGCCCATGGAATTTTCCAGGCAAGAATACCTGAGTGGGTCGCCATTTCCTACCCCCGGGGATCCTGGTGCCCCTGGGATTGAACCCGGCCTCCTGCATTGGCAGGCGGACTCTACCACGAGTAACCCCTGAGTAGCTCTCAGAGCCTCACTGAATCTTCTTTAATATCACAGAGAAGCAAAGGAAGTAAGGACAAATGAGGAAACAGATAGAAGAAAAGAAGCTTCCAATAGGCAACACTTGCTACCATGTACAGGGTTGGAAAGAATCTGTGATGAGGAAGAAGCTCGGCAGTTGCTAATCTTTCTCAGCCAAAATGAACAGGACTCAACCCCATACAACAAACCCTGTTTCATGCGGCCTTTGTTCTGTGACACAGAGAATTCCTGGGTGTTCCGTACTCCCCTATTACAAACAACTTGCCCAAGAACTTACCTCATTCAAAAACCAAGGTACTTGCTGTGGGTTGGGACCTCATGATGTAATTGTTATCAGAACTTCCTGGAAAAAAAAATACACACACACCCCCCCACCATTATAGGAAGGGAAAAGACATGGACAATATTTTCAGCAAGATCCCTCCAGCAGTATTTGGGACCAAGCCAGCAATAGCAGTAGAGCCTTTATGAAATAACTGCTGTGTGGTGGAAGTCAACCACTATAATCTAAAAGATATCAAAACTAAAAAGTTATCAACAAGTGCTCATTCATAAGAAGAGAAATACCATCCTGATGAAAAACTAGTATGGACTGTTCTGAGAAATAGCAACAAGGATAGACTTTCACAAGGTCAAAGTTCTGGTAACTGCAACAACAGCAGCAGCAAGAATCATATGGATGAAAAAGTGCTAAGGCTCTCTGGGCCCTTTCTTGAGAATTTCATCAGAAATAACAACCAAGAATTATTTTCCTAAAGGGTAAAGCCCTATCTTGAGAGGAAAATATTATAAACACACCAAACTGAGCAGAACAAGGACAATGAAAATTAAAAGACCAAGTCTCTAAGGAAGCAGATCCCAGAAAGCAGTGGGACAGCAAAAACAGAGACTAAAGTTTGGCTTTGGAAATACACTGTTACTACAAATTTGGTAATGTTTCTTCATGAATTCAACCAAAAATAACAGGGCAAAAGAGCACTAATACATGAAACATATTCAACACTAAAGTCATTTCAGTGACAACTAATGTTTGAGTCTCATGTTCCTTCAAACTGCTTTATTCACTTCCCATGTTGGCCAAAGATAAAACATAAAATGATATTCTATTTCCACACAAATCTGCAGTAGATACATTCTCCAAGTTCAAACTACAGTTCCAGAAGCATTTTCCAGACTTCTGGCAAAGGAGAAAAGGAAAAGTATATCCATTTGAATGTAGCATTCCAAATAGCAAGGAGAGATAAGAAAGCCTTCCTCAATGATCAATGAAAAGAAATAGAGGAAAACGATAGAATGGGAAAGACTAGAGACCTCTTCAAGAAAATTAGAGATACCAAGGGAACATTTCATGCAAAGATGGGCTCAGTAAAGGACAGAAATGGTATGGACCTAACCAGAAGCAGAAGATATTAAGAAGAGATGGCAAGAATACACAGAAGAACTGTACAAAAAAGATCTTCATGACCCAGATAATAACGATGGTGTGATCACTCATCTAGAGCCAGACAACCTGGAATGTGAAGTCAAGTGGGCCTTAGAAAGCATCACTAAGAACAAAGCTAGTAGAGGTGATGGAATTCCAGTTGAGCTACTTCAAATCCTAAAAGATGATGCTGTGAAAGTGCTGCACTCAATATGTCAGCAAATTTGGAAAACTCAGCAGTGGCCACAGGACTGGAAAAGGTCAGTTTTCATTCCAATCCCAAAGAAAGGCAATGCCAAAGAATGCTCAAACTACTGCATAATTGCCCTCATTTCACATCCTAGCAAAGTAATGCTCAAAATTCTCAAGCCAGGTTTCAACAGTATGTGAACAGTGAATTTCCAGACATTCAAGCTGGATTTAGACTGACTATGTGGATCACAACAAGCTGTGGAAAATTCTTAAAGAGATGGGAATACCAGACTACCTTACCTGCCTCCTGAGAAATATGTATGCAGACCAGGAAGCAACAGTTAGAACTGGACATGGAACAACAGACTGGTTCCAAATTGGGAAAGGAGTACGTCAAGGCTGCATATTGTCACCCTGCTTATTTAACTTATATGCAGAATACATCATGCAAAATGCTGGACTGGATGAAGCACAAGCCGGAATGAAGATTGCAGGGAGAAATATCAATAACCTCAAGTATGCAGATGACACCACCCTTATGGCACAAAGTGAAGAAGAATGAAAGGGCCTCTTAATGAAAGTGAAAGAGGAGTGTGAAAAAATTGGTTTAAAACTCAACATTCAGGAAAATCATGGCATCTGGTCCCATTACTTCATGGCAAATAGATGGGAAAACAGTAGAAACAGTGATAGACTTTATTTCGGGAGGTTCTAAAATCACTGCAGATGGTGACTACAGCCATGGGGGGGAAAAAAAAGATGCTTACTCCTTGGAAGAAAAGCTATGATCAACCTAGACAGCATATTAAAAAGCAGAGATATTACTTTGCCAATAAAGGTCCGTCTAGTCAAAGCTATGGCTTTTCCAGTAGTTATGTATGGATGTGAGAGTTGGATTATAAAGACAGCTGAGAGCTGAAGAATTGATGGTTTTGAACTATGATGTTGGAGAAGACTCTTGAGAGTCCCTTGGACAGCAAGGAGATCCAACCGGTCCATCCTAAGGGAGATCAGTCTTGAATATTCATCGGAAGGACTGATGCTGAAGCTGAAACTCCAATACTTTGGCCACCCTCATGCGAAGAACTGACTCACTAGAAAAGACCCTGATGCTGGGAAAGATTGAAGGCAGAAGGAGAAGGGGATGACAGAGGATGAGATGGTTGGATGGCATCACTGATTCGATGGACATGAGTTTGAGTAAACTGTGGGAGTTGGTGATGGACAGGGAGGCCTGGCATGCTGCGGTTCATGGGGTCACAGTTGGACACAACGGAGAGACTGAACTGAACTGTGTATGAAAGAGTGGAACTATGTTTCGTATTTTCTTTTCTTATTCCCATATGTGGCCCCTCCATAACTCCCTCTTAAGATTCTCCCTCATTCTATGACAATTTCCAAGCCATCCTCATAATTTTATAAATCTTCTTAATCTTCAAAGCCTTCCCTAAACATTTCAGCCCAAGATTTTCTCCCTAAACTCAACTCCTGTAATAACTATTATCTGGTCTTTTATTGACCCTTTCTGTATACATCTTTTCCTGCTTATTCTATTTCCTCTAACACCACCAGTTTCTCCCTGTATATGACATAAACTTCCTGAGGGAAAAAGTTACATCTTAGAGAGAGCAATCTGCAGCCATGGTTGGGAATACCTGAAACATTGGAAAATGTCAGCTGATAAACTACTTGAGTAGGTATTTTTAGTTACCATCATAAAAATAATAAATAAAGGACTATGGAAAGACTCATCCACACTCTGCTCTTACAAATTTAATTCAACCAACATTTCCTAGGTATTTCCTTACTTTTGGCTAGTCAGAGAGAGAAACCTTAAATTTCCTCTATTCCCAGAAAATAAAATGTAAGGTAGAATTATTTCCTGCAATGGTTATCAACTAGAGGCAGTTTTGCCCCGCAGGGATCTCAGTACTATCTGAAGTTTTTGTTTGTGAGACCAGAAGGAGTAGGATGCTATTGACATGTAGTGAATAGAGCAAAAGGAGGCTGTTAGGCACCCTGCAGTGCACAGGGCAGCTGTCCACAACAAAGGATTATCTGACTCAAAAGGTCAATAGTACCACGGCTGAGAAACTGTAATTTACTGTGCCAATGTTGGGCTGAGATATATGAAAAGAGTTTTCAATATTTTTCACCTTCTAAATTATTAAGTTTTCACCTGATTTATGTTTTATATCTGCAAATCTGGGGTTGATGTTCTCCCCTTCCATTCACTCCCATTTCACTAAACTAAGAAGTTCATGAAGCTAAAAACTGGTTCTCCTCTTTCTTTGAGGTCTTAATAACTGTTTGTTGAATGGATAATTAAGTACTGGAATATTATCCATTCTTCCTGCACTCCCCCAACACTACTGGTTTAACACTTGCTTTCTATAACAACTGACCTTTCAATAATCTTGATGAACCTTTAGAGACAGTCACATCACATGCTTCTTAATATTCAAGACAGTGGCAACTTTCCTTCAAGTAATTTCTATAGGAAATTCTAATATGTAAGGCAAATAAAAATAAGAGATGCTTCATTGAGTCAATGCAAGGGATCCAGGGGCTGACTGCCAGTCCATCTCTAAGGTTAACATTGCAGAAACCAACCCACTCAAATTACACTCAAGTAACAATAAAGAAAACTGAAAGAGAAAGTAACTAAAGTCAGAAGGCTAGATAGTGGCAGATTACTAAATGAAGCTGCATTCATTAAGCACCCTAAAAGACAGAGGCTTCCCTGATGGCTCAGTGGTAAAGAATCTGCCTGCCAATGCAGGAGACGCAGGTTCGATCCCTGGGTTGGGAAGATCCCCTGGAGAAAGAAATGGCAACCCACTCCAGTACCCTTGCCTGAGAAATCCCACGGACAGAGGAGCTTGGTGGGCTACACTCCATGGGGTTGCAAGGGTCAGACAAGACTTAGAGACTAAACAGCTACTTAATATTTTACTATGCTAATTTATGTGTTTTTATATATGAGAGTCTAGGGCTGATGCCCACTCACCACCGCATGCATCACCTAAAATCCATGAGATCCCTCTTCACATGGGAATTCAAAACCTGGACAAAATCTGTGGATCAACTAGCCATAGAGGCATTTCTTTATGAATCCTTCTTTCTAGTGAGACAGGTACTTCTGTGAGATCAATTTAGACAGGAAAAAATTTTTTAGGGCTTCCTTGGTGGCTCAGTGGTAAAGAATTTGTCTGCCAATGTAGGAGACATGGGTTCAGTCCCCGATCGAAGATCCCACGTGCTGCAGAGCAACTAAACCCATGTGCCCAAACTATGGAGCCCGTGTGTTGCAACTTCTGAGGCTCAAGTACCCTAGAGACCATGATCCAAAGAGAAGCCTGATTATCTGACTCCTTTTATATGAATTGTCCAGAGGAAACAATTATATAGAAGCAGAAAGTAGATTCGAGGTTGCCTGTGGCTGGGAGAGTTGGAAGGAGATAGGGGTTAACTCTTAAGAGGCGTGGGTTTTCTTTTATGGTGATAAAACTGCTCTAAAACTGATTGTAGAGATGACTGTGAGAGTCAGTAAATATACTAAAAGCCACTGAATTTTACACTTTAAATGAGCACATTGTACAGTATGTGAATTATAACTCAATAAAACTTATTAAAAAAAAAGAGAGAGAGAGAAGCCTGTGAACCACAAGGAAAAGTTGCCCCTGCTCTCCACAAATATAGAAAGGCCTGCATAAAAATGAAGACTCAGCACAGACAAAAATAAATAAATAAAATTAACAATTTGGTCAACTCCTTCACTTGCGCTTCTGTGTAAATAAATAATTATTAATAGAGAGAATGTTGTTGCATAACGGTATTCTGGAATTAGGACAATGTGTAGCCTGAAAAAGCATAGCCTGTAAATTTATTTTTAACCTCCCTAATACCTATAATTTTCATAATACATAGCTCAGAAAGATTGTCAAAATATTTTTGGTCGGCTGATGAGAATACTTAGAAGTAGTGATTCACTAACAAATAATGGGAAAGTAGAAAAGGGATGGATGTCTAAGAGAATCTCACAAGGAGTGGCTGAAGCATGAAGTTTTGTACTTATCAGAAGATTGCAGGATGTGTAAAAATGGGAGGCAGAACACAGGCAATTTCCTGTAACGACCAGGAACCATTCAGCATTCTATGCAGCTGGTGGTAACAACAATCTAAAAGACTTCTCTGGTGGGCCAGTGGTAAAGAAGCTGCCGGCCGGTGCAGGGGACATGCTTTGATCCCTGCTCCGGGAAGATCCCACATGCCCTGGGGCAGCAAAACCTGTGTGCCAAAACTACTGAAGGCCGAGCGCTCCAGAGCCCATGTTCCACAAGAGAACCCGGTGCACCGCAGCTGGGGAGCAGCCCCCACTCGCTGCAACTAGAGAAAGGCCACGCACAGCAACGAAGACGCAGCACAGCCAAAAGCAAACAAATGGATATTAATAAATGAAATTTTAAATAATTAAAAAACAATTTGAAGAGAGCTGCGTCTGGGCATAGAATGTAGGGAAAATGAAGCAGTCAAGGTCAAAGGTCAGAGATGTAGGCCAGGACCTTTTCTGTGTGGCTAAGGAAACCATTCCTGGGCTGTCAGACTTTTATTGTAGTGGGAATTCCTAGTAACCTACTTTCACAGCCTTGAGAAATTTCATAGACATAGCCCCTAGAAAATAAGTATATGTTAAGAAATTACATTAATGATTATCTTTCATGTTTTTCTTAAGAATAATCTCCTTGTTACAAACCCCAAGGCCAGACCCAGAAAGGAGTATGACTGGGATCATAAAAGCACGGAACTGGAATGCCGGGTCAGCGTCAGGCATGAATGCTGCCTGGCCACTTGCTAATTGTTCCCAAGAGACTAGCCCAGAAGGGAATGGCCTGGGGTAAACACAAGGAGATCTGGATTATGTCAGTGTAGTCCATAACATTTAGAGGTGTGTGATTAACACAGCTTGTGTCTTGAGAAAGATAAGATCTGAGAAAGCCTTAAAGTCTGCAATTAGGAATAAAAGCTGGACTCAAGGGTGGACTCTGCACCTCAGCCCAATAGAGGCTATAGGCCCTCTGACCCCATTGCACCAGATTTTGTGTTCTGTATTCATTCTCGTCGCTCGCTCTCAGACCATTAGGGCAACATTTTATTATGGTTCTTTCCCACATCAGCGTGCTGCTGCTAAGTCACTTCAGTCATGTCCGACTCTGTGCGACCCTATAGATGGCAGCCCATCAGGCTCCTCCATCCCTGGTATTCTCCAGGCAAGAATACTGGAGTGGGTTGCCATTTCCTTCTCCAGTGCATGAAAGTTTAAAGTGAAAAGGAAGTCACTCAGTCGTGTCCGACTCTTAGCGACCCCACGGACTGCAGCCCACCAGGCTCCTCTGTCCATGGGAGTTCCCAGGCAAGAGCACCGGAGTCGGGTGCCAGTGCCTTCTCTGCCACATCAGCCTAGAAAATCACAAAATGACTGGAAGTTCAGTGTGAAGCTGGAGTTACACTGTGATCGTGTTAGGACACTGCCCCCTCCAAAGTTTCCACCAGAAGGTGAACACATAGACTCAAGAGATCAAATTTAAGCAGATTATATACCCAACCTACCTTCATGTCACACAAACCCCCAAAAGACTTACTCTTAGAATTCTTATATAAAAATGTTGAACAGAACCAGTGTGTGAGTTAGCCAAGGTCAATGCTATGTTAGCAACTTGAAGAGCAAAAAAGGTTTCAGTTTTCCAGGAAGATCCTTCTGTAAGCAATAGCTTTATAAAATGCAGCAAACACAGCTGTGTGGATGGCACAGATTTGTGCCTTTGACCACAGGACTGGTCTTGGAGAACTTTCTGAACAATGTCGCCATCCCTGGAGTGAAAATTTTAAGAGAAGAGCAGGGAGAGGAAGAATAATATGAGATAAGTAAAAGCAATGTTTTTGCATTAATCTAGCCTCTTGGAGCACTGCCCCAAAATTCCATCCACCTCAGTGCATCTGCAGCCCTTGCAGGGGTCTACAAGTCCCACTTACCAGTCATAAATTGTCATCAATTAATCCTCTCTCCCATCTATTTCCTATCTTTGTGTTTATTCTCCCTTTCCAACCAACAGCTCTTCGTGGAGAGGTCCTTAAGGTCACAAATCTCACTCCTCAAGTTATGATAAGAGCAAACAAGACCCAGAAAAGGGGAGAGGACAGTCACTTGGCGAATTTCAATGAGCATTATGGAAAGTAACTGCCATTCACTGATGTGTTTATTGGAGGAAATTAACAGTGGAAACAGTGTCAGACTTTATTTTTCTGGGCTCCAAAATCACTGCAGATGGTGACTGCAGCCATGAAATCAAAAGACGCTTACTCCTTGGAAGAAAAGTTATGACCAACCTAAATAGCATATTCAAAACCAGAGATATTACTTTGCTGACTAAGGTCCGTCTAGTCAAGGCTATGGTTTTTCCAGTAGTCACGTATGGATGTGAGAGTTGGACTGTGAAGAAGGCTGAGCACCGAAGAATTGATGCTTTTGAACTGTGGTGTTGGAGAAGACTCTTGAGAGTCCCTTGGACTGCAAGGAGATCCAACCAGTCCATCCTAAAGGAGATCAGTCCTGGGATTTCTTTGGAAGGAATGATCCTGGGAGAAGAGAGATAACCATGTGGGGAAAATTCTGGTTGGGGTGGGGGATGGACTACATATGAAGTAGCAGTATCACATGTGAAGTATTCCTACCAATAGTGAATTTGAAGATTTTCATTATGACTTCATAGGAAATTCAGAAACTAAATGAACAACTTAAGGGCCAGACAACTCCAGGTTGCTAGATGACAGGTTTAACAAGCGAGAACTTATATCTGAGGTTAGATTTCTCTTGGTGGTTGCAGGAAAAGGAGATCTCATACCTGCCCCTACAGAATCTCAGTTCCCAGAGGCCGTCACGGGGTTTAGTCAATATTGAGTCCAGATGGTCTCAGCATTACTAGACTCTCAAGGCTGCATCCTTGAAATGGCTCCTAGTGTGGGAACGGTGGGCAGACCATACATTTCAAGGACAAGAGGAAGGATGAGGAGCCTCTGCCAGGGTCCAGCTCTAGGGTCAGCTAGAGGTTATACCCTCTTGATCAGTTCAATTCAGTTGCTCAGTTGTGTCCGACTCTTTGGGACCCCATGAATCACAGCCAGGCCTCCTTGTCCATCACCAGCTTAAGTCTATGGAACTTTGAATGAGTTATCTAATTCCTGAATCTTGGTTTTCCTAAATGTTTAGAGTTATTGTGAGATGAAAATAGGTTCATGAGTGAAAGCATCCAGTCGATCTGCACCAAGTAGTCAATCATGTTTGCTCTGCCTCCATACATGCTGGTGCAATTAATAAGATTTTTCAAATGATATTCTGTAGAAAAGAATACTCTGTGTGTAAATAGGTAGATTTATAAACCTGAAATTCAGATTATTTTGGAAACAGGCAATCTTAGATGGTGAAAGCCATAAAAGAAGGGAACAACCTCAATCCTGCATTTTACAGATAAGGATGTAAAGTCAAAGAAACAGGTTTATGCTTCTACTCACACTTAGCCACATTAAACTTCTGTGATAAACTGTTGGAACAGAAGATGACAGAAGAAAATGTATCAATGTACCCACCTTTCCCAAGTCACATTACAAATCTATTCATCCTAAAAAAAGAGAGGGAATGTGGCCTAAAATCCAAATATTTTCACCCCACCTGCTATGGCAAATTAAGGCTCAATGTGTCTTTAAAGATCTTTGAACAATAATTGTTTAATATGGGAGATGAACTGTGGTGTTGGAGAAGACTCTTGAGAGTCCCTGGGACTGCAAGGAGATCCAACCATTCCATCCTAAAGGAGACCAGTCCTGGTGTTCATTGGAAGGACTGATGCTGAGGCTGAAACTCCAATACTTTGGCTACTTCATGAGAAGAGTTGACTCATTGGAAAAGACTCTGATGCTGGGAGGGATTGGGGGCAGGAGAAGGGGATGACAGAGGATGAGCTGGCTAGATGGCATCACCGACTCGATGCACATGAGTTTGGGTGAACTCCGGGAGTGGGTGATGGATAGGGAGGCCTGGTGTGCTGCGATTCATGGGGTTGCAAAGAGTCAGACACAACTGAGTGACTGAACTAAACATACTAACATTTGAGTTTTCTGAAATTTCCTCATTATCCCAAACCACACAGACACCAAAATGTAGAGTCTCTCTAGAGTTTAATGAATGTCAGGACTCAACTGTGGATTCAAAACTAGTGGCTCAGATGGTAAAGAATCTACCTGCAATCAGGAGACTCAGGTTCTATCCTTGGGTCAGGAAGATCCCCTAGAGAATGAAATGGCAACCGACTCCAGTATTCTTGTCTGAAGAATTCTATGGCCAGAGGAGTCTGATGGGCTACAGTCCATGGGATTGCAAAGAGTCAGACACAACTGAGCAACTAACACTTTCATTGTCACTTTCAAACTTAGCAAAGGTCATACAACATTAGTATAGAAATTAAGTGCCATATGGCAAAGTTGCAGTTTATTAAACATGCTACTTTTGAACTCACTGCTAATAGGGTATCATTATAAAATGGGCATACAGAAAGAAAAAAATTAAATTTTTTACAGCTTGATTTCTTCCCTGTATAATGTATGTTTTCTGTAAACAGTGAAAAGAGATTTTTGCAATTAATTAACAGAAGGTAGAACTTAGGACGTGTTGCAACCAGTTCTCCACCGGAGAATATTATTCTAAATAACACTTTTTACCTATTTGAGGAAATTACAGCCTGAGAGGTACATTTTCTAAACTGGCTATTTTTCTCAGAGAGGACCATTAACTAACTGGATTGAATCAGTTTAAAACTATTAATACATATGTAGTTATATGATATTAATAACATAACAGGAAGAGGAAATGATGTCTATCCCCTTCCTTTAGTCCAAGTAGTAGTCAGAGCTCCATTTAATGGTAAAAAGGTTTGCCTGCAGATTAGAACATGGGGAGTCTTTCCTCAACCCCAAATAATGATGAGATGGGAAGTAGAATAGCCATACAAGTAGTCCCCTGGGTGACTCAAGGAAGAGGTTCTGGAGATTAAGCTTATCAGATGGAGTTCAGTGCCTTTCCCGAAGACAACCGCCAAGCTCTGGAGCAGCAGCCCTGAAGCCCCCTGATGCAGCAGCTGCTGCCAAGCACAGCCTCCCTTTCCCAGCCAGGCCATCCTGTCCAAGGCTGAACTCCAAGTCAGGAAATTTTTCTCAGCAAGGTAATGATCTGATACTAAATAATCAATACTCACCTGTGCCCAGAAAATGGGCTTAATCCTCCCAGTAAGTGTTACAAAACACCTTAAAGAAACATCCAATTCCTTTGGTGCTGTCAAGTGTGTGCGTGGTTTACAGGGCGTTGGTCAGTCACTAGGGGCTCTTCAGCTGGCCCCAGAAGCAACTGCGCCTGAAAGTAAAACTAGCCACATATACTTGCCTCTCATTTTCCTGAAAATAACTCTGTACAGTAATTTCAGGGATGTTTTTATTTAAAAAATGACTGGTCCTGTTTGGCTCCATCCACTCTGAAACCAATCATTACTTGCATCTTACTTCCACTTCAGCTGAGAAAGCCATAGACTCCAAAATAACTTATTCTTCAAATATGTGAAACCAGGTCCCATCAGAGAATTGAAATCCTGTTGAGTTATAGCTCATAAATTCCCACAACCTAAAGAAGCAGTTGTAAGTAATACTAACTTGATAACCTCTGCCTTAAGGCATTTTATATTGTACTTGAAACAGAGATTATTTTAACCAATTTTCAGGGCTTCAGAAGGACAGAAGTCAGTGATTTGCTTATGTTTCAGACAAGAAAAGGTACCAGACTACATTTCATTTCTACTCACCTTTAAGAACGTCTGACTGAAGAGCCCTAGGTTCATGGCACTGATAGCAAAGCCAAGTGCTTCCTCTTCCACATCCAGGGTGCATGTTGCTGCCCCAGCATCCAAAGCTAGACTCGCAAGCATGTCCCTGAATGGAGCAGATGGCACTGTATGCCCAATCCCTAACTAATGACTGTGGTCAGGGAAATGGCTATCTTGATTGGCCTACATCAATCAGGGTGCATGTCCAGAGCTGGGGATGAAGCTATTTCTCAAGAAGGACATAAATTACATGTAGGATAGGTAGATACCAGCAGGAAAATTTGAGACAGGGAAGACTGGACATTGGATTTTCATTACATAGAGACATCTGGCCTGAAAGACAACAGCAAGCCCAGGGCTATATCTACTGAAAATTACTAGGGGTATTACTAATAAGGAAACAGTTTCCAGATTACAAACTAACAAATAACAACAAAACTCCAAGGCCAGTATGTTTCTTTTATTATTACTTTTGTTTGATTTAAGATGGTTGAATGGTTTCATTTTCATTCATAAGCATTACAATAATTCCCATGCAAAAACCAAGACTGCATATGCCTGATTTCAATTGGCCAAAATCTACCCCATGAGACTGGACATTCAAGATCAAAGTGTTGCTTGACCTTTCCAACAGTAGACAGCACAGCAATCCTTTGAGAGATGGGCAGGCCCCTGGCCTCCCAAACACTACAGTTTGAAATGAGTCCATACCAAAACAGGGAGCCGGTGCCTTGCAGCACCTAGACCTGGCAAGTAGTTTCATTCTTAAAGACAGGACACCTCTACATCAAGGCTTCCACCCAGTTATTTCCTGGTTCCTGCTCTATGGCAAAACCTGCTTTTGAATTGGCATGGTATCTTCTATTTGGGGATTAATATTCAATTTTCCTTCTAGTTTTTCTCAAAACTCTCAGAAGAACCAAAGAGACTCTACAAAAAAGCTTAACCCTATAATGTCAAAAGAAATAAGGTTGACCTTTGAATAATGTGGGGGTTAGGAACACTGACCTTGTGAGACTGAATATCCATGTCTAACTTTATAGTGGACCTTCTACTCATGGTTTCAAACATATACATTCAACTAACACATTTAGTGAAAAAAAAAAAATCTGCATATAAGTGAATCCACACAGTTTAAACCTGTGTTGTTCAAGGATCAACTATACATACAAAGACAACTACTTTTTCAATCATACATTTCCCCCAGCTTCAGATAAAAGTCACTCAGCAGGTATAAAGCTTGAAAAACTTCTCTCGGTAAGATAGGAACCAGGAAATTCCAAGAGGACAAAATAGGAACCCACATAAAGGAGAATTAAACAAACACAAAGAATCATTCTATTGATTAACAGAAATGAGCTAAATGAAGAAATGATAGCATTTCAACAGTAGATGTCAATTTATATTGAAACACACGCATTGGAACTCCGACAATGGCAAAGATTTCATTAGTGCAAATAACAATTGTAATGGTATGTTCATTAATAGGATTTAAATAAGGCTTCAAATAATTACACACACTACAACTACCATTTGGAAAACCTTAATTCTACTTGGAAAGTTGTCAAAGACACCCTTCCAAACCATCCAAAGTTCCGATTTGAGGACAATTACATTCAATGAAGTTGCTCCAAACATAATTTGTAGCATCATCACTTTCAAAGTCTACATTGTTTGGCAGAGAGAGAGAAATTACCCTGGCCACTGGTCGAAAAAAGTATCGACAAATCCAGCCAACGTACCAGGTAGTTTCCAGATTCAGATGATTTTCAAATATCTGTAGTGATGAACATTCATTAAAAAAAATAAAGACAAAGAAAAGCAAAACAAAACATAGAATCCTGAAGTATCAGGAAGAGAGACTGCCCACTCTCATTAACAATTTTGCACAAAGTATGAAACAGAAAGAAGGGAGATAATTCATGGGCATTTCATCTATGGCTCAAGTTCTCCTTTAAAAAAAAAAAAAAAAAAAGCACCAAACACCAAAACAAAATAACTACAAAAAGTAAACAGCAAAATCAGAGGCAGAATATGAAATAGTAATATACTGTTTCAGAGTCTGCACCATCCTGCAGAACCAGGAAACTTAAGATGTGTTCTTAACAGATCCAATCCAGGCTGGATATGTAAAAAAAAAAAAAACCCTGAAAGACGGCATCACAAACCACACTACATATTATGAGAGTTTTAGACCCAGAGCAAAAAAAAAAAAAAGGCAGCAAAAATGCTCAGAAAAATTTGTCATCAATTCTGAAATGGGGCCTTGTGACATCATCAGGGTTAATGAAGACAGAGATGGACTTTCCCGGATTTTCAGTCACTAGCTGCTGCAGTTTTTTGGCCAGACGGTCATCGGGCTGGTTGGGGTCCCCTCCATCGGACTGTGGGGAGGGGATGCTGGTGGTGCTCCCGCGCCTCTGGAGCTCCAGCGTCAGCCGGTTGGCTGCCTTGACGTGCTCGATGGCAGTGCGCAAGTGCTCTGCTGGGTCTGAGCGGACCGAGGAGAGCTTCCGCGCGTGGAGCATGACCGTCTCCTCAGACAGGTGCTCCAGCATGTTGCACTGAGGGATGAAGTAATTGGGACACATCTTGTTGACCAGACAGTGCTGCAGGTCATCGATGAGGCCCAGCAAAAAGTGGGCTGCATAGTCTTCTTGGGCCAAGTAGTTGGCCGGAAGTCTGTCACAGGCCCAGAGCATCATGCTCCGCAGGTGGTAGGGGCTGATAGCCTTGGGCCGGGACAGGAGTTTAATGATGATGGCTTTGCAGGCCTGGTACGCCTGCATGAGGCTGCTGGAGATACACTTCTTCAACTGCACCTCACTCCTGGCAAAGGACAGCCGCCACTCATTGTCTTTCTTTCCCTTGTAGGAGCAAGCTGGTACCAGGTAAAACCCACTGATGACCTCTTCCTCAGTGATCTTCCCATCCCAAAAGTGGTTCTCCATCAGCCAGCTCTGGGCCACTGCTGGCCAACCTTTGAAGGAGACCACCGGGACAATATCATACAACATGCGACTGCTCCCCACACCCAGAATGATGGAGATGATGGTCCCATTCTTTTCCACTTTTTCCACCTTCGGCATCCCTCTCTGGGGTTTCTTCTGTATCTCTGAGAGGACAATGCTGATGGAGTCATAGAACCAGTCGGCCACTTTGGTTGGAGAGAAAAAGTAGTTGGTGGCACCGTTGATGTGATCTACGATGGTGCAGCAGTCTTTCCATTTACTGATCGTCCCCTCGTCGAAGAGCCGGAGGCTCAGCCAAGAGTGACATAAGGCTGAGTGGCGCATATCCAGTGTCACAGGCTGATTACGGTCATGCAGCTTAAGGGCTGGCACCAGGAGAGTGAAGTCCATGTCATAGTCGGTCCCTCGGGCATAGACATTAAGCTCATCTAAGTCCAGGTCTACCACGCCTTCTCGGACTCCTCCAGAAAGCAGCAGGTACTCGTTGGCCACTGGCAGTTTTTGGTCCAGCTTTTGCACCATTCCTAGAAACAGGAAGAGAAAACACGCTTACAGGGAGCACAGACACAAGAGTCTTATACATCAACACAGAATACGCTGGGCTTCCAAGAGCCATTATTTGTTATCAATACAAAACTACATCTTAGGCTGCTGCGCGGGCCCAGCCAAGAGTACTTTGTTCATTTTTATCGGTGCTAGAACCCATCCTTTTCCGAAAGATGGGAGAATTATGCAGATTCTTCTCTCATGGTGAAAGCACTGTCATTTTCCATCACAAACCAGGGCTCCTCTTCCCGGTCATCACCTTGGTTACTGGCATTGCCATCCCATTCAGTCGCTCAGGCTGAAAACCTCAGTACATTTCAACTCTTACTTGCCTTTCTACTGCCAAATCTTATCTGTATAACCTCTGCAATACTTCTCATTCCCTCCCCGTTCTCCATCTCTGCTGTCATCACATAAAGCCTGGCTCTTTCATTTCCTGCCAAAGCAGTCACCCTTCCCCAGCCCTTCCTGCTGAAACATTCCTCTATACAAGAGGAGCTGCAGACACTGAAAGTGGGATAGATACTTCCAGGGGCCAGTGAGGTCATGACTCTTAGAAATAATCCTAGTAAGTTACTGACCTTTTTCAATGTGTTGACACTTGAGCTGACAGTTGATGGTACAAAAGAAAAGGAGGGCAAAGTTGCTGGTGCCTTAGCATTAGTCGAGACAGTTGCACCAACTGTATCAACAGTCACTGGATTCTTTATTGTTGGCATGCACTAGCATTAAAAAATTAATAATCCAGTTTCACTTAAAATCCTTAATAGAAAAGGAAATTGGATTCATTTTCTTCAGTCCCAAATTTCAAACCACCTTTCTGTAGGATGAAATTGTAAACACTCCTGTCTCATACTAAATATCAATACAAAAGCGTTTCAAGAAAAGCCCTCATGTTTGAGTTGAAGGATAAATTAGCTGCTTTATTCATGGAGCATCACTTTTAATTTAAAGAACTACAGATAAACTATGTGTATTTAGACTTTAGTATATGATAGACATTTTTTCAAAACCTGAACAAATTGAGGCTGTCTTCACAAAAACTGAAATATTTATTGCCAATGAAAACACTGGGGCTTTTAAGAAAAAAATTAATTTAAAAACTTATCTTTTGCACGATGAACTTAATATCTTCTCAAATTGTATATTTTTCTAATGAGATTGGTAGTGAAACAACAAATGTGATTTTAGGGGATGATATTATGAGTTCTTTGAGAGTAAGAACCATGTCTCAAATATGTATTAAGGAGGAATAGAGGTCTGCACTCAGTGGGCATACAACTGAAGCTGTGACTGAATGACAAAGGAGAAAATTGAGGAAATAGGTAGGCTTAGATATGAAGTATTTATCCAAAGGCAAGACAGAAATGACTGTTCCACGAATAACATTTTAACAGAAATTCACTTTCCTTGCCTCCTGTCTTGTGTATTTACCTGTGCTTCATTGTCTGACAAACTGTCAGTATCACTCCATGACTTATTTAATATCTTTTCCTGAAAGATCAAAAAGAATGACTTCCCACTATCATTCCACTAGTCATCGCAGTTACTTTTAATTGGCAGTTTTTTTATTCATAAGGCAATCCCAAAGCAGATAAACTACGTATATGTGTCTGTTATCACTGTATTTCAGAATTTGGCATTTGTTTATAAAAATGTGCTCTTTTCACCTTTGAAATCCTATTTTCCAAACAACAAATAGTAAAGGATCACTTTCTTTTTAAAGCAGTCAATAAATTATCCGACATTGAAGAGGCAACAATTCATCAGAGACTTCAGTGTACCTGACTTTTTTAGACTGTGCACACTCTCTGTGCTGTGATACGGCAACAGGATCCCTCTTCAATAAAGGATTTCTTGTCTCAGCCCCAGTGGCTGTCAGTGCAATCCCTTAAGTCAGTGCAGTCTTACTGCAAAGAGCCATCTCAACCAAGATCACATCCTGGGGTTGGGGTTAGAGTGACCGGTACACACACTGTAAGCAATCAGTATGGAAGTGCCCCAGTACAGGATACTCTGACAAGTGACGGGAATCCAGAGTTCCCAGTGGGATCAACGGAGGCTGTCACTGTACCTGCAAGGACACCTGACTCCACCCTCCACCTGATCCTGCTTCTTTTCCCTCCCTTCCACAGGTGCAGGTCCCCAGGGTGCTTCTTTATAAATATGCTACCTCCATCTCAGGGGCTACTTCATGAGGAACCCAATCTCAAATGCTACATACTAACCCAAGCAGCCTTCACTACAAATCAGCACTGAACAATTTATTTTTCTTTTAAAAGTGATTTTTAAAAGTCAGACAGCCACCAGAGGTGAAAGTTATCATAACACCAAGACAAAGATGTTTACCTCACTTACCATATTTCAGTATTAATCTCACTTTGACAAAGTAATAACTACTACCACCCCAAGTTTTAGCAGTAGTTCTAAAATGGTAGGATTGAACTTTCAGAATTCCAGGTAGGTGCTGAAAATCATTTTTACTGTTTTACAGACTCACACGGAGGTACAGATACTGTCAAAAAGAAACATTTCAACACTGTAAAGCAATTATCCTCCAATTAAAAAAAAAGAAACATTTGATATTTAAATAATTTACTCATTATTTCATATATTGTTTCACTCTAGCATTTGGAGTGCCACAAATATACTTGGGGAAAACCTTGACATGCGGGGTTGTAATGTTAATGCAAGCTCACGTGCCTGAAGCAAATGAAGCCAAAGAAACTGCAATGTCGCAGTCTGGAGGAGAGAAAGGTTTACTTCAGGGCCCTGCAAAGAGGCAAGGTGGCTTATGCCATAAGAAGTCAGAAGCTCCCTCAAAGTTTTCAGCAAAGCATGTTTATAAGCCAAGTGAAGGACAGGGGTTGGGGGTTGGAGGGGGCTGTCGCAGGATATGTGTGTGATCAGCTTGTGCACAATTCTCTAACTGGCTGATGCTGAGGGAACAAGGTGGTGTTACAGGGCTCCAAAAGGCCTTGCAGCTTGTGTGTTCCTGGTGATTAAGTGGTTAACACTTTCCATTTGTCCGAAGAGGAGAGGTTTTATACATTTGCAAATGTATATCAAGTACTATTATCTAGGTACTTTAAAAAGGAGATAAAGGTGAGGATATGGGGGAAGGCCCCATGGGGTCCTGCTTGGTTACAGCAATTAGTAAGAAGATCTGAATTGATTAGTAGCACTGTTATATGGACACTGCACAAAATTCTATACATCCTTTGGTCCTAGGCAGGATCCAGCTGGCTCTGAGTGCACTGGCCAGGATCTGTCTACATAAACAGAATAACATGTGCAGTAATGGGCTGGGGATAATTTGTTTACAAACCAGTCATTGAACTTTACTTGGACTGCCACAATTTTGTTCCAATAGTTCAGTTCAGTTCAGTTGATCAGTCGTGTCCGACTATTTGTGACCCCATGAATTGCAGCACGCCAGGCCTCCCTGTCTGTGACCAACTCCCGGAGTTCACTCAAACTCACGTCNCAGTCACCGTCCACCAAGTCACCAGTGATTCTGGACCCAAGACAATAAAGTCTGTCCCTGTTTCCATTGTTTCCCCATCTATTTGCCATGAAGTGATGGGACTGGATGCCATGATCTTCGTTTTTTGAATGTTGAGTTTTAAGCCAGCTTGTTAATGTGTACTCTAGAATATTCCTTTTCCCTCCCAATTGTTGCTTATGTACCTAAAATGTTGACCCTTCTTTCAGAATAGCCACATAATGTATTTGCCTAAATTTGGATATTCAGGAGTTAGAATAATGTTGAACATTTCTTATTTCTTTAAAAAGGGGAAGTGAGAACTTGAGCAGTAGTGAGAATATAGCTGAAGCTCATTTGCTAAGCTCTTAGGAGTTAGAAACAAAGTCCCAAAGGCCACACTGTTCCGGAAGCTGATCCCCCGAGACCTCCACATTTACATTTAGCCTGCCTGAGCCCATTAGTCTGCAGTTGTACAAATTATTTGGTAGCACAAATTGGAGCCTTCCCCAGCACTATACAAACTCAAATGCCCTCCTTGAAAACTTTCCTGGGCTAAGTATAAGTGAAAATCAGCTGACATCAGCTATCATCCCAGATGGGTTGCCAGGCAACGAAAACACAGCCAGGGGCTGAGAGGAGAAAAAAAAATTCTACTGTACACTTTGGCTGTAGGCATTAGTTTCAACAAATGCCGTCTCTGAACTGATCCAAGGATTTTTTTTTATAATTACAGAATATTTTTGTGATATCAAGTGTCTCTGACTGTGTAGCTATTAGTAAATTATCCGAAACCGTGAGTGAGAACAAAAGAGAGATTGAACACATACCACTGGGCTTGTTAGCAGCAGAGAAAAAGAGGGATGGAGAGAGAGCTTATTCTCCTGGGTGGGCCTCTTCTTCACAGGGAAGCATTGGCATATATTTGCTCTTAAAAACAAAGTGAAACTGCCTCCCAGCCTCCCTATCCCTAACTGATTTAAACTTATTTCATAGTTTCTACTTAAGAGGACCTTAATATTACCGTTTTAGGTACTGGGTCCCAAAGTTTAAGGACTGAGTTCCTGTCACCCTCTTAAGTTCTTTGCTTTACAACATCAAGTGAAAAATGGAACTCTGCCTCAGACTTCCTTATAGTCCAGTGAATAAAACTTCCCCATTGTGTGGAATTCAAATTAACTTCTATCAGAAACATATAATACTGGATGGTTGACACCAGAACACAAGAACTAAGTGTCATCTGTCTCCTTCCATCTTCACAGCCTCACTGGCGTGCATATAGGAGAACCCAGCTAGTGAGCAGATGAGTGAAATTAGTACTCGTACGTGAAAGTGAAAGTGACATCACTCAGTCGTGTCTGACTCTTTGCGACCCCATGGACTGAAGCCTATCAGGCTCCTCCGTCCATGAGATCTTCCAGGCAATAGTACTGGAGTGGGCTGCCATTTCCTTCCCCAGGGGATCTTCCTGACCCAGGCATCAAACCCGGGTCTCCTGCATTGCAGACCATCTGAGCCACCAGGAAAGCCCAGTACTTGTACAGATTCCTTTAAAAAAAAAAAAAAAGAATTCCCAACTATGGTGAGGAGATAAAGATCTATCAAAGAAGTAAAACTTTTATGTCTTGCAATTAAAGCTACAGAATACCTTTTACCTCTCTCTATATCTTTGATTATGTATATAAAAAAGATTTCTTTGTAGATAAAAAAGACCTGAATATCTCAATAGTATTCGTTGTTTCATAAAAATACTATTACCTTTTCACCTCAACTTATATGAAATATCAATAACAGTGCCTTTATGGCACTGACCCTTAATAGTAGGAAGGGTACAGAATGGGATAAATTTGACAAAGTCCTTTTATGACTCTGATACATTCTCTAGGGGAGCAGTCTCCTTAGCTGTTAATAAATAATATAAAACCTTCTTGGAAGAACATAATAATTTATGCTTGAAATATTTTTGTCAAGCTTGATTGTCTGAGCTGCATTCTGAGAAGTGGGCATGGCCGTGCTCTTACAAAGTCACCAATCTTTGGGATTTTTAATGACTTCAACTTGAGGAGAGTTTATGCATTTTCTTGATTCACAGATAGCAATGATCTGTATGATGTCCCTCACTTTATACGTGAAACACTTAAGTTCAGAGAAGAGAAATAATTCATTCAAGGTCACAGAGCCCGAGGGACAGGCTAACAGAACTGTCTTACTCCCACAGTGGTTGTGAAGGTCAGAGTGGCACGCACACCCCATTCTCTCTATGACAATACCCGACTTGACATGAATGCAGACTGGCTGGGAAGGGAAGCAGCAGCGGTCTCAAGGCAAAATGCCAGCTTTGCACTTCTGTTGTTCAAAGCTTTAGTGTGACCTTGACAGGCAGCAGATCATGCCTGATCATCCGCATTTATCAGAAGGAAGAATGCACCTGATTTGTCTTACAAGAAGCTACTCATTTTTCCCAAATAAATACACTATGAAACACAGGAAATATACAAGTGAGACCAATGGGGCTTCCCAGTTGTACAATCTGCTGAGTGATCACTAATAGTAACAACTATATGTTTTTTTAATATAAGTCAGACAGTCTGTTTTATTTAGCATAACTCTGAGATAACTGCATATAATTTTTATTTTTTATTTGTTTTTAGCAATGCCATGTGGCTAAAAATGTGGGATCTTGGTTCCCTGACCAGGAATTGAACTCACACTCTGTATTGGAAGTGCAGAGTCTTAACCACTGACTGCCAGCAAAGTCTCCAACTACATGTGATTTTATTTAAATCTTTTAGGGCACTGATTAAATCATGGATGGTAATAACCTACTGACTAAATATATATAGTAGTAGGGCTGATTTGAAAGATGTCTCCTCAAAGAAGTCTTCCTTGATCTTTTCCCATCTTAAGACTAATAATGTCTGCAATTGGAAATAGAGCAAGACAGGCTTGAGTTTGAATCCTGGGTTTGTCATTTACTACTTAAGGAAGGCTGACAAATTAAATTCTCTGAGTTTCCAATTCCTCATCTATTCCAAATGAACAAAGAAAACTGCACTTCTAGGGTTGAGATGAAATATCTAAGCACAGAGTGGGCTTCCCAGGTGGCGCTAGTGGTAAAGAGCCCACCTGTCAGTGTGGGACACATAAGAGACATAGGTTCAAGCCCTGGATCCGGAAGATCCCCTGGAGGAGGTCATGGCAACCTGTTCCATTATTCCTGCCTGGAGAATCCCATGGAAATCCCATGGACAGAGGAGTCTGGTGGGCTACAGTCCCTAGGGTCATAAAGAGTCAGACATGACCAAAGCAACTTAGCACACATGCCAGCACATAGTATTTAGTTCATTCTCCCCATAAATTCTTCCCTTTCTCCACTACCTATAAAACTGGATTAGCCAAACAATTCCTATCCCACAGAGCTGATAATCTATCTCAAGGCTCTGAGGACGTGAAAGCCTACAAAGCACGTCAGATGAAAGGATGTGAGTGGAGCATCCTTCCCTCCAGCATCCTTTCCTCCCTGCGCCTAGACTGAAGCTGGTCCAGGGATGCCTCCTCTGGTGGCTGCCATGGGGCAGCATGGCGCACAGACTGGCACGTGAGGGTGAGCGGGATTCCAGCCCTTTCTTGTTTCATCAGAACAAACGTCCTGTAAAATGAACAAACTACACACCCCTATAGGATCTTGATTTGAATTCTTCCCTTAGCACTTTCTGTACCTATAATCATAGTGGCCGTATTCATGACTTACTGTTCCTCCTTAACAAGACAACAGCATAATGTATTTGGCACAGTAATGGGCAAAGAGGGTCAGTAAATAAAAAGATGCTCGCACACTCCCTCGTCTATGAGCTCCCGCTCCCTCGTCTATGTGCTCCCGCTGTCACGGTTTTATTGCTGCAGGGGCTAATACAGACTTTGGGATGGGTGGGCAACTCCGTAGTAGTTGTACTCTTTGTTTCAGTCAACTTGACTATTTCATCAACCACAACTTGAGAATCTTGGTATTTGCCATATAATGTACTAGGAAATATTATCAGCACATCTCTATAAAATCAAAGATTAGGTTGGGGAAAAAAGTAAAAGCCTCTCTAATCTTTCTTAAAAATTAAAATTCAAGTTCTAAAAGTTGGTGGATTTTGGCAAAGCTTACCTTACTAAGCTATTCTGAATAGAATGAACACGGGTTAGACATGGTTCAAGTACTAGTCATCAAGGACCAACCTAATCAAACACTCTGGGCCTCAGTTCCCTTCTGTGAAATGGGAGAATAGCAACTAAAAGCTTGTTTGGTGGCCAGGAGGATAAAACAAGAAAATACACACCAAATTAGTGTGTGGTCTGGTTCTTACGTGGCAACCAATACTCAGAGGCTTCTGGAGATGTGCCCGCATTATCAATATATTTTTTCCATCTAGTAAGTCTTGCCCTTTTCCTCCTTTTAACTTCTTGGTATAGTTAAAAATCCTCATAGTTTCTACCAAGCAAGACGCGGGCAAGACTCAAAGGACAGCGTCTCATTAGCGCCACCTAGCAGCCTCCCACAGCTACAACAGGGCAGGAAAGCTAGGTTTTAATTTACAAAAGGAGTGATCATTTAAGGAGGCTCATTCTTGAAAGGTAAAAACAGTAGCAAGTGAAAAGCAAGAGTGATGTATCATAAAGCTAAACAAGGATACAGAAATATATCAGCAATGATCAGACTGCCTCTCTCCTGATCTTCAGAAGAAGCAAGAAACTTCTAATGGAGATGTTCAGGATTAAGTTAAACGTATCCTCCCTCGTAGATTGAAGGCAGGAGGAGAAGGGGACGACAGAGACAGCCGGACGACATCACCAACTCAATGGACATGAGTTTCAGCAAGCTCCGGGAGATGGTGAAAGACAGGGAAGCCTGGCGTGCTGCAGTCCATGGGGTCACAAAGGGTCGGACACAACTCGGCGACTGAGCAATGACAACAACAACAAATCCTCTTTTGTCTCTGCCTGTGACAGCTGAGTCTGGCCTGTATTCCTTCCTCATTTGGGGGTGTATATGCAAACTGCTTTATGACCCAGAAACTGGAAAGCTGGGCTTGATAGGCAGGGGTAGAGTCTCTTATTTTAGAGGAGGAATAATGAAGGAAGCCAAGTCGGGTAAATTGCAAGGATGGAAGTAGGATTCAAAACTCAGATTTGATTTATTCACGCATGTGACCCATAGGTATTGGTGCCTCCTCTGGGCTAGTACTCTGTCAGATATTGAAAACTCCAAAGAAACCCACAGTCCCAACTGCATGATCCTTATCATGGAGTGAGAAAGCCAGATACAATTGCTTCGATCAGAAGAAAGGAGTTTATGATGAACCTAAAACTCAGATGTCACACCGCGAAGTCTTATTTTTCATTCACGCCACGTGACCAGCAGGGGCTCTTCTTTCTTTCATCCAGGATCCAGACGGATAGAGCAACCCTCATCTAGAACTTCACAGACTCTTTACTGAAGGGAAAGGAAGCCCTGGAAGCTCTCTTTCCGGCAGCTATATGCTTTGGCCTGGGAATGACATCTGTCACTTGCATTCACACATCGCTGGCCAAAACAAGTCCCACCCAAGCCCAGGGAAGAAACTGCAATTCTATCTCATTCAAGGAAAGCAGAGAGACAGAAATATCTGATAAGCAGCACAAACAACTCCCACACTAATCAAAGAATCACATACTCTAATGAACATATAATTACAAGCTGAGATAATAACTTTGAAAGAAGCGAATAAAGGTCCTAGCCAAAACACAGTGGAGGAGGAGAAAGGCAAATTGCTTATCCTGGAGAATGCAAAATCCAAGAAGACCATGAGGTTTACCTTTAAATATGTGATGAGTTGTCCTGGTAAAGGAGAAATGAACTTTACCTTTATAATTCCACTAAGCAGAAGGAGTATATATGGGGGGAAAAAAATCAGTCTAATCTATAAATAGAAAACTCATCTCTCTGATAGAATTTTCTAACAAGGCTGCCTACAGCCAGAGTGAACTTCCTGTTCCAAGAAGTAACCAATCAGCATCTTCAGCAGGGGTGAAGACTAAAAATACTAACATGTGATAGAGCCTGAGTACAGATGCCTGCCAAGGTGGCTGCCCATCACCAAAGTCTACTGCTGAAGGCAGACAACTGTAACACAGACTCGTGTAGCCACATATGACCGTCCAATGTGGGCTCCACAACAGGCACAAGAAGAAATCCAGGCGAATCCTGTGTTCTAACACAGGAGACTCTCTCTCATGTGTTACTCTGTCATTTCTAATCTGCAGCCCAGCTGCTGTCCCACCCTCCAACCAACTTGCCAATTTTAAAAAGAGATCTCCATACTAGCAATAAGACATCACAGCAAAAGAAGGACTGACTTTACAAAGCACATTCTCAAAGTATGTCCGTCTCATGTAGAGGGCTCTCTGAGAAGGGCACAAACACTGACTGGCTCTGCTATGCATTAAGGCACAGGCTGAAGGTCTCAGCTGGGTCATTTTCTTCTGTCCTCTCGGCACTTTCAAGCAGGTCATCTTGTCCCCACTTTACAGATGAGGAAATCAAGATAACTAACAGTTGAATGAACTGTCCATTGCCATAAAAAACTGAGCTGGGATGAAAATTCAGGTTGTTATCATACTCTTTTCACTATCCCATGATGCTTTCCAGTATTAAATGGGCTTTCTTGAGAGAGTAAATATTTAATGTCTATGGACCTTTAAAACATTTCAAGAAACAGTTGGTGGAAGCTTCTTTCTCTCTCCAAAAATAAATTCTATTTTTGAGAAAATGATTTTTAAAGCAGATTAAAAGCTTATTTTAGCCACCCCTGGGGAATGAAGTATTATGAGCAAAATGGGTCAAGGATTATAGGAAAGACATGATTACAAATGACTTTTTTAAGTGAACACCTAGTGCTGTGAACACAGCAACGTGAGCCTGCACATGTGTGCTGCAGACCTAACTCTGACAATTCTAAATGAGCATGCCACAAATGTTTTAATTCCAAAGGCATCCTTGGGATTCTTTCAGCCCCTCAAGACAATCTCTGAAAATGTTCCTATATATTCAAGTGCATAGCTTAATTTGCTTACTTTAATCCAATAGCAAAGCTTGAGTTTTAAAGTCATATCCCCCAAGTTTTTACTACCAGATTAAAGAGACAGAGAGTGGTCAAGAGCATTATTACCAAAGGACATACTAACCACAAANAAAATGAACAAACTACACACCCCTATAGGATCTTGATTTGAATTCTTCCCTTAGCACTTTCTGTACCTATAATCATAGTGGCCGTATTCATGACTTACTGTTCCTCCTTAACAAGACAACAGCATAATGTATTTGGCACAGTAATGGGCAAAGAGGGTCAGTAAATAAAAAGATGCTCGCACACTCCCTCGTCTATGAGCTCCCGCTCCCTCGTCTATGTGCTCCCGCTGTCACGGTTTTATTGCTGCAGGGGCTAATACAGACTTTGGGATGGGTGGGCAACTCCGTAGTAGTTGTACTCTTTGTTTCAGTCAACTTGACTATTTCATCAACCACAACTTGAGAATCTTGGTATTTGCCATATAATGTACTAGGAAATATTATCAGCACATCTCTATAAAATCAAAGATTAGGTTGGGGAAAAAAGTAAAAGCCTCTCTAATCTTTCTTAAAAATTAAAATTCAAGTTCTAAAAGTTGGTGGATTTTGGCAAAGCTTACCTTACTAAGCTATTCTGAATAGAATGAACACGGGTTAGACATGGTTCAAGTACTAGTCATCAAGGACCAACCTAATCAAACACTCTGGGCCTCAGTTCCCTTCTGTGAAATGGGAGAATAGCAACTAAAAGCTTGTTTGGTGGCCAGGAGGATAAAACAAGAAAATACACACCAAATTAGTGTGTGGTCTGGTTCTTACGTGGCAACCAATACTCAGAGGCTTCTGGAGATGTGCCCGCATTATCAATATATTTTTTCCATCTAGTAAGTCTTGCCCTTTTCCTCCTTTTAACTTCTTGGTATAGTTAAAAATCCTCATAGTTTCTACCAAGCAAGACGCGGGCAAGACTCAAAGGACAGCGTCTCATTAGCGCCACCTAGCAGCCTCCCACAGCTACAACAGGGCAGGAAAGCTAGGTTTTAATTTACAAAAGGAGTGATCATTTAAGGAGGCTCATTCTTGAAAGGTAAAAACAGTAGCAAGTGAAAAGCAAGAGTGATGTATCATAAAGCTAAACAAGGATACAGAAATATATCAGCAATGATCAGACTGCCTCTCTCCTGATCTTCAGAAGAAGCAAGAAACTTCTAATGGAGATGTTCAGGATTAAGTTAAACGTATCCTCCCTCGTAGATTGAAGGCAGGAGGAGAAGGGGACGACAGAGACAGCCGGACGACATCACCAACTCAATGGACATGAGTTTCAGCAAGCTCCGGGAGATGGTGAAAGACAGGGAAGCCTGGCGTGCTGCAGTCCATGGGGTCACAAAGGGTCGGACACAACTCGGCGACTGAGCAATGACAACAACAACAAATCCTCTTTTGTCTCTGCCTGTGACAGCTGAGTCTGGCCTGTATTCCTTCCTCATTTGGGGGTGTATATGCAAACTGCTTTATGACCCAGAAACTGGAAAGCTGGGCTTGATAGGCAGGGGTAGAGTCTCTTATTTTAGAGGAGGAATAATGAAGGAAGCCAAGTCGGGTAAATTGCAAGGATGGAAGTAGGATTCAAAACTCAGATTTGATTTATTCACGCATGTGACCCATAGGTATTGGTGCCTCCTCTGGGCTAGTACTCTGTCAGATATTGAAAACTCCAAAGAAACCCACAGTCCCAACTGCATGATCCTTATCATGGAGTGAGAAAGCCAGATACAATTGCTTCGATCAGAAGAAAGGAGTTTATGATGAACCTAAAACTCAGATGTCACACCGCGAAGTCTTATTTTTCATTCACGCCACGTGACCAGCAGGGGCTCTTCTTTCTTTCATCCAGGATCCAGACGGATAGAGCAACCCTCATCTAGAACTTCACAGACTCTTTACTGAAGGGAAAGGAAGCCCTGGAAGCTCTCTTTCCGGCAGCTATATGCTTTGGCCTGGGAATGACATCTGTCACTTGCATTCACACATCGCTGGCCAAAACAAGTCCCACCCAAGCCCAGGGAAGAAACTGCAATTCTATCTCATTCAAGGAAAGCAGAGAGACAGAAATATCTGATAAGCAGCACAAACAACTCCCACACTAATCAAAGAATCACATACTCTAATGAACATATAATTACAAGCTGAGATAATAACTTTGAAAGAAGCGAATAAAGGTCCTAGCCAAAACACAGTGGAGGAGGAGAAAGGCAAATTGCTTATCCTGGAGAATGCAAAATCCAAGAAGACCATGAGGTTTACCTTTAAATATGTGATGAGTTGTCCTGGTAAAGGAGAAATGAACTTTACCTTTATAATTCCACTAAGCAGAAGGAGTATATATGGGGGGAAAAAAATCAGTCTAATCTATAAATAGAAAACTCATCTCTCTGATAGAATTTTCTAACAAGGCTGCCTACAGCGAGAGTGAACTTCCTGTTCCAAGAAGTAACCAATCAGCATCTTCAGCAGGGGTGAAGACTAAAAATACTAACATGTGATAGAGCCTGAGTACAGATGCCTGCCAAGGTGGCTGCCCATCACCAAAGTCTACTGCTGAAGGCAGACAACTGTAACACAGACTCGTGTAGCCACATATGACCGTCCAATGTGGGCTCCACAACAGGCACAAGAAGAAATCCAGGCGAATCCTGTGTTCTAACACAGGAGACTCTCTCTCATGTGTTACTCTGTCATTTCTAATCTGCAGCCCAGCTGCTGTCCCACCCTCCAACCAACTTGCCAATTTTAAAAAGAGATCTCCATACTAGCAATAAGACATCACAGCAAAAGAAGGACTGACTTTACAAAGCACATTCTCAAAGTATGTCCGTCTCATGTAGAGGGCTCTCTGAGAAGGGCACAAACACTGACTGGCTCTGCTATGCATTAAGGCACAGGCTGAAGGTCTCAGCTGGGTCATTTTCTTCTGTCCTCTCGGCACTTTCAAGCAGGTCATCTTGTCCCCACTTTACAGATGAGGAAATCAAGATAACTAACAGTTGAATGAACTGTCCATTGCCATAAAAAACTGAGCTGGGATGAAAATTCAGGTTGTTATCATACTCTTTTCACTATCCCATGATGCTTTCCAGTATTAAATGGGCTTTCTTGAGAGAGTAAATATTTAATGTCTATGGACCTTTAAAACATTTCAAGAAACAGTTGGTGGAAGCTTCTTTCTCTCTCCAAAAATAAATTCTATTTTTGAGAAAATGATTTTTAAAGCAGATTAAAAGCTTATTTTAGCCACCCCTGGGGAATGAAGTATTATGAGCAAAATGGGTCAAGGATTATAGGAAAGACATGATTACAAATGACTTTTTTAAGTGAACACCTAGTGCTGTGAACACAGCAACGTGAGCCTGCACATGTGTGCTGCAGACCTAACTCTGACAATTCTAAATGAGCATGCCACAAATGTTTTAATTCCAAAGGCATCCTTGGGATTCTTTCAGCCCCTCAAGACAATCTCTGAAAATGTTCCTATATATTCAAGTGCATAGCTTAATTTGCTTACTTTAATCCAATAGCAAAGCTTGAGTTTTAAAGTCATATCCCCCAAGTTTTTACTACCAGATTAAAGAGACAGAGAGTGGTCAAGAGCATTATTACCAAAGGACATACTAACCACAAAGTCAGAAGTTCTTACTGAGTCCTGAAGCAGATAGTTTTTTTTTCCCCCCTTTGTGGACATAATAGTATCTACCACCATTACTTTCTTCCTCCGTGCAAAATTCAGCTCAGATATGCTGAACCATGGGGAAATAAACATGAAGAATTCTGTGGCTTTTCACTGGGGAAAAAAAAAAAAAAAATCAAACCAAAGCAACACAAGTGTTATCCTTGAGTCTGCAGCAAGAGATATTCCCCTTGTGACCCAGCAGCCTGAAGAAATACATCACTGTTGATTAAAAAGAGGGTCTACTAGAGGCTTAGACAGTAAAGAATCTGTCTGCAAGGCAGAAGACCCGGGTTCAATCCTTGGGTTGGGAAGATCCCCTAGAGAAGGGAATGGCAATCCACTCTGTTGCTTGGGAAATCCCATGGAGGAGCCTAGTGGGCTACAATCCATGGGGTCACAAAGAGCTGGAAACGACTAAGCGACTAACACCTTCACCTTCTAGCTACGGTCTACACTACACACTTAGAATTGCTATGTTAGCACAAAAACGTAAACAAGATCCAGCAAAACGATTTAAAATCTGTCACTGGCTAGCATAACTCCTGCCTTAAATTTTATTTACTTTGGAAATTTGCAAACATACCAAATTGTAGAGATAATAGTATAATGAATTGCCATGGACCCACTACTCAGTTTCAACAGTTACTTTTGCCTTTCTTTGTTTCATTTATCCCTACATTTTTTGGCTGTAATTCTTTAAATAAAGCCGAGATATATTCCTTTCATTCATAAACACTTCAAGATATTTGTCTGACAAAATCTTAGAACTGTAACCATTTTCACATCTAAAGAAGATTTAAAATAACTACTTATTATTATTATTGACTTTACCGATTTTACCCTTTTTCCTAATATGTGTGAATATCCGAGTGTGTGTGTGTGTGTGTGATTTTACCCTTTTTCCTAATATGTGTGAATATCCGTGTGTGTGTTTGTGTGTGTGTGATTTTACCCTTTTTCCTAATATGTGTGAATATCCGAGTGTGTGTGTGTGTGATTTTATCCTTTTTCCTAATATGTGTGAATATCCGAGTGTGTGTGTGTCTGTGTGTCTGTGTCTGTGTGTGAAGGAGAGCTTGTTGATGCCATCTCTACCCTGCAGCCATGGTAGGCGATTTCCTACAAGATGGCAGCTGCCCTCCTCGAGGTCAGTGATTCTGCTCCTCGGCCAGAGGGTCACCTCTCCTCGGCCCCACTGGGAGGCACAGGGGAGTTCACGCAGACACCAGTGGCGGGCAGAGGAATCAGCAGACAAATGCCCCAACCTCCCCAGACTGTGGTGGGACAATTCTAAGATGAGCACGACACAGCTTCCCAGAGGGCCCACGGGATGAATCTGCTCACCAACAGCCCCTTAATTGGCTTTTCTCCCTTTGTCTCAACTGCTCTCCTGGCTCCCTCATGCTTCTTACTATCAACTCGCAAGTAAGCCACTACATTGAGAGTTTACTGTAATTCTTCATGGTGAAAATTTTCAGATTGATATACTTGGAGGGGCTTCCTAGGTGGTGACAGTTGTGAAGGAGGACCCGCCTGACAATGCAGGAGACATAAGAGACGTGAGTTTGATCCCTGGGTTGGGAAGATCCCCTGGAGAAGGAGATGGCAACCCATTCCAGTACTCTTGCCTGGGAAATCCATGGACAGAGAAGCCTGGTGGGCTACAGTACATAGAGTTGCAAAGAGTTGGACATGACTGAAGCAATTTAGCACATATACTCGGATAGAGATGTCAATCTGACGCTTTTCCTGACATGAAAAGACACTCCAGAGCTACCATATCTGCAACCAAGGGACTCCTACTGCATACTCTAAAGAGAAGAAAGTGAGAAACTAGGAGCCTGTGAATAAGCTGACCATAAACTCCGTGGCAACCTAAAGGCATCGCCTCTGGTTCTCTGAGAATAATTTAACTCTAGGATACTCTCCCAAGCACCAATTTTCAGCCAATGATCTTAGTCGAAGACTAAAAGAAAAGCTAAAAGAAAAAAAGGGTGACCTAAGACCATAACTTAACACCTGATTAAAAAAAAAAAAAAGATTATAACAGTGCATCTTTCCTTTGATGCCCAAGAACAGACCAGGTAAATAAATGGAGTCTCTTACAAAGCAATTTCCAACAACTGCCAGGAGATGGCACCAACACTCTGCTCGATTGCTAAGAGTTTCTGGAACCAAAGTCCCTGGTGGCCGAGATAGTAAAGAACTTGACTTCAAATTGGGAGACCCCGGTTCAGCCCCTGGGTCAGAAAGATCCCCTGGAGAATGGAATGGCAATTTACTCCAGAATTCTCGCCTGGAGAATCCCATGGACAGAGGAGCCTGGCGGGCTACAGTCCATGGGGTTGCAAAGAGTCAGACACAGCTGAGCTACTAGCACACCCACACACACACAGTCATAAACTCCTCAATGAAAGCTCTGGGGAGACAGAGGCTTAAGCAAGGGACTAAGGCTTGATATGCGTTTGTTTCCCCGGTGGCTCAGTGATAAAGAAGCTGCCTGCCAACACTGGAGACTCGGATTCGATCCCTGGGTCGGGAAGATCCCCTGAAGGGGGAAACAGCAACCCACTCCAGTATTCTGGCTTGGGAAATCCCATGGACGGAGAAGGAGTTTGGCAGGCCCCATTCCATGGGGTCACAGAGTCGGACACGACTTAGTGACTAAATAACAAGACTTGATAAGACTATAATAATGCACCACCCTGAGACCTATTTGCCCTCAGCCACTCAAAACTTCTGTCTTCTGGCCTCCCAAAGGAAACGTGGTTACTCAGGAGCTGAGAGTCTCCACCTAGGAGGAGTCCAGACTGAAAGATGCTTTGTCTGGGCAGGCAATACGGCTGTCAACTGATTCTTAAGAGTGCACTGAAGACCTTGTTGCAAAGTGCAGTTTCAGCTCTCACTGGTTGCAGCTGAGATGAAAGAAAGAAAGGAAGAAACCATGTATGAAGCTTCAGGGGCTAGGAATAAGGGAGACAGAAGGCAGAGGGAAGTTTTTGACATGAAGTTTAAGGCACTGCTCCTCATGTAAAACTGTTTCATTCTGACTACAAACAAACACGCTCAAAAATTTCAGGAGCCCAATATGAAACTGATTTTTCTAAACCTGGCTTTAGTCCATTCACGTGCTCAGTCGCTCAGTCATGTCTGACTCTTTCTATAGCCTGCCAGCCTCCTCTGTTCATGGGATTTTCCAGGCAAGAATACCAGAATGACTGCCATTGCCTTCTCCAAGAAATCTTCAAGACCCAGGGATCAAACCTGTGTCTCCTGCATTGGCAGGCGATGATTCTTTACCTCTGAGCCACCTAATCCAAACAAATGTTGTCTTACATTTACAGTGCTTTGCAATTCCTAGAGAATGGTCACAATCCTTTTCTCATTTGTTCTCAGCATTAATTCTGTGAAGAACACTTAAGTTCTCTTTGTACAGGTATGGAAGATGGTGCATGGTGGCTAAATGACCGGTCAAAATAAGTATGCAAAATATCCACAGTGTTCTTTGGCCAAAACAAGATTAAAAATTAGTCTGGCCACATATAATTATTTGAAAGATAGAAAGGTATGTTATTTGGGTTCTTTACCAAGTTATCAATTTGCTTGTTAAAGAGTGAGCAGAAAGGGAAAGAAAGGGCTGAAAACGTAATGCTTCCTTTGCCGGAGGCAATCTACGAATGGTAAACCTAGAGGTCCAAGTTACGCCTAGACTGGGTTACTGACAACATGTCCATCTTTCCAGGTATAAACAAAAACACATCAGTTATAGAAAATAACTTGTCTTTATGTTTTAAATAAGGAGATACCTAAAATTACTACTTAATTTTTTTCTATATTGTTATAACACCTATTATTAGTGATGATTCCTTGTCTATACTGTCTTTATCTTCATCTAACTTAGAAAAAAAAAAAAGTACTTTCATTGTACTGATACCCTCAATAAAGTTTCCAAACAACAAAGTCCTTAACATTCTAAAAATCTGCCACTTCAAGAAAATAATATCTCAGTTAACAAGTCTTAAAATTTTCCCCACTGTACAAACCTGGAACATTCCATACAAAAGTTAAGATTAGTACTACACCCATTCCTGGGGCTTCCCCATGGCTCAGCTCCTAAAGAATCTGCCTGCAATGCAGAAGACCCGCATTCAATCCCTGTGTTAGGAAGATCCCCTGGAGAAGAGCATGGCTACACACACACTCCAGTATTCTTGCCTGGAGAATTCCACAGACAGAGGAGCCTGGTAGGCTACAGTCCCCAGTCCACGCTATCNCGTGGCTCAGCTCCTAAAGAATCTGCCTGCAATGCAGAAGACCCGCATTCAATCCCTGTGTTAGGAAGATCCCCTGGAGAAGAGCATGGCTACACACACACTCCAGTATTCTTGCCTGGAGAATTCCACAGACAGAGGAGCCTGGTAGGCTACAGTCCCCAGTCCACGCTATCACAAAAAGTCAGACATGACTGAGCGACTAACACTTTCACACCCATATCTACAATTTAAGGAAGGACTAGGGAATTGGTAGAGAACCCTCCTGAGAATGCAGGATTTTTAAGAGACGCAGGTTCGATCCNTTTTTTTCTTTCTTTCTTTTTTCAGTATTGCTATAGCTTTTGTTAACTTCTTGGTTACAAGGTCAAATAGGTTTGGGTGATCTGCTCCTAACCTTGTTTTTCCTATAAACCCTGCTGTTTTCAGAATGCAACTTCAGAGAACATGAGGATTTCATAGACTGTGTACACCGTACGGTTACATAAATGCCTAGAGTATTACTCAACCAGGGACAGAAGTTCAGTCGGCTGGTCAGAGGCCAGGAATGTTTTACCAAGTCCCTCAGTACAAGTCCCTTGGGTGTCAATGCCTCAGGCCAGCTGAAGACGACCTGCTAATCAGAGACGTGGGGTGGCACTCTTCTGCTGGAACCTGGGCATGAAGATACTCTTGCGGACAACAGAGCTGACCTGCACTGACGCTGGAACACGAGTGACTCCACGTTTCCTGGAGAGCTGAGCATGCCTGAAGACGGCTGGTGCCAGAGATCCCCAAGTTTCTGAATGGGGAGAGGACAGCTCAGGGCAAAGGCATAGAAAGCGGGAAGAGAAAGGGAGATAGAAAGAGAGGTGGGACTCAGTGTTTAGCAGGGTCTGCTATAAACCAGACATATGTACTTCTACACAAAATCTTTCAGTCTGACATTCTATCCTCAAATCGCAAACAGAAAGTCAGGTTCAGGGCTTAACAGTATGCTGTAGTGACTAACACAAAGTTGCCCGAGCCCCATGTATGGGCTTTTCACAGCAACAGTGGCTTCCAAACGGCACGCCTCCAGCTCCTCTTAGGTTCCAAGGTGAGTGAGGGTGGGGGCGGGTGGCGCGTAAGGAGACGCTGCATGTGCCAGGGATAGGCAGTCCCTGGGCTTCCCAGCCCCACCTGAACCGCTTTTATGTGTTTCACATATTGGGCTTCCTCTGATGCTTCTATGTGAAGTAAGAGTCCTACGGTTTTAAAAGGGAGAAACAGAAAGCATTGAAAATCATTGCACCCTATCAAGCGGGCTATTTCCCAATTCTGCCTGAGGCTGGCCTTCAGCAGGAAAGTCAATCAGTAAATCAGTAACTCTTACAAAAGACCTAGTCTATACAGAACGCTGTTGCGGGGGTGGGGGCGGGCCCTCAAACTCCCTGCTCTAATCAATCCAAAGCTCCAGAAAGACTTCACTTCGTGCCAACTTTACTCACTCATTTGACTCTCGCTCCCCATTTCCAGTGTTCCAGGCAGGCTGGGGGCTGGCAGTAGGGCAGGAGCCTGGAACATGGATGCTCACGTCAGCACCCTGGGGAGAAGCCAGGATCTGAAGCCCTGGGGCCCAGTCTGAGGGAGTCCAAGCAGGACACCCGGGCCCAGCTCTGGTGCTCCCTAAGAGGCCGATTCACAGCCCCCCAAGAGAGCTGGTCGGACAGGCTGTTCTTTAACGTTCTTTCTGACTAAAAGAAGTGATTGTGTCTGAGCTGAGGGAAGGAGGAGGAGAGGTTTTAAGAGTAAGTTTGTAGCAAGCAAATGGACATAACGGATGGAAGGCTAATGGGTGCCGCTGGGTATACACTGCAGGCCCCGTGGACACGCGCGGAGGCAAACACAGACCTTGTGGGACGGGCTGTTTCTCTAAAATTCATGAATACTAAGGAACAGGAGGGACAAAAGAAAGCGAAGACGTGATGAGTACTGATGTGACTGAAGCAGAATGGAACAGAACACATCTATCCTTAATTCCCCTCAAGACAACAATGCCTGAAACATAAAGGTTTGTTTCAGATCTTTTCAAGGACCTCTCCAAGTCCAGCGGGCTCTTCCGGTGGCTCAGTGGAAAAGAGTCCGCCTGCCTGTGCAGGAGACTCAGGTTCGATCCCTAGGTCGAGAAGATCCCCCTCCAATATTCTTGCCTAGAGAATCCCATGGACAGAAGGGCCTGGTGGGCTACAGTGCATGAGGTCGCAGAGAGACTTAGCAACTAAGCAGCAACACAACTCCAAGTCCAGTGGTGAAGCTCCGAGTTTCAGGGAAAGGATGTGCGGAGAAGTTTCTTGCAAGTGGTTAGAAAGAGAAGAACGGGTGCCGGATTTACAGCTAGTCTCCGGGCGATGACTGATTTGTCACCTTCTGATATTGATTCTTGCCTCAGACAGATGGCAAGTGACTGACTGCACATGAAAGCACGCAGGACTTGGTGACTATTCAACTAGGGTCTGAACGCTTCCCCAGCATCCTGCCCTCCTGCCTGCAAAGGTCCATCCTCTTCCCGTGTGGGGCAACTCAGCTGGCCTCAACTGTGTACGCCTGCAGGTACCATCCCCGGGGTACCTATGCTGCAGCCTTGCCACCTGTTTTCCATTCCCAGAAATGTATTTAAAACACACACACACTGAGGAGTGTGCCATGATGCCCCCCTCAAATAACAACGGCCCTGTCACCGATGTGAACACTCTCCTCGATGCTGCTGTCTTCCAGGTATTGCTAATGCCTGCATCCAACCACTCCTGGCCTTTTAATAACAGAGCTCATGGAGTGAACATCTACTTTGAGCCAAGAATTTTTAATGTATCACTGTTCATCTTTATGCTGCCACTGAGTGGTTATGAAGAAATGGAAACTTGTGAGGTTAAAAAATTGCCCAAGGTCACATGGTCTGTGGATCTGATCTTTGAACCCAGGTGTCTGATTCAGAAGAGAGTTGACCTGAGAATTCTCTGGCAGTCCAGCAGTTAGAACTCTGTGCTTCCACTGAGGCACGGGGCCTAGGTTCATTCCTTGTCAGGGGGCACAGGAGCCCTACATGCTGAGTGGTGCCACCAAATTCATATATATAATAAATATTTTGTAAAAAGAGGAAGACAGCTGACTTACAAACATCTCACACAGGTCAGTGGGAACGACTAACCACATGCCATTTCCCCCAATTTCCCCCTTTTCTTAAGCTCCTTCTCACAACTCCAGGGGAACAACAAGGGAACTAGCTTTCAAACAGGGGTTTGAGGGGGTCCAGAAATGAAAGAAGCCAGGAAGTCTAGGGGCAGCCCGGGAGAACCGAACCTAGAGACAGATGTTCAGGCCTGGATTTTCTCTTTTCCCTCTCCTCTTGCCTGAAATTTTACCCATTAGGTTCATTTTCACAATTAAAAAGAGAACATGGAAATTGCTTCTTGGACATTAAGGTACTAATTACCATTTCCTCCTTAGTATATAAAAGTGTTCAATAGAAGTGAGACATTCCCAGGCAACGGAGACCACCCATCTGGCTGGAACGGGAGATCTGAATCAGAGTGTAAACTGTGGTTTGTGCTAGAAGGCCCTGAGGACAGGCATCAGAGACAGGGAGGCCTCCCAAGGCCAGGTCGGGGAAATGCACCAGTTGCAGAACTGCTCCTCTCCCTTCCTCCTACGCGAGCTCCTACCCGCAGCTCGGCTAGGAAGACAAGGCTTAGGGCTCAGCTGATGGCTGAATTAAAACGGCCCCGGTGAACCAAAGCATTCTTTTTTTTTTTTTTCCCCCCACAAGGAAATATGTGATCTGATTGCAAACAAACAAACATATATTCACCATATTCCTAAATGTGAGGCTACCAAGAGACATTATTCCCAGAAGCTAATTACATGAGCACAAACAAGCTTAATAGAATCAACTCAAAGGAAAACGGGGAGTGAGGGAATCTGCTTCGATTCTTCACTCCTACAGAAGTTGTTTCTGAATGTGGTTGAAGAGAGCCTGTGAAACTCTGGAGAGTGTCTCTTACTGTTTCACTTTAATTATCCATTTCTCCTCAAAATAAGATGCAATAAAAAAAGTAATATTAGTTCATTTCAGACCCCAATTTTTATAGGCATGGTGAGACAGAATTCATTATTAAAACTAGATCTTGCCAACTAACTTTATTATTTTTGTGCTTTTTAAACATTTATTCAACAGACACAAGAGCAAATGTAAATCACTGGTTTTGTGAAGTGTGTGAAGTCCAATATCAAGTAACCAGGAGGGAGCATGAGATCCAAAAGGATGGAGAGGACCAGAAAAGGAAAGAGTCTTATGTATNAAAACTAGATCTTGCCAACTAACTTTATTATTTTTGTGCTTTTTAAACATTTATTCAACAGACACAAGAGCAAATGTAAATCACTGGTTTTGTGAAGTGTGTGAAGTCCAATATCAAGTAACCAGGAGGGAGCATGAGATCCAAAAGGATGGAGAGGACCAGAAAAGGAAAGAGTCTTATGTATTCTCATTGAGCTGGTGATGCTCCCTGCAGCCACTGGCAGACCGTTTTATCTTTCATGGTTTTGTTTCTCTGTGTGCAAACGAGAAGGAAGCATTCATCACTCACATTCATCCATCACAAAAGTTCCAGGGTCCTTAGAGCGTCTAGTCTCATCACTTCATTTTCCAGATGACAACACTTAAGAGATGAGAAAGCCAAAGCTATGCTGCCTGTGGTTAAAATCCACAAAGCCAGTGAGTGTCAGCGCTTTGACCAGATCAAGGTCTCCTATTTCTTAGATCAGCACTGACATGCTGGTGTAAGAGTCAAGTTCGACCATACAGAAGTGCTGAGAAGGGCTGTAAATGCACAAGCCTAAATCCTTTAAAGCACAGCCTAATCATCACACTAACACCAGTAATCAGTTAGCATACAGTTTCTCTAGTTTCTCCTAAACAGATATTACAGAAGGTTACAATATGATAAAAGTCATTTTTGATACACTTAGAACCCACTCTAGTATTCAAAAGTTAAACTGGCATTTTTAAAACATTATTGTCACACTGAATATCCCGAGTTCTCTATTTATAGGCAGATGTAACCAGACACATTCAAATTTTTTAAAATAAATCAAGATTACCTGTAAAGAAATTGTTTAGAAAAGATTTAGTTTTAATTAATGCCATACAAAAATGAACCCAATCTGCTTTAAAAACATTGAGTCTGATAATAAACGTCCGATAATCTCTAAAATGAGTTGTAGTTGGAGGATTCCTAAATGGGTATAATCACAGCTTAACAAAATGCATCTCTCCAAGATAAAGAGTACTCTTCTGGTTGAGAGCTGAAGGGACAGAAAAAGGTTACCCATGGCTGGTTTGGACTTCAAGATTCACATATCTGTACATAAAAGGTTAATTTCAAAACTTCAATACTTTTGCCAACCCATTTTATTCAACTTCATTTCTGCTTTTAAAGGAAAGTAACATTAAAAGATGCTCAGTTACAGCTGACTCTCTGCAACCTCATGGACTGTAGCCTGCCAGGCTCCTCTGTCCATAGGATTGTGCCAGTAAGAATACTGGAGTGGGTTGCCATGCCCTCCTCCAGGGGATCTTCCCGACCCAGGGATCAAACCTGAGTCTCCTGCATTGGTAAGTGGATTCTTTATCACTGAGCCACCTGGGAAACCAGAATTTAAAAGGGTGAGAAAGTGTAACAGTCACGGAAGTAATCACTGACTCCTATGTTAAAGCAACACAAAAATATTTCTACTAGAAGGACATCTCGCAGATAGCCTAATGACCTTTAGGGCAGAAAGCCCTGGGAGGTACACAGAGGAAAGTCCATCCAAACATTCTTCCTCCCAATCTTCACCTTGTTTCAAGGAGCAACTTAAAATATTACATCCTCTGCGCAGCCTTCCTTGATTGCCTCTAGTTACTACCACGTGCTGCCCCAAGCTTATCCCTGAATACACTCTGCTTACTTATCCAGCTCCCAATTAGAATGTCAGCTCCGGAGGGTAGGGGGCTGGTGGTTTTCTGGCCTATTCCCTTCTTTATTTCTAGTGCCCAGCACAGTAACTGGCCAGAGCAAACATCCAACTGCCTGTCGAATGAATGGAAACAATGAATGGGGGGAACAGAGGCGTGGATGAATGTGTGTGGGGGGAATGCAATTCATTTCAGACAAATTCTCTTGCCAGGCAAGTAAAAACACAGAGCACAGAAGAGACCTCAGAGATCGTCTGGCCCAAGCCCCTCATTTTCCAGAAGCCAAGTAATCCTGGTTTAATACTACATGAAATACAAGTAAATATTTCAGAAAACATGTGAAAGAATATTAGGAGAAGCAAACAATCTAATAAACCAAGATACCAGCCCACACAATCTGCAAGCAGAATTTAAATGATCAAAATGTTCACAGCACTAATTTTATTTGGCTTCTCATCAGTGCCTTCAAAAGTGTCCACTTATTACCCAGCAATGTCAAGACGCCCTCATTCAGGCTCAATTACTTAGTATGTAGATCAGGCAAGATTCTCCCTTCCTCTCCTGCCTGTGTTTCTCCAGCTTTTCAATGCTCATTAGCACCTCCAACAGAAGGCTGAGGAAATGAAACTCCAATTTATCAATGTCAACTGTTGAACCAGCAAATTGCTGGTTCCCGCCCCCACATGGAAGTGTTTGGACAATTCTGAATCAACAAGATGTTGGCAGCTGTGTTCCTATGGTTCAGTAATTGCATTGTTTCCTACTGTGCTTTACGGGTTGTGAAATGAATTTATTAAATAATCTACACAAAGGGAACACGGTGTGGGCTAGAGGAAACAGCTCTGAGCCGGTGTTAGGAGACTGTTCCACTTTGACCACTAGCCTTGACGTCAGTTTTTCTAGTCCTCAGGCTCCTAACTACCTAAGAGGATAATTCTGCCCTAAGCCGCAGAGAAATCTTTGGCACGTAAGCAACTGTCTTATGGTGCTTGACAGAATGCACTAGAATCTGTAATTGACCACTTCATACTAGAAGACAATGGTTATGAAAGGAAAATTCCGTCCACACACATGAAGTATATAATGGAAGGGATTTAAACATGCCAAGGGTCAAATGGCAACCCACTCCAGTGTTCTTGCCTGGAGAATCCCAGGGATGGCGGAGCCTGGTGGGCTGCCGTCTCTGGGGTCGCACAGAGTCGGAAACGACTGATGTGACTTAGCAGCAGCAGCACCAGGGTCGCACTAAAATGCCTCTTGATGAAAGTGAAAGAGGAGAGNGGGTTATGATTTCTGCTATTTTGTTCCTTCCAACTCTGCCTCCCTTGGGCAGAAACCTCCTCTGAAACCACCTGGATAGGGTCCTGCTCAGGATGGCTGGGAAGGTCAGACCCTCTCGCTTATCTCATCCTGGCCTCTGCGATGAGGGGGCCTGGATGCCCATCAACATTCAAGTTTCTTTTTCTTTCACCTAAGGAGGGAATGAGTGTAGACCATTTTTGTCACCCCTGAAGGCTAGTTAGTGCTCTTGTGAACTCTCCCTATATGTCGCGAGTCGGATCCCTCGCTTGTGTGGCTACTTCAGATGCATGAGCATCCTTTTCCTAAAACCTCTGGCGATCTCCATGTACTCCCCCCAACCACCCCCCACCTGCCCCCCGCACCACAGTGCTGCTCACCTTGCTCCTTCCTGCCCTTTCAAAGCCTGACGGCAAATCAGCAGATACACCACCTGCTAGCGTGATGCCCAAGTGCCAATACAACCTGGAAACACAGGGAAGGGAGGCAAACCTGCTTCTGTTCCCCAGCAGACCTCTTGCCTGTCATCTCTCCCCTCTGGAAAGCGGGGCCAGCAAGACCCCTGAGGGAGTCATGGTGGAGGTTTAAGTGCCTCCATCACGAAGTTCTCGTGTTCAGACAGGCTGGGGATCCAACGGGAGATGCCACGAGTACTTCAAGCCCGCTTCCCTGCATTAACCCCCAGGGCCCCACTCCAGCCTCCTCCTTCACAAGGACCCCGTTCACACATGGCCATGTTTTGCCTGAAAAAGAGAAATCTGAATAAGCGAATAGCCCCACTTTGCTCTGCCAGGGAAAGTCCACTTCCAGGACTCCCAGGCCTCAGCCAGGCGGTTGGCAGCCTCCTTCCTCATTTCCTCCAAAGAGGAAGCCAACAGGAATAAAGCTCTGGCCTTTTGTTCCCATTTGGAACTGTATCAATGGATGATTAACTGCCTCTTAAATAAGGGTGATTGCCGAAGATTTGCTGCTAAGTAAATCGGATTCAAAACTAAAAGAAACACACGTATCCATCATCCCAATTCCTTGGGAAGCTCAGAAGTTACCGACTAAGTGATGAGAACCTATAGAGCTTTAAGAGAAGGATTGTAGGGTGATGGGCAAGGATTCTTCAAATGACACAATTTACTGAGTAAGTTTTTTTCCACCATGTAATTAAAAGCCAGGGAAACAGCAACTCCAACCGCTTCATCAGTTACTAGTCTTGGGAAGAACGTTACAGCATCCCTAACGCCTCGGCTCTCATGTCCCAGGACAGAGTCAATGGTGACCTTTGTGGTGGAGACCACCTTATACCTATAGCCACAACTGCCAACAGAGATGTGTCCTCTCCATCTCCTGACTTCTGAGCATCCTCATCTATGCTCCAATCATAAATCCCCACACCTGACAGAAGGGTTGCAGAGGTGAGGGATGTTTTGGCCTCCTTAGGCCGTAATTTGCATCTCAGCAGTTAATTTCTGCACCCTGACAGGCTGAGAGCCTCTGCTCCATCCCCACCAAAGCACTCTGAAGCGAAGGCCAGGACAGAGACCCACATGTCAAATTCCACTCCAGCCCACTCCCTCTCCCCTCCACCAGAGTCTTGGAACAAGCAGCACACACCAGAGTCCACATTCACTTTACTGTCTAAAATAATGCCTTTAGGCAAACCGTCATAAAATTCTGACTGGATATGCAGCTTTCTCACCTGTCTGGTTTAGACTCCAGTCAGTCACTCCTAATGCTGAGAGTGATAACTGCTGTGAACTCATACGGCATACCTTAGTAATGCATAAGCCTCTCCACCTTGGCATTTGATATACACATGACAGTGATACAAGCAAAAGGAATGACATTACAAACAGTACTTATTGAGCACTAGATGCGAGGGCTTCTCTGGTGGTTCAGACAGTAAAGAGTTCACCTGCAGCGTGGGAGACCTGTGTTCGATCCCTGGGTTGGGAAGATTCCCTGGAGGAGGACATGGCAACCCATTCCAGTATTTCTACCTAGAGAATCCCCATGGACAGAGGAGCCTGGAGAGCTGCAGTGCAAAGAGTTGCAAAGAGTCAGATACGGCTGAGTGACCAAGCACATACATACACAGATGCTCAGAATATTTCATATGCATTACTTCAATAAATCTTCATAACGATCCTGTGAGGTCAGCTGTTTTAGTACCTTGTTTGTTTTATTTTTATATTTAATTACCTGGTCTCCTGCTCCTTTTTCCTCCCCCCATACCACACACTGCACACTTGGATCAATGTGCTCACGTGCACAGACACAAATCCACACCATGGGGTCAATGACAATGCTGGTGCTACTGCTAACGTTGCTCACCCGACTCGTAGCATCACCTCTGATGGAACAGGGAGACTGGAGATCTCAGACAAACCTCCTTCTGTTGGAAACACACCCAAAATATTCTGAACAAGAAAGCTGTGCGGTTTCACTTAAAGCCAGACCAACAGCTATTGTTTGGCTAAGCTGTGTTCAGAACACGGGGAGGAAAGAGCTCCCTAGGATAAGGAAGCCAGGACCACCTATCGTCCCTGCTCTGCTTTACCCACTTTGTATCAAGATGCAAGAGTGAACACAACACAGGCAGCTGTGTGCACGGAACCGAGTACGATATAGGCAGCTGTGTGCACGGAACCTTGATTTCTGCAACCAGTTTTGTTAAGTGCCAATTAATTTAAGCTCTCCCAGGTGACCTGATTTCAAGGTTTCCTGAATCCCTTTATTTGGAGCTAACAACCAGAGCCCAGCTGTGGGAAAACGACCCACGTGAAGGCAGATCTCTGGGAATACCCTGGGAGGAGCCACTCCTGAGTCTTCACGGTCTCAGGGTCACAGAGCTGGAAGGAACCTAAGGCTTGATTAGTCTCCAAGATAAACGCAAAGTCACTTGTCAAAACGAGATCCAGATGACTGGATGTCGGAGACCCAATATTGTTACTCTGCTGATTAAGGGGTGAAAATAAACTCATCAGGTAAAGGTATGGGTTCTCCAGTTAATAATTATCCAGAAATTAAGAAACACTCCATGTGTCAGACTCAATCTTTTGGGACATGCTTGACATCCTTCGGATTGCTCGCTCCCTAAAATCAAACAAAGACAGTAAAAAGAACAGGGGCTTTTCAGTAGATAAGAATTGGTTCCAGGAGGATTTCCCTCATGGTCTAGTGGTTGAGAATCTGCCTGCCAATGCAGGGGACATGGGTCCATCCTCGGTCAAGGAAGACTGCATACACATGGGGCAGCTAAGCTCAGGTGCCACAACTATTGAGCTCATGTGCCCTAGAGCTCACACTTCGCAACAAGAGAAGCCGCTGCTCGCTGCAACGAGAGTGAGCCTGTGTGCAACAGTGAAGATTCAGAGCCGCCAAAGAAAGAAAAAGAACTGGTTCCAAATCCTGGCTCTGCCATGAGCAGTTAGGCATCATGGGAATGGCGCCTCTCAAAGGGTTATTTTACTTGTTACGAAGCAGAAATAATAACTTGCATGAAGAGCTAGAATTCGATGAGCTAGCACATGACAAGATGTTTCCTGAAACACAGTAGGTACTTCATCTTCCTTCACTCCCAGGTCACATGACAAGGGAGCACCATAACACCCCAAATCAGAGTTCTTGCAGGACACACAATTCCCAGTTCAACACAGCACTAAATCAGTTGCTCAGACTGTTTACAAACTCAATAACCACATCAACCTAGTCGACAACTTACTTCTCAATGAGCTACAACATTCTAAAGCTGTTTGCAGAGCACATTCCTCCGGGACCTAGAAGGAAATGATTTGGAAACTATCTGAAAAATGTGAACAGTTGCATCCATTTTACATGGGGCGAAAATATTCTAGCTGAATAAGAGCAGGCAAAATTGATAAACAAATGAAAATTCCATCAACCAGATACAAATAGAAACTCCATTTGGGCTTAACTTTAAAGTACTGTACACTCTCAAAAATAAAATATAAGCAACCAAAATATATTTATGTCTACAGCTGTGACATTAACATTAGTGGCAGCTTGTTTACATGCCTCAGCCAAGAAATGCTTGTCCATCTGGTCACACAACCGGCATTATACACATATTTTAAAGTTATTCAAATATTTCCTATGGGTTGATTCATGTAGGCAAATTTGGAATAAATGAAAATACACTGCAAAGAACCTGCTGAACCCACAGAAACCGACATTTTCCTTCCCACCTGCCAGTTAAATGCCTGTTCTGCTTCTTCATTCATTCACCCACCTCTACAAACATTTGCATTGACATTTTGCCAAAGAGTCATCCTGCAAATCCCTAACAGGGAGAAGAGAAGGGAATGCAACAATTACACATGAATTTCAAACACTGGTGGTGTCTTCAAAAAAATTCTGGCCCAGAGAAGTCCTAACATCAAGTCAGGATGTACAATATAAATATTGTACATTCATGTCACAGGAGGCTGTCCATTTATAGAGGAGATAATGTGACTTGTCTGACCCCCTTCCCTCTTAAAACAAAGTTGAGATTGTGTGACCTACTAGTCTGCAGACTGACGGTACACTTCTGAGGTCATATTTCTAATCTGAAGAAAATCCTGTGAAATGGGATTTGTTGTTGAGTCACTAAGTTGTGTCTGACTCTTAGTGACCTCATGAATTGTAGCCCACCAGGTTCCTCTGTCCATAGGATTTTGCAAGCAAGACTCCAGGGGGTCTTCCCAACCCAGGGATCAGACTCATGTCTCCTGCATTGGCAGGGAGATTCTTTACTGCTGAGACACCCAGGAAGCTCTGTGAAATGGGATTAGCCAACTTCTAACAGTTTAATATACTAGTATCCAGGAGCTTCATAATGTATGTATATTTCTTAAAGTATACACTTACTGTATACAAACGACTCTATACTAATTGCTAAATTCTCCTGGAACAAAATCCAAAGCCTGTCCACGTACAGCCAGCAGGAAAATTCATCCCCATGACCATGGCACTGGATAAGCTTTAAAAGCAAATGTATTCAGAAGGCTCCTGGGAGCTTAACAGAAAACTCCAGAATTTCCCAAGTTCTGGATCCACAAAAGGCATCTTTTATTTCCTGAGTAGTTAATCTGCTTACACTTATACTTTGCATATTACAGATGCAATATCATCCTAAGATTCTCAATGATCCAGCCAGAGAGATCACTTTAAAGCACGTGTGCAAATACACCTCCCTTGTTCAGTCCTAAAAGGCCGTCCTCCCACTGACCAGAGGGGGACAAGCCTCGCTTTCCCACCACTGTCCTCTGCTGTACTCACACCAGCTACACATGCCTCGTTGCTGTTCCTTAAATACCCTGAGAATTCTGACCTGACTGTAAAATTCTTCCACAGTGTCCTCACAGGGCATCTGCAAGTTTGTGCTTTAACATCACAATCTTACTCTGTTTAAAATTTCAACCTCTTCCCATTGCTAAGTGGCGCTAGTGGCGAAGAACCCACCTGACAAAGCAGGAGACATAAGAGACGCAGGTTTGATCCCTGGGTTGGGAAGATCACCTGGAGGAGGGCATGGCAACCCACCCCAATATTGTGGCCTGGAGAATCCCCATGGACAGAGGAGCCTGGTGGGCTACAGTCCATGGGGTCACAAAGAGTTGAAGGTGACTGAAGCAACTTAGCATGCACACCCATTGCCTTTTACCCTGCTTTACTTTTTTTTTTTCATGACATACACCATGGTAAGTAAAAAACACAGTGGTAATTCATTATCATGTCAGTTATTTGCTGCCTGTTTTCGTTTTCCCCTGCTGGAATTGCTTACGTTCCAAGAGAGCGGGGGTCCTTCCCCATTTTGTTCAGTAGTGCGCGTCTCACAAGCCTACACCACTTCCTGATGCCTAGTAGGGCCCATCACATACGTGTTGAAAGAATAACTGAGTCGCCAGAGACCGAAGTGCTTTATCACAGAACAACTGCCTGAGGCTCTGCTAAGTCAGAGGTTCCTTAGGTCTGGAGATTCCATCTCCGCGGGCGGTCACTCTACAATACCATAGGAAAGGACCTGAATGGGACCCCTGGGAAGGACCCCAGGCAGACGCTGGACAAAAACTCAAGAATAGTAACAGAAATATGGAGAGGTTTTGGGCAAGAAATACACTCCCTTCAAAACTATGCATCTCATCACTGCAGGGTTCAACACATTCCAAGACACCCTACTGGATGGCCTCTTCAATGTGAGGCTCAAGGCTCTCCAACCAGCACCCGGCCTGGTATCTCGTTCACTGCATCACTCGTCACATGTGCGGGGAGCCGGGCCCCACCCTAGTCCTGCATCTGCTCCTCTACGTGTCAGCAGACAAGTGCTGCCTGCCACCAAGTCTGGGCCCGCCCCAGCCCCACCAGCGTGCACAGACTGGCTTCAACCCTCAGCCTCAGGTTCCGCCCAGCCCACTATCTGAGTCAGCCAAGACCAAACCTGGCAGTGAACCAGGAGTCCCACCCATCTCCACATAGCCTTTATCACTTTTTCTGACCTAAATCCACTGTGCACCATAATCAAAACGGCACGTAAGAACGATTCACAGTACATCACACATAGTACCAGCCACCCCCAAACCACAAGCCACCCCCGACTCTGAGGTACCAACCCACACAGCAGTTTATTTCACACCTTTGTAACCTTCTTCCGTGTTTATAATCACTTTTAAATGTTTTATGTCCTTTGATTTGTAATAGAGGTGAGGGTTAAAAGCACAGACTGTAGTTAAACCAAGTCTTCTAAGGTTTAAAATGGTGATTATAAATGGACCTACCATAGGTTTGGTTAAGCGTGAGGACAAATGGATTGAAGAAGGTAAAGCTCATGAACAGGGAATAAAGAAACACCCCCAAGCAAATACTCAAGACATTACTCCCATAAATAAAATGGGATATATATCTACACAAAGGAATATTATTTGGCTATAAAAAGGAATGAAGTTCTGATACATGCTACAAAATGGATGAATCTTGAAAACCTGCTAAATGAAAGAATCCAGAAACAAAAGACCACATATTATATGATTCTACTTATAGGTGATGTCTAGAATAGGCAAATCTATATTCAGAAAGTAGATTAGTGCTTGCCAGAGCTTGCTGAGGAAGAAGGGGAAAGAAAATGACTGCCTCTGGCTATGGACTTTCTTTTTGAGGTGATGAAA
>SJYA01000074.1:347187-390840 GCA_006410615.1 Neotragus moschatus | reverse complement strand
GACTGAGTGACTTTCACTCACCTGCAGGTTCTACAGGGCACAAGATGGGTCCCTGGACCTGTCTGTAAGTATTCACAATCTAGTTGGAGAAGACACGCTCCCAGGATACACAGTGCCAAAGACGATACGCCTGCTGGTGCTCTTATGGCATACAGACCACAGTACAGGCAGGGGGGCGACCTGTGAGCTGGGCTCCGCAGCACAGCACTCTGGGCAGGACGACACCTGACCCAGGCTTTCACAACACAAAACAGAGGGACTTTGGAGCCAGGAGAGCTCTTAAAGAGTCAATTATTCAATGCCCTTATTTTAAGGGTGAGAAAACTAAGTCTTTGGACGGGACTGTTGGGTAGTGGACTCACACGGCAGCACCACCACCAAAGCCCATGGACCCAGAGGGGTCCCTGATCCCCTGCTGAACAATGCACAGCAGAGAACAGGTCTTGCCTCACCTCGCTGGGAACAGCAGTAAAACAAGGCAGTTCCCCAATCTTCACTCCAAAGTCACTTATTAAGCAACATGAGACAAGACGCTGGACAGCGTGGTGAGTGTGTGCATACAGACACAGACACACGCTCTCTCGTGTATCTTTGTTTCTCCCTCCTCCCCCCACTGCTGGAATGGTTCCTGCTGCAGTGGAGCAAAGAGGGTGCCTGAAGGTCAGAGAAGAAGGCAGTGTTTCCAACTTCAGACCCCTACTCAAGTATCACCCCCCCAGAGAGGCCTCCCTCCTGGACCATTCGATTCAAAGATAACCCCATCCCTGCTCCATCTGACACCCTGTGCATACACTTTTTCTCTTTCTCCTCTGAGTAGGATGGAAGGCCCACGAGCAGTGATCTTTTTGTCTGTTTTCCTCAGTGCTTCATCCACAGCACCAATCGCATGGCTCCAAGAAATGTTTATTGAAAACAATGAATAGAAACAGAAATCAGAGGCTTCATAAAGAAAATATCATTTGACCTCATCCTGAAATGATGGACGGTACTCAGGGGAAAAAAAAAAAATAATGCTGATGTGAGTAGGGGCTAAAGTAGACATCATGGGTGCAGGAAGCAGAATTCTACCAGTTTCTTGTCCTAAATGAAAGATAAATAAAGGAAACTAAAGCAGAGATAATGTGCAAAGAAATCCACAATGTCTAGGAAAGTGTTAACACATAATTCTGTATAGATAGAGCTGGAAGGCTACCACCCAATTTCAGGAGGCCACTTTGGTAGACCCAAACTCACACATGACATTAGTTGCTCACTCATGTCTGACTCTCTGTGACCCCACGGACTGTAGCCCACCAGCCTCCTCTGCCCATGAGATTTTTCAAGCAAGAATACTGGAGTGGGTTGCCATTTCCTTTTCATGGGAACTGTCCCAACCCAGGGATCAAACCTGGGTCTCCTGCATTGCAGGCAGATTCTTTACCATCTGAGTTACCAGGGAAGCCACACCAGCCCTGTTAGAAAGCAATTCAGCTGGGGAGCCGGGGAGGGCAGCAGGGGAGAATGATGCCTGAAGCCAGTGAACGTAGTACAGGCCTTCAAGCTGTTGTTCACAAGGCCACGTGCTTCCCTGAGCCAAACCCCGCCTCGCTCTTCACTCTGCCTTGGCCAGCCCAGAAAGGCCTGCCAGGGGCCCTCCTGCAGTGTTTTCCATCCCCATTCAGACCCTTGCCACAAACTCCAGGCAGAAACTCATAGTAATATTGAGGGCTTTTTTTTTTTTTTTTTTCCTTTTTTGGCTTCTTTTTCCCTAGTTATTTATTTTTTAACGTTGTGAAGACTGATTTGGGAAACACGTACATGTGAACGGGAGAAAAGTCATTAGCACGCATATAAAATAAAGGCAGTAGAGCACCGATTGTGGCAATTTAGGAAAGCTGGCACAAGGCACCTCTCCAGTTCACAGGAAACGGAGAGGAAACACAATCCACACTGCATATTACATGGAGAGAACATGGCTTCAGGGTGCGGGCCACTGCGGAGTGGGCTGCTGGCCTGCCCTGTCTGTCTGTCCTCCCCAGGGCCAGTGCTGCCAGCACCACCTAGGACAAACAGGCGAGGCAACCAAGGTTCGCAGCTATGTCTTCACCTACATCCCTGACTCAGAGGGTAGCCACTTCCACAGAAAAGCTAGCCCCATCTGGAATAAATCCAGACACTTACAGAGCAGGTACCGTCAACTGGTGAGAAAGGTTTGAAACACCAATTTTGTTTCTCTTTCTTTATTCTGTACACAGAAGCAGATTGGTAAATAAATAATGGAAGCTGATGAGTTCTGAAGTGCTGGGATAGTTTAAGAGGAACGTTCCTTAAATTAAAAACTGAAAGGCTATAAACTTTGTTCCTGCTTTGGGGACAGCACACACTAAGGGACCTTGGGCAAATCATCCGACTTCCGTGGGCCTCAGCTTCCCTTCCTGGCCGCATCCAAGTATGAATTAAATGGACACTACTAGCTCACTGAATTGTAACAACCACTCCAGGATTCTTGCCTGGAAAATCCCATGGACGAAGGAGCCTGGTGGCTCCATACAGTCGAAAGGATCACAAAGAGTAGGACACAACTGAGTGACTACACTTTCACTTTTTTTCTGAGTTGATAGTGTTATTAACCCCACTTAACAAAATAATTTTTCCAAATTCACAAGACGAGAAAGGAGGCCTCGTCAGACATTTGATTGTGTCCAAAATGTCCATAAGCCATCAGTTCCTCGCCAAAAGATCCCTCAAAGTTGGTCCTATGCAAAACGTCCACAGGCACCTTAGCTCCACGCCAAATGGTTTCAGACAGGATCAAATATCAGGACATTTTGGGTGTTGCTCAACTGTCTCCATCTAGGGACATTTTGGATAGTACCAAATATGACCAAATATCAGAAAACCTTTTGGCATGGACCAAATGTTTTATGGACCAAATGTCTTATGAACACTTTGGATAGGATCAAATGTCTGCTAACTGAACCAAGAGTGTGAAATCTGTCTCATTTCCAGTCTCACATTCTTAATCCAAACTCTAAACTCAGGTTATTACCTCCAAGCCCTTTCTGGTTCTGACCATCTAAGCCCTCATTTATCTGTGTAAATTTGTTCAAACAGAAAGCATTGGGGCCACCAGAGTTGACTTACCTCCAAATAGCACCCAAGCAGGGCAGGAACCCTCCCACCTAATGGTACAAAATGTGTTCTCTACCTCAGCAGCACATCCGAGAAGCAGAAGAAAACTCTTAAGGCCCCAAATCATATCTGGGTCCTATTCTGATCAGCTATCTGGGGACACACAAGCAGGAGCATGACCTCTAACAAAAGACCCTTTCCTAGTGACAGCCCCACCTTCTACCCTCCCCTATCACAGTCCATCATCAGCCAATGTACAATCACAGCTCTGTGATTCAGCTGTTTCCACAGGCTGGGGCCACAGGCCAAGTGAAACAGGAGAGTATATCACACCAGGACCAGACTCTGCTCTAGGAGCCAAAATACTAAATGAGAAGAACAGAGTTGAGCACCACCATATGCAACCAAGAATAAATTAAATGTTTCAAGCGTTGTGTGTGTTGTCCACTAAAACTGTGTGAAGTTGCATCAGTAGACGTGGATTCCCTGGAAACAGATGTGTCTGCTTTGATTTCTGACCATATAACCCCTGGAAGTCTCATTTCATTTCACCCAATACACCGACAAACAGAAAGTTCCATTAGTGTGGAGGAAGTTTGGTAATGAAAATAAACCTGGAGGAAGACCTGAAGAAACTGGGAGGGGGTCATGGAGGCCAGGAGAACCATCTTCGGTGCCTGAAAGATCTCCCTCCTCCCCCTAGAGGAAGAAGCATATTATTCCATATACACCCTGATTGTTGAATGATAAAGATGGCAGGAAGTAGAGTGGGGCTAAATTAAAGAAAAAGTTCCCCAAAAGCTGCCTCCCAAAGACAGAAAATGTGCCTCTGAGCAAGTCATTGTGAGGCAGGATATAGATGGGCTCCAGCCTAGGCATTTACAACAGTCCTCATGTTCACATTTCTTAGGGCAAAAAAAGATGGGTTTCAGGCTGACACTTCACAACTAGCCTCCTGTTTGCATCTCCTGAGATAAGAGATACCAGAACACCTGACCTGCCCCTTGAGAAACCTATATGCAGGTCAGGAAGCAACAGAACTGGACATGGAACAACAGACTGGTTCCAAAAAGGAAAAGGAGTATGTCAAGGCTGTATATTGTCNGAAGTAGAGTGGGGCTAAATTAAAGAAAAAGTTCCCCAAAAGCTGCCTCCCAAAGACAGAAAATGTGCCTGTGAGCAAGGAACTCCCCAGTGCTAGAGACACTGAAGCAGGAACTGAAAAACCATCTGGAGAAGAGGCTGAGGAGTTAAGGATTCAAGCTTCCATGAATAAACTGAGGGGAAAATAAGTCCCTGCACCACAATTACTGAAGCCTGTGTGCCCTAGGCCCCCTGCTCCACAAAGAGAGAAGCCATTGCAACAAGAAGTCCATGCACCATAATGAGGAGTAGCCCCTGCTCATCACAACTAGAGAAAAAAGCCTGCACAAAGGAACGAAGACCAAGCCCAGCGGAAGAAAAACAATTTCATGATTAAATGGATCAAAGTGTAATTTGCATTGAATGGTGTCTTGCAAAAAAAAAAAAATAAAGAAAAAATCAAGTCCTAACTCCCCAACTTCCTTACCTATCTGTGAATGTGTCTGTGTATTTGGACTAGGATAAGGTCATCGTGAGGAGAAGGCAATGGCACCCCACTCCAGTGCGCTTGCCTGGAAAATCCTATGGAGGGAGGAGCCTGGTAGGCTGCAGTCCATGGGATCACTAGGNGTAAACCGGATAAGGAAGCTTTCTAGACACAACAGCCCCATACATAGGCCTTGGAATAACTCCTTCAGATATGGGTAGATTAGGGCATGTGCGTGTGTTAGTCACTTAGTCGTGTCCAACTCTTTGTGACCCCCATGAACTGTAGCCGCTAGGCTCCTCATCTATGGAATAATTCTCCAGGCAAGAATACTGGAGTAGGTTGCCACTCTCTTCTCCAAGGGATCATCCCAAACCAGGCACTGAAGCCAGGTCTCCCACATTGCAGGCAGATTCTTTACTGGCTGAGCAACCTAAAGAAGGGATAAAAAAAAATTCAAGAGTGATAAAGAAGCATCTTAATCTGTATAGGAAATAGTCCAGGAAACCTCACAAGTGCTTGGACAACTGTGACTCCAATTTTTGACATACCCAGAGCACTACATCATTTTCACTGTTTCACTTTAGAGTAACTGGAATGCCGGATTCCTTCCACCTCCCCGGTTATAGACCATCTTGCAGTTCCTTAGGGGATATCAACACTTAAAATACTCGTGGGTGAAAAGACAGATAGAAGATGCATCAGATGGTTCCCCCATCCCAGCAGATTTTTAATCCATTCACTTCTCCCTACTCTGGCATACGGAGACGGGAGAGACAGAAACGAAACTGAACTAACAGCTGCTTCCCCACAGTGGAAGAGCTAAGAGGGTGTCGGTGTGTCACACACGGCAGCTGTGAGCATTCTCAGAACTAATTATACAACCTCTGGGGTAGAGAGCGTCCCTCCTTCCACAGCATTCTCTGCTATTCTGATAAAAATCATGGAAGCCCAGAAGCATCTATGAGGTTAGGAGGTGGCCCAGGGGTTAGGTGAACTGCAAGTTAAAGCTGCCCCAAGGTTAGACCTCAGTCTCCTGATCTTCATAGCTTTGTGTATCTGTCTTTTGAAGCGTGTAAAAGGATGCTGAGCATGGTAAAATGGTTCTGTGGAAGTAAATGGAAACCACCCAACTTACAGGAAGAGTCTATTGGAAGGGCAAAAAGACCAAGTTCTGCCTTCCGTCATCCTGTAAGTATGTGAGAGAGACTTCATACATGCTATCAAAATAACCACATCTCCACCTTCTGAATGCAAGCGTCTTAAGAAATGAGTTGAGGGTCAAATAGGAATGGAAGATGGGGGATGTATGTAGCTTCAATGCAGCTCACGGAGCAGATCTAGTCCAGCAAACCCTCCAGCTCCTCCCTGACCTCTCACCATTCTTCTATGTTCAGTATATGATTTCTGTGTCCAACATACAACTTATATCTACCTCCTTTAAAAAGCAAGGACGTTGCCGATACCAGTGGTAATGATGGAATCAACTCATCAGAAACTGAGAACAGAGTCACTGACCCTTGTGCCCATGGACTAGTCCTTAAATATGTTATAATAAACTAATTGTTCATCTTCAGGGCTCAGAACTTCTCCCACATGCTCAAGTTACGAAAGCCAACTGCTAATTTTAAATAGAGGCTAAAGCTGCAACATACAAGTATAAGCCGGAATCACATTTTTCCTGAAAGAACTAAAAATACTACCAGCACTGTCCCTCTATGAGGATTAAAAACAAAAAGAACATCAATTAGATCGCATCTTCTGGTTATAAGATGTCTCTCTGATTAAAAAGGGAATTGGTGCAAGGAAACAAATGAAGTTTACCTTTATTTAATCTCCTCATCTCATCCTACTCCAGTCCAGTATGTGTATTTCAGGGATTTTTGCCTGATCTATAACATTAAAGACACAGTGCATCTCAGCACACACGCAAAAAGCTCACACACACACACATGCTCATGATTCTGAATTGCAATTTTTTCCCAGATGCCCCAGGTTGTCAATGAATTCTAAACTAATTTAATTGTCTTGCATTTCCATGAAGGCAGCACCTGCTTTTGAGGCACTTGGGTGATCACATGAAATATAAAGATATAAAAAACAATCTGTCCTCATAACAGGTATAAGATGACTCAGAAGGAGAGAAGAAAGTTCTTGTCTTGAGAGAAGTCCACTGGTTTCCTGGGAAATAATTGAAATGCTAAGCATGCTTTCTCTCTCTCTTCTCTGGCCCCACATGCCTAGAAATAGGTGTCTCACCCTGTGTGCAGAAAGGCTGTAAATTTCCCCTCCTCCCAGAAGAGAAGCAGGGAGCTAGGAGGGCTTGGAGAAAGTCTTTCCCTTCCCTCTCATCTCCTCTCCTGAGCACTTGCACACCAGAGGACATGAAGCCAGGGATTAAAGGGAGATAATAAGCCCCCAAAATACTGAAAATTAGGTTATGAAATGACTGACTTTAAAATAGGAATATGTCAGTGGCTCACTAATTAGCGGGAGGAACATTGGGATGGGGCTTCCCTGATGGCTCAGTGGTAAAGGATCTGCCTGCTAACGCAGGAGACACAGTTTTGATCCCTGGGTTGGAAACATCCCCTGGAGAAGGAAATGGCAACCCACTCCAGTATTCTTGCCTGGGAAGTCCCATGGACAGAGGAGCCCGCAGGCTACAGTCTATGGGGTCGCAAAAGGAGTCGATCATGACTTAGCAGCTAAACAGAACACTGGGGTAAAGAGAGGAAAAGGCAGTTCGGATAAGCCCAAGCTGTGGAACCCTCAGTCCTTTCCATGCAACCCTTCTGGGGAAGAAAAAGGCAACAAGCAGAGGAGTCCTTGGCAGCACAATTCAAATGTGCTCATGGGCTCACGCTCCTGCTCTTGGCTGAGGACAGAGTCCCAGCAGCACTACGTGGCCTAAGGCTGGTGCACAGTGGTCTCCAAGCCTGACAAGCAGTACTTTGTCAGCATCTTATTTGCAGAGGGGAAACCCCTTATCCTGGCTTCCCCTGCTCCGGGCCTCCTGGCTCATGGACACAGGACACAAGAAGAGACTGCAAAAGGTTGTGAGGGCAGGCATTCTGGCTGGAGAGTGTGTGGACTTAGGCCTGGCTGTTTGTTTCCATGCTATTTCTGAAAGGAGGGCTCTTGAGAAATGAGGTCAGTCATTGCTTCTTTGGGGGCCTCAGGTGTTTTATCTGTGAATGGAAGAGACCCCTCTCCTCTGGAATCTGGGTGGACTCTGTGACCACCTGATCAACCCATGGGAGGATGCTTTGTAGGTTTTCAGGCCCAGGCCTTAGGAAGCTGGCAGCTTCCACTTCCAGTCTCTTGGCACATTCTGTTTAGAAGCCTTCACCTTTCAAATAAGAAGTCTGACTTACACGGAGGCTGCCATGCTATGACACTGGCCAAGCTAGTCAAGAGAAAGGCTCAAGGTGGTCGGGAAAGAGTGGAGAAGTGAGGGAAAGAAGCTTTTGGCCAGCTCACAACTGAGTTACAGAAACCAGCGGGCAAAGGTGGGCTTCCCTGGTAGCTTAGCTGGTAAAGAATCTGCCTACAATGCAGGAGACCCCAGTTTGATTCCTAGATTGGGAAGATCCCCTGGGTAAGGATAGGCTATCTATTCCAGTATTCTTGGGCTTCCTTGGTGGCTCAGCTGGTAAAGAATCCACCTGCATGCAGGAGACCCCGGTTTGATTCCTGGGTTGGGAAGAACACTTGGAGAAGGGAATGGCTACCCACTCCAGTATTCTGGCCTGGAGAATTCCATGGACAATATGTAGTTGCAAAGAGCTGGACATGACTGAGCGACTTTGACTTTTTCTCTACACACTGAATTCCTGACTCACAGGGTCACGAAATACAATAAATTGTTATTTCAAGCTATTAGATTTTAGGGTAGTTTTTAATGCAGTGATCAGTACCGGAAACGGGGACCTATAAAAGCCCTGCTAGCTCATACAACTCTGATTCTGCGAACTTCATGCATCTTGGCGGTCCGTCACTTCTTACTCCATCCTCACTAGGGTAGGCAAACCCAGAAGTCAAAACGGTTGAGTGGATGTTTATGTTCACTGTCTCCGTCCATACTCCCCATTGCTCGGAAATAAGGTTTTCATTTGAGGAATCACCTCTTCCCCACTCTCAGTCCACATAAAAAGAAGAGATTCACCTCCTACCCCACTAGGGGCAATCCCATCCCCACCTTTGCCCACTGGCCTGATCACCTCTCCTGGTCACAGTGGTTGCTTCAGGGGTAGGCAACTTATTTACTCAGAGCCAATGAGACATAAAGAGACTCTTGCCAGGTACACTGGAGAAGAGGCCAAGATTTTACCCAATGAACCTGAAATAGAGAAGAGGCAGGTAGAGCAAACCTACCCTCAGACTTGTCAGTGATGCAGGTCAATAAATTCATGTTTTGATAAACACGTTGATGTTAAGTTTTCTGACACTTTGTTGCTGCTGAAATTCCTAACTGCCAGTTGATACAAAAGCAGGTATCACTCGCCCTTGCTTTCTTAGCCAGTCAGGCATCAGCAGCAAAAAAAGATAACCATCTTGGGGGTGGATGAAGTGCGGGGAGACATACAGGCAACACTTTGAAACACATCAGCGTTTCACTTTCTGGTCTTTCAAATGACAAGATGGGACTGAGCTACATTGAGGGAAGGAAGAATTCTTTCTTTCTTAGAAAAAGATAATCCTAGGAAGAACATGCCTAGGAGTTTGAGAGGGCAACATTTCCATGCCACCTGCTACCACATCCAGTCATGGAAGGGCTTCCCAGGTGGCACCAGCGGTAAAGAATCCATCTGCCCATGCAGGGGATGCAAGAGGCTCGGGTTTGGGAAGATTCCCTGGAACAGGAAACAGCAACCCACTCCAGCATCTGTGCCTGGAAAATCCCATGGACAGTGAAGCCTGGCAGGATACAGGCCTTGGGGTGGCAGAGAGTCATGACTGAGTACGCTACCGGTACTACTACAAAACCGTGACAAACTGAAGGCATCCCAGCAGACAGGTATTCGTGGCTAGCTGGACTTCCCTGGTGGCTCAGACGGTAAAGCGTCTGCCTACAGTGCAGGAGACCCAGGTTCAGTCCCTGGGTCGGGAAGACCCCCTGGAGAAGTAAATGGCAACCCACGCCAGGACTCTTGCCTGAAACATCCCATGGATGGAGAAGCCTGGTAGGCTGCAGTCCATGGGGTCCCAAAGAGTCGGACGCGACTGAGCGACTTCACTTAAGCAAACCACCATAGACAGCATAGTGGGAAACGAGAGAGCCAATGAAAGAGACAGTTTGGGGACCATGCTAATAACTGAAAACGCATCCACTAATAATACGCTATACTGATTAAGCAGGCCAGACTAGTTATTAAACTAAACGTACCATATTTAGTTATGAAACAAGAGGAGGAAGAATAATGTGGCAGGACTGGGTGGTGAAAGAGACAGATGCAGTGAATGAAACAATCCAGTCTCTGAAAGCCGTCTCTAGCTGGGGTCTGACGCTCGAATCCTGTTTCCCATATCACTAAAATAAACCTCAAGCTAACATCGTACATGGCTGGCACCACCCAGCCTCTAATCACGGTGGCTGTGCCAAAGGAGAGAGAAGGCTGCCAATTCTTCAGATAAGACTCTTTACTCTGCAAACCCCACCCTAAGAGCCCTTGACCTCAGCTTATTCCTGGGGGTGATGGCAAGTTCCATGGAAAGAGAGAGTAGCTGCTCCCAGCACCATCAATGAGTCTATTCCAGCCTGCACAGGCCAAAGCAGCGACCTGCTGCTAACATCATGAATAATGGAAAACACTGCTGCTCTCTGGGCAGCTACCAGCACAGTCTACAATCTGCCGAACCAAGAAAGGAAAGGGGATTGAACGGCAGGAAAGGGGGCGGCAGCAGCACTCACATTCGATTAGAGGCGTGCGAAGCAATTCCCAGAGGAAAATAAATTGTACTGCAATAGTACTTTATGGATGATGCTTGAGTGGAGCTAGGACCTGAAATCTGTCAGAATGACTTGCTGAAGGAGGCCAATAACAATCATCATGAAATACATTACACAACCAAATACTGATGATCTTGGCCCAGAACTGCTAAGGCATACAATGATCCCCAAACCATGCAATCACTCTCAGTGCCCAGAGAGGATTTCCCCAACGTGAGTCAGGAAGTCCGGATCTGAACCTCAACTCCATTCCCCAGATGAGTTCCTCTCAGAAACAACATCCTCTGACTCAACTTCTTATCTGTAAAATGGGTAAATAAACCAGAATATCTACAGCACAGTGAGGACAATGAGGGAAGGTACTGGATCAGCGGGGTGTTCTGACCACGCTCCCCTTGTATTTAAAAACACAAAACCACATCGAAACAGGCAGGTCCAAATATAGCTTCTCATCACATGCCTTGTTTAGGTTAAAATATATTACTTCCAAACTGAGAATGGTCTCCTACATAACTCCACACAGCTGTCTTCTAATCGATGTGGCGTAATTGGTCATCTTCATCTCCAGAGCAAATATCCCGTGTAACCTCTCAACCAGACACTATTCAGTTACCAGGAACAACTCTTAGTTGTGAGATGTGGATAGATAACTTGAAGAGGTTATTATGAGCACATCAGTGAAGATTATACAAAAAAAGAATTTCCAATTATAATGCTTTAATTCATATGAAAGGTGAGCATGTTCATGATGGTAAGGCTGAGTCATTCACCTCTACACACAATCCACCTTCTGCCCACCCCACCCACCGTGACAGTCCCCTGGCACGAAAAGTCACAGCTATTTGTAGACTGAAGGTGTCCAGGTTCTCTGGAAAAAGAAGGATAGTAACTTGTCAAGAGTCATGGTTACCAAGGAGTTGATGGGACTTGTTAAATATGGGTTAATAATGTCAGAAAAACGTGACTACTATAAAACACATCTTTTTTCTCAACAAATCTTTCCAGAGCATGTGCTGTTTGCCAGGCACCATGCAGGAAGTCTGGGATACAATGGTGCCCAGAACAACACAGAACCTGTCCTCATGGGGAGTACCTTCTATGGAGAAGGCACAGGTAGAGATGCTGGAATAGAACAGAAAACTGTAGCCTCATCGATGGGCCCATGGAAAGACCTGAAGAATACGGGAGGGAGAGGGCAGAGAGAGCACGTTCCAAGGTCTGAGTTAAAGGNCAGAACCTGTCCTCATGGGGAGTACCTTCTATGGAGAAGGCACAGGTAGAGATGCTGGAATAGAACAGAAAACTGTAGCCTCATCGATGGGCCCACGGAAAGACCTGAAGAATACGGGAGGGAGAGGGCAGAGAGAGCACGTTCCAAGGTCTGAGTTAAAGGACCTTGAAGGAACCCAGAGTAGAGAACATGAAGAGAGTGGAGGCCTGAGATGATACTGGGGAAGTGGGCAGAGGCCAGGAGGTCCCTCAAGACACACTGAAAGGACGACTCTTAGAATTTCGAGACAGTGGAAGGCATGGAAGGTTTCAAGCAGGGGAGTGACATGATGGGGGCAAAGCTTTACGGGGAGAGCAAGAGCAATCAGTTAGACTCTACTGGATGGTTCAAAAGGCATTTTGTTAACTAGAAATACTTGTGGGTACTAAACAGAGACATACAGTTCTGAGTTCTAAAGAAAAACAAAGACCTGAACTAACCTCGTGACATAGCCTAGACATTTCATCTATTTTTTTAATAATCATGATCCAAGTTTGTGAGTCATACTACTGAAGTGTGGAAGCAATTCTTGCCTTGCTATTTGGCTGTTTAGACTTAGATAAAGAAACATTTATTCATTTACTGCTCAACCCATCACCTGTTTCCAAAAAGGATTTGAGCAATAATAAAGGTAAAAAAGACAAAAAAAAAAAAAACCACAAAATGGATCCCAGGGGAAAGAGGAGCTCACTGCTGACCTTCTGCACCACCTCGGAGGCCCCGAGATCAAAAGATCAAAGTTTTAACTTTAGGGCCGAACATTTCAACACAGAGAAGAGAACCAAGGGTCAAAGAATGGTGAAAACTAAGGCCAAGAATCAGTTTCCAGGTTCTTTTCAGCCTCGTGTCTGGACAAGCCCCTCTCCCTCCATCAGAAGAGTCAAACAGAATAAAACAATGGAAAAACCAATAACTTGATAGCATTAAAAACCCCACACTATGCCTTTGAAAACAGAGGCCACGGCCAAGGTTTTACTCTATCGGAAACTTCAAGATGCACTTGTGCACACACATGTAGGTAGTTATGAAACATGCCATTGGATTCTGATCTCTATTGCCTTTTCTTTATGAGGCTCAGCCTAAGTGATTAGCTCCCCAAGCCCGACAGATCCCCAAAGTGGCAGTGTTCAGCAAGGTACTAAACATGAAATACACCCGTTTAGAAGATACCTACCCCAAGGAAGCACCCACCACTCCTGCCCTACACACTCGTCGGAGGGGTGAATGCTTATGTGCTTCATCCCCCAATCTCCCCAAAAGGAAGCCCATTCCCCGGGCACCATCTGCCTCCCCGCACCCTGACAACAGACAGGCCACTGTACAAGAAGTTCCTGTTGATGTTTTTACATTAGAGTTGAGTAATGGTTACCAGCACCCAAGGGTGTAGCTTCAGAGACTTCAGGGGACATTTCTAGAGTAAGAGTACTTGACAACTGGAAGGGGCCCTGGGCACCTCCTCCCTTCACCATGTCATAGCACAAAAAAGAGTGAGCATGACATCGGGGTGAAGGGGGAGAGGCTGCCAGGGCCAGAAGTCACCAGTCCCAGGAGGCCTGCCTGCCCATTCCCCCTCCCCCTTCATGGCCCCAAACCAAAGAGCTCTGCCTGAAGGAACCACTGAGTTCAGCCTAGTCTTACCTCCCTTCTTCTCCCATCCCTCCACACCCACCACTCAGCCAACTACACAGCTAGAGAAACCAAGCAACCTCGTGGTGTTTCTCCCGTCATCCCTCCCTTACCACTCTCTGGTCCACTGTCCTGCTCTGTGAGCTTCACTCCATGGAGGCAGGCCACTCCCCAAGAACATGCCCTCTCTTCTTCAGTACTAGACACAACACTGGAAGATGCTTATCAAATGTTTACTCTGAAAACACCTCCCACGGCCCCTCCAGGCAAACATGTGCTTCACGGTCCCCAGCCCCAGAGAACTCCTCCATCCCGGTGGTTTCCGACCTATGACCACACTTTTGTAAACTTCCCTCTAGGAAATGCTCCTGCATTTTCCCTAATTTGTGTGTGCCACCTCTTTCCTCCTGAGACCCTGATGGACGTGTTGAACAATAAGAAAGTAGTTACGTAACATCTACAACATGGTAACAGGCTGCACCATTTTAATAATGCAACTGCAAGGTTCTTCTATTAGGTTTACTTACCTATTAATATGTTACCCACCAACCATTCCCCTATTCTCCAAGTGCCAGCATCGTGAGGACTGAAACTGCTGTATCCCCTAATACCATGCACAGGACCTCACATTTACAAGGTACTCAGATGTATGCCAAAGGGATGGAAGGATGAATGAATAAAGGAATGAAAAATACTTGATAGAATAAAAAATTTAGAAAGCTGAATATGCATTAAGATTACCATATGGATGCAGAGAGAAAAGAAGTAAAAGAACATAAAGCTTGATTTTTGTTGTTGTTGTTATGGAAAAGCTGTGGGTGGATTTTAACTTTTAATTTTTCATTAAATTCTCAATGTTTATACAGCAATAATACTTTTAAAAGAAAATATTTTTGTGTCACTGAAATCTGGAATGAAAAGGGAAGTGTAAAAAAAATGCATTTATATATTTAATGGGTACACAAAGAGAAGACCAAAATAAACTTTCTCAAGAGACAACCAAATGATTAAACATTAAAGTTGACTTTCCCTCTGCACACAGCTATTAAAGAGTAATTAAGACTTTCCACTGTGTTAAGCAACCACTTGCCTAACAAAGTTGCCATAATCATGTTAAGACAAGGCAGATGGAATCAAATGAGATGCAAATGGGGCATAGTCCCCACATGGATTTATGACCCACATTTTACTGCCAGCAGCTCTTCCCAAGCAAAGGACAACAGGCTACATACATTTATTTACTTCTGTACATTTTTCAGATTCTACAGCTAGAGTGGAAACACTTCCACACTGATGCTGGAGACTTAGACACTAGGCCGAGATCAATCAATTAGCTGTATAAGCCTCAGCAAGTTGTTCGACCTCTCTAGACTCCATTTTCCTCGTGAGGAAAATCAAAGGATACGTGCCAAACTTGGGAGACCCTACAGTTCTGACATTCTACACTCACTACCTGCAAGGTTAGGACACTGGATGGCAAAGATAGAATGTCAACACAATTTCTAGAATGGTCCCAAGGCACTACCAAACTCAACAGGACCAATGCTGGGCTCTCTCTCTCACCCTAAACCTTTACTCTCTTTCGCTGTGAATGCCTCCACTGTGTTCTGTGCCCAAGAGAGCAACGTGACCATCATCTTAGATTTCTGCTCTCTCCTTTACCACCCACATCCAGCCCCCTCAACTGATCAGTTTCACCTTCCAGCTGTCCCTTGATCCTTTCCAGTTTTCACCATAATTGCTGCTGCTCCAGCTCAGGTTCCTGCCATTTCTCCTGGACCACTGCAACACACAGCTAACCGGTCTCCTTCAGTTAGTCTATTCAATCTGTTAGCAACGTGGTAACCACAGTGGTCTTTCTCAAGTATAATTCATGCCCCTGCTTAGAACTCTTTCATTGCCCTGTATCTTGAGGATAACGACCTATATTTTGAGGTCAGTTCACAGGCAGTTGATTATCCACTCCTGTTGATTTTCAGCCTCGCTTCTGGCCATTTCCTCCTTTCCCTCCACTGTCAGTCATACTAAGCTCTNATGGCAACCCACTCCAGTGTTCTTGCCTGGAGAATCCCAGGGACGTGGGAGCCTGGTGGGCTGCCGTCTATGGGGTTGCACAGAGTCGGACATGACTGAAGTGACTTAGCAGCAGCAGCAGCAGCATCCCATAAAGCTTCATACAGAGATCTTCTCATGGTCCACACTGTTCATCTGTAATTACTCAAACATATATTGTCTATTTGTAGTTACATATTATACATACATATTTTACATTTATTGGTAGCTATTCAAATGTTTGGTCATCCAATCTACTAAAAATCCTACTCGGTGCATCTTTACTAACAAGAATAAGTGACAGTTGAGTGACACCAGGCTACTCCTATGCAGAGTAAACATTACAGACTGATGCACACATTTCACAATCTCTCTCAAGAGGTTTTCCATGTTTAAATTTGGATGGGCATTTTTGTTGTAAAAACTTGGAAGGACCAAAAATACTAGTTGTTGAGAATTTGAAGTTCCCCTATAAATCATAGCATTCCTTTCACACAAACCTACTATTGAAAAGGAAAAAAAAAAAATCTACAGAAAGGTGGCATGATACTGGAGAAAAAACATGGAATTAGGCAGGCACTGTCTCCAACCAAATGTTTACCATCCCCTTTTTCCCATCTCGCAACATCCAAAATGGAGAACATGAACTAAAAGACTTTAAAAGCCCTTTTGACTCTATGTTGCATTATCTACTTATAAGTTCTCTTCCCCCAGGCAAATTCAGTGGCAGGACTAAGTTATTAAAAAGGTGGACACAGATGAGTGCCTTTATAGACCTTTCTCCCCCTACAGAGAAAATTGGATGAAAAATAAAAAGCTTAACAACTTCTTTGATACCAGGTCCTTGCTTATTACCTTCTCTAGAATAAAGACTTATTCAGCAGCATCTTCTGGTCTAGTCTGCCCTTTCATGAAAAAACTAACCTTTTTATGGCCTTAAAAAGCACCCATTAAGCTAGTGAGGTTTTTGAATATCTGCATTTATATGAACTATGCCTTGCAGACCTTACTGTGAGCATCCCAATTCCACTCTTCAGCCCAAGCTACATGCAGGCTGATCATGTGGTGGGCATTTTGTGACAAAGAACAGGATCACTTTGTCAGCAAAATTCTAAAGGACACCCCCTACACCCATCCTGCTCTGGAAAAAAAAAGAGAGACAGAATAGTTACTAAAGAAGCAATGACCAAACTGTCAGCATGCATTCCTCATCTCCCTAAAATTCATAGATTCCAAAATGCACACAGCAGTTGCTAGCTAAGGCTGAAGGTTAAAAGCACCAAAATAAACTGCATCTTGGGGGCTGGGAAGGGAGAGATTCAGAATGATTCTCTGTCCCCAACAGTCCTCAATAAAGAGAAAGGAGAGGCTCCAAAGGATCACAGAGACATGTGGCTCTTTTTAAGCCAGACACCACCAGCACAAGGGCTGGCAGCACTAACAGCCCTGAAATGAAAGTCTCCAATGGGACCTAGAGAAGATGGAGGGGTGGGGCCCATGGATGCTCCCAAAGTTAACCAAGACGGCAAAGCATGCTGAGCAAAGGCAGTGATAGGAACAAACCCTCAAAGGCCTGACAAAGGCATTCACTGCTTCCTCCATCTCCCATCTCCGTATTCCTTTCCAGTAGATTAAGTGAGACTATAATTTCTGCCGGAAATTAAAGAATGATTTGAGAGATTATGCAAATAAGAAACCCGAAGACAGGAAACCAATCACTGTGCAGCAGGTTGGAAGAAGGGGGCAAGCCAAAGAAAGGGGTGTCTGCTGGAAGGAAACAAAAAGAATAACAACAACCTTTCTTAATCAACTCTTAGAAGCTTTCAACCATTCTAGAGAAATTTCTCCCAAAGCAGATGAATCTTTAACTGAATAACGTCATCAGCAATTAAAAGAGAGAATATTGCAGAGAATATCTCAGACCAAGAAAGCCTCTACATTAGCTCTTAAACCCACAGAGAAGGGAGCTTGCCCTACACCAACGTCTTCAAATACCAAACCTCAGGGGAAGGGTGGAGAGGGTGAGCTCACTCTAAGAGGAGCCGTGGATGTGGGGATCCTGAGCTCCCGGGGATTCCACTGGCTCCAGGAGGGGCTTCAGGGGTCATTCCTGCTGCATCAGTGGATACGACAACGACCATATTAACAACTGCAAGCTGTTCTCCATAAGCAGAAACTGAGACAGAGTTTGGGGGTCAAGATGTTTATCAGGGCTCAACCTTTACAAAGTGTGGGGGCTTCCCAGGTGGTATGGGTGATAAAGAACCTGCCTGCCAATGCAGGAGATGCAAGAGATGCAGGTTTCATCCCTAGATACTACAGATGGAGTAGGAAGTGGCAACCGCTCTAGTACTCTTGCCTGGAAAGTTCCATGGACGGAGGAGCCTGGTGGCTACNACCTTTACAAAGTGTGGGGGCTTCCCAGGTGGTATGGGGGATAAAGAACCTGCCTGCCAATGCAGGAGATGCAAGAGATGCAGGTTTCATCCCTAGATACTACAGATGGAGTAGGAAGTGGCAACCGCTCTAGTACTCTTGCCTGGAAAGTTCCATGGACGGAGGAGCCTGGTGGCTACAGTCCACAGGGTTGCAAAGGGCTGCATACGACTGAGCACAAGAACCTGTAAGGGGAGGAAGACGAGCCAGGACTGGGCAGAAGACGAGGTGGTAAAGCAACCTCTCAGTGGACACTCTAGAGTCCGGGGAGCCTTCATATTCCGTGTTGTCTGATATCACCAGATTCATCACCCCCATGCAGGTGCCCAGGAAGGGCATGTCCTAGGGTGAGAAGCTGTCTGTGCAGGCCAGCCCAAGAAGACTGTCACAGAGCTGAGAGCTGGCATGAGGCCATCTGCAGACCACGTTCTGTGCAGCTGTCATCCAGCCCTTTCCTCAAAGGGGACCTGAGCGGTTCATCCCTGCAGTTAGCACTGCCACCTCATCAAAGACAAGCTGCCTTGACACTGATCATTAAATTTAAAAATATTAAAAATATAATTTATATTACTGGGCATATACTAATAGGAGTAAAATACAAACCGACAGGAGAATATTTCCATTTGTATTTAAAACAAGTTGATAATCATTTTTCAGACTAAAGGAAAATTAACTGCAAGAAAAAGGTGCTCTTCCCATTTACTAAAAATTATGGAGTTATATATATCTGTATCTGTATACTAGTGACTGAGTGACAGTTGTTCAGTCGTGTCCAACTCTTTGCGACCCCATGGACTGTCGCCTGCCAGGCTCCTCTGTCCATGGAACTCTCCGGGCAAGAATACCAGAGTGGGCTGTCCTTTCCTTCTCCAGGGATCTGTATACTAAGATAGACAAAAATGTATATAATTATATAAAGGATTGCCTGGATATTATAATTCTCTCTGGGTGCTGGGATTTCAGAGGCTTTCTGTTTTCTTAACATCGTTCAGTATGAAATGAATGTTCTGTGACAAACACCTGTCTTTGTAAAAAACACAAACTCAAAACAAAAGCCTCGTTTCTGGACTTCTGCATTCCACCCATGAATCCAAGTGAGCACCAGCATAACAAAGGAAGGAACCTAAGACCAAAGAAAAGTCTCAGATCTGGAAGCGACTCACCAGGGGAACAAGGGCTAATTTCTGGCTGCTCTGTACCTTGGTTTCCCCACCTGTAAACTAGGGTGAAGGGAGCTGGAAGATCTCTGTAGAGGTCCTTGCAGGCCAGTGTTTTACACGAGAAGACAAATGTCAGTCCCTCCTCCACGCCACTATTCTTTGAAATGAGAAATTAAAGTGACAACCCTTCTCATGCACTCCCCCAATACCCTAAATAAATGTTTTTCTTTGTTGCAAGAAATCTGTACTGACAGCCANGCATCTTCTGGTCTAGTCTGCCCTTTCATGAAAAAACTAACCTTTTTATGGCCTTAAAAAGCACCCATTAAGCTAGTGAGGTTTTTGAATATCTGCATTTATATGAACTATGCCTTGCAGACCTTACTGTGAGCATCCCAATTCCACTCTTCAGCCCAAGCTACATGCAGGCTGATCATGTGGTGGGCATTTTGTGACAAAGAACAGGATCACTTTGTCAGCAAAATTCTAAAGGACACCCCCTACACCCATCCTGCTCTGGAAAAAAAAAGAGAGACAGAATAGTTACTAAAGAAGCAATGACCAAACTGTCAGCATGCATTCCTCATCTCCCTAAAATTCATAGATTCCAAAATGCACACAGCAGTTGCTAGCTAAGGCTGAAGGTTAAAAGCACCAAAATAAACTGCATCTTGGGGGCTGGGAAGGGAGAGATTCAGAATGATTCTCTGTCCCCAACAGTCCTCAATAAAGAGAAAGGAGAGGCTCCAAAGGATCACAGAGACATGTGGCTCTTTTTAAGCCAGACACCACCAGCACAAGGGCTGGCAGCACTAACAGCCCTGAAATGAAAGTCTCCAATGGGACCTAGAGAAGATGGAGGGGTGGGGCCCATGGATGCTCCCAAAGTTAACCAAGACGGCAAAGCATGCTGAGCAAAGGCAGTGATAGGAACAAACCCTCAAAGGCCTGACAAAGGCATTCACTGCTTCCTCCATCTCCCATCTCCGTATTCCTTTCCAGTAGATTAAGTGAGACTATAATTTCTGCCGGAAATTAAAGAATGATTTGAGAGATTATGCAAATAAGAAACCCGAAGACAGGAAACCAATCACTGTGCAGCAGGTTGGAAGAAGGGGGCAAGCCAAAGAAAGGGGTGTCTGCTGGAAGGAAACAAAAAGAATAACAACAACCTTTCTTAATCAACTCTTAGAAGCTTTCAACCATTCTAGAGAAATTTCTCCCAAAGCAGATGAATCTTTAACTGAATAACGTCATCAGCAATTAAAAGAGAGAATATTGCAGAGAATATCTCAGACCAAGAAAGCCTCTACATTAGCTCTTAAACCCACAGAGAAGGGAGCTTGCCCTACACCAACGTCTTCAAATACCAAACCTCAGGGGAAGGGTGGAGAGGGTGAGCTCACTCTAAGAGGAGCCGTGGATGTGGGGATCCTGAGCTCCCGGGGATTCCACTGGCTCCAGGAGGGGCTTCAGGGGTCATTCCTGCTGCATCAGTGGATACGACAACGACCATATTAACAACTGCAAGCTGTTCTCCATAAGCAGAAACTGAGACAGAGTTTGGGGGTCAAGATGTTTATCAGGGCTCAACCTTTACAAAGTGTGGGGGCTTCCCAGGTGGTATGGGGGATAAAGAACCTGCCTGCCAATGCAGGAGATGCAAGAGATGCAGGTTTCATCCCTAGATACTACAGATGGAGTAGGAAGTGGCAACCGCTCTAGTACTCTTGCCTGGAAAGTTCCATGGACGGAGGAGCCTGGTGGCTACAGTCCACAGGGTTGCAAAGGGCTGCATACGACTGAGCACAAGAACCTGTAAGGGGAGGAAGACGAGCCAGGACTGGGCAGAAGACGAGGTGGTAAAGCAACCTCTCAGTGGACACTCTAGAGTCCGGGGAGCCTTCATATTCCGTGTTGTCTGATATCACCAGATTCATCACCCCCATGCAGGTGCCCAGGAAGGGCATGTCCTAGGGTGAGAAGCTGTCTGTGCAGGCCAGCCCAAGAAGACTGTCACAGAGCTGAGAGCTGGCATGAGGCCATCTGCAGACCACGTTCTGTGCAGCTGTCATCCAGCCCTTTCCTCAAAGGGGACCTGAGCGGTTCATCCCTGCAGTTAGCACTGCCACCTCATCAAAGACAAGCTGCCTTGACACTGATCATTAAATTTAAAAATATTAAAAATATAATTTATATTACTGGGCATATACTAATAGGAGTAAAATACAAACCGACAGGAGAATATTTCCATTTGTATTTAAAACAAGTTGATAATCATTTTTCAGACTAAAGGAAAATTAACTGCAAGAAAAAGGTGCTCTTCCCATTTACTAAAAATTATGGAGTTATATATATCTGTATCTGTATACTAGTGACTGAGTGACAGTTGTTCAGTCGTGTCCAACTCTTTGCGACCCCATGGACTGTCGCCTGCCAGGCTCCTCTGTCCATGGAACTCTCCGGGCAAGAATACCAGAGTGGGCTGTCCTTTCCTTCTCCAGGGATCTGTATACTAAGATAGACAAAAATGTATATAATTATATAAAGGATTGCCTGGATATTATAATTCTCTCTGGGTGCTGGGATTTCAGAGGCTTTCTGTTTTCTTAACATCGTTCAGTATGAAATGAATGTTCTGTGACAAACACCTGTCTTTGTAAAAAACACAAACTCAAAACAAAAGCCTCGTTTCTGGACTTCTGCATTCCACCCATGAATCCAAGTGAGCACCAGCATAACAAAGGAAGGAACCTAAGACCAAAGAAAAGTCTCAGATCTGGAAGCGACTCACCAGGGGAACAAGGGCTAATTTCTGGCTGCTCTGTACCTTGGTTTCCCCACCTGTAAACTAGGGTGAAGGGAGCTGGAAGATCTCTGTAGAGGTCCTTGCAGGCCAGTGTTTTACACGAGAAGACAAATGTCAGTCCCTCCTCCACGCCACTATTCTTTGAAATGAGAAATTAAAGTGACAACCCTTCTCATGCACTCCCCCAATACCCTAAATAAATGTTTTTCTTTGTTGCAAGAAATCTGTACTGACAGCCACGGAGTCTGCGCTATCAGTTACCAAAACCCTGCTGGGAAAAAGCAGGCTCTCTCCAGCAGGTTCAACTGAGAAAAAGCAGATGTGTACCTCTGGAAGCAAAGAGGGAGGTTTCCGGAGAAACCTGGCAGGTCAGGCCAGTGGGAGGATGACAGGCCAAGTCAGATGACAAAATCTTGATCTTGTGAAACTTTATCACTCGAAAGGCATAAATGCAGTATGAACAGAAAGAATGTTGTCTGGTCTTGTCCCCAAAAGTACTGGGCTCTGGTTGTCATTCTCTGTGATATTTGCCCTTTATCTTAGTCTTATAAGAACTGAGACCCGAAGGCAGTAGAAGCCAAAAAGATCATTCCCATTGCTACTGATTTCTGAAAAGAACTCCCTGCCTCCCTCTGGGGTTTCTGAGAGCAAGGATCATCTGTCTCACTGAGTTATCAATACACATCTCTGAGGCCTACCCTACCATCTCAGCACAAATCTGGCATTCAATAATCATTAAATAAATGAACAAATGAATGAATGCGTATACTCCTAGCCTAAGTGTAACAACACTGAATATTAGCAAACAGTCTGCAACGCTTAGAAGTAATGCAAAAGGAGGGCAGTATGTTCTTTCAACCCCACACTGGAGTATACCTAACAGGCACACTCAAGGATTATTTGATTTCTCTACTGAGCTATAACTGTGTTTGACTGGCTGTGTCTGATTTGGGTTCAGGCTTTGTGAAATTACACATTAACTTGCAGATTTTTATCATTATAGATGCATATGATTTCTGATTGGTAGCAAAGAGTCCCAGATGTTACCGTTTATTGCTCTACAGGATGTAAACCAGTTTCGCATCTAGCCTAGGTAATATTCTTCAGTGCCTAGAACTACACAGTTGCTCTTTGTTCCAGCTTTATCTTCAGACTGGTTCCCTCATTTATGAGTTAAATACTTCTTTGACATGCTCATTTTATATTTGTATGAGATACCTGCTTATCACTTTAAAAAATATAGACATTGACAAAAGAAATGCAAGAAAGAAGATCTAGTTTCTAACCTAGTAAGAAAGTAAAATGTCTTCACAGAAACGTTTCTGTTTTAGGATGGAATGGGTACTAGCAGAGATAGGTGAAAAAGATGACAAGTATGTGGAATTAAAGAGCTTGCTTCTAGCTTAGGTCACAGATAGGTTTAGTAGTTGTTGTCAAAGATATATACCCTTGGCATTCCTAAAAGAAGGGNAAAGTAAAATGTCTTCACAGAAACGTTTCTGTTTTAGGATGGAATGGGTACTAGCAGAGATAGGTGAAAAAGATGACAAGTATGTGGAATTAAAGAGCTTGCTTCTAGCTTAGGTCACAGATAGGTTTAGTAGTTGTTGTCAAAGATATATACCCTTGGCATTCCTAAAAGAAGGGGGCAAAGGAAACAACACATTAGCAGACATCTAGAAACACTACAGAGCCAAATTCCAGTCTCAGGGATATATATCACTGTAATATCAGGAAAGCCACTTCTCTCTGAATGCCAGTTTCTAGCTCCAAAGCTATATGATTACTAAATAGTTCCCTGACTTGAAAGTTAATTCACCTCTGTCTCAGCTATCTTCATTCCCCTTTAGGAGCATCTCACTGTGGGAGACACAGACAGGAGGGGCTTTCATCAATAATCAAATCTGGATGAAATCTCACGGCCCTCTCAGGCTTGGTCTATTTGTATGGGTGTCTTTGGACATCTGAGACTCCTTATCACAGCAAAGGAGCTTGACATGAGTCAAAACCATGGAGACGCATGAGGACACAGATTCATACACAAGAGAGACCAGGTCCAAAGCCCTTAGCATAGGGATCTCATCAGACACATCAGCTGAGACACTCCCTGACCTTTCAAAGTGAGGGTCTGCTGTCGACACAATGATGTTAACATGAACTGCTACTGTAATTCCTTAGTGGCTACTGTATACATCCTAAATGAATTATTCCTTAACTTTAAACACCACTGAAGCCTAGAAGTAAATCATTCCATGATTTTGCACTAACCCTCTCTCCCTTTAACTACCTGCAACTGCAAAAGTGAACTACAACAGTGCTGGGGGTTGAAGTGAGTAGAGGAACATGAATTTGTTTCAAAACCAGCCATTGTTCCATCCTGACTGTTGTAAAACAAGCATTCTGAGGTTGCACAGAGAATCTTTTTTTCTCAGCACATATGTGTATATGTCCATTTCCCCTCTTCCCATAACTGTCTCCCCCACAGCATCTACCAGAGCACCCCGGAAAGAAGAAGAGCTCAAAAAATACCTGATGAATATCTAAATGAGAAGACAAATCCATGAATCATTTAGAGATGGAAAAGGACAGAATATCATTCCGACTCCAAAGAGGTAAAATCGGATACAGAAAGACTGAGAGACATTCAAGAGCCAGGAAGCAATGCAGTTCTTTTGCTACAGTTGGCACGATTCAGACCCTTACAAGATAATTATATATGTCTCTGGAAGATTAGAGATATTTGAGAGTTGAGATAAGAGCAATAAATACAATTAAGAGGATAAAAATCGTTTCTGTGAGGGAAATAAAATCACAGCAGCAGAGGTTACATTAGATCAGAGAGAGGCCTCCCGGCTGTCTTCAGGTACCAATGTGCCTATAGTTGTGAGTTCCATTTAATTACTAACAGTAAAACATCCACACGAAGGAATCTTGATGCTAGACAACCTGCAGAAATAGCACATTTCTGAAACTCTTGGCAAGACATAGTCTATCATTTTGTCAATGTGGCTTAATTAACAACATGTCTGTTCCCACCCCTAGCAAACATATTTTGGTTTAAAAGCCCACGTCCTCCTCCTTGTTGCCAGAAAGAACATCCACAGCCATCAGTTTCCGTGCTATACTCTGCTCATGAATAAATATCAAGTTTGTGACCTTTATCACATCCTCTGGGCAGGATTATTATAATGAGACCAGAGATCAGTGGTCTCCACTCACACAACAGGAAAACCCAGACGTGAGGAAGGCCATTCCAAAGAGAAAGGTGATTAAACATGAAACAGTCCTCTGAGAAGCCCCTTACTCAGTGACCTTTAAAAGCACCATCTGTCTCGGAGGACTCCGCAGTAGCGCTGTCTGGGGCTGGGACAGCAACAGATGAAAGTTAAGCTCAATGTGCAGGCTCTGGGGGTATAAGATGCTTTCAAGGCCACAACAGAGCTGGGACTCTGCTACCTCAAAGCTTCCTCAGAAGCAGCAGAGCCATAAATTCCAATAGCATCAGAAATGGCTCTGGCTGACTCTTAACAACTCTTCGGAAAGTCACCACAATCTATGTAGACAAGGCTGGCAGGGTAGAGAAGACCAGCTGAAATTTGGGACAATCCCACACACTTCACAATTGGTTCCTTTTTTTTTTTTTTTTTTTTTTGAAGTCTTGAACCCGCTCAGTTAAATTATTTGCATAATTTTTGTACACAGCATTCAAATTTTTGTGATAAGCTGGGGGCATCAATAAATCACACTAACATTTTTTGCATATTCAAGTTTACAAAACATGTGTGCACAAATTGACCAGTTTTTAAAGTCTTTCTTGTACAATATGTCCAAACATACATAATAGAGATAATACCATGAACACTCACGTAGTCCTCAAGCAAATCTTAAAATGTTGCCTCATTTCCTTTATATTTTTGAGTAAGAAATAGATACAATGATTCCATTGTACTTAAAGTGCTGATTCCTACTGTGAAATGTGCAAGTGTCTTCTCAAGCATGAGTTCATACTTTTACTCCATGTGTGGCCATAAACAATGGACAGTATTGGGGGGNAATTGACCAGTTTTTAAAGTCTTTCTTGTACAATATGTCCAAACATACATAATAGAGATAATACCATGAACACTCACGTAGTCCTCAAGCAAATCTTAAAATGTTGCTTCATTTCCTTTATATTTTTGAGTAAGAAATAGATACAATGATTCCATTGTACTTAAAGTGCTGATTCCTCCTGTGAAATGTGCAAGTGTCTCTCTCAAGCATGAGTTCATACTTTTACTCCATGTGTGGCCATAAACAATGGACAGTATTGGGGGGTTTTTTGGTTTAACATTAAATAAACAGTGTTGTTATACAAACCGTTCTGCAATGTTCTTTTCTAAACTTTATGCTTTTGACATTGACTCATGTTGAAAATGGGCTTCCTAACTGGCACAGTGGTACAGAATCCACCTGCACACACAGGAGACTCATGAGACTTGGGTTCAATCCCTAGGTCGGAAAGATCCCCTGAAGTAGGAAACAGCAACCTGCTCCAGTATTCTTGGCTGGAAAATTCCATGGACAGAGAANTAACATTAAATAAACAGTGTTGTTATACAAACCGTTCTGCAATGTTCTTTTCTAAACTTTATGCTTTTGACATTGACTCATGTCGAAAATGGGCTTCCTAACTGGCACAGTGGTACAGAATCCACCTGCACACACAGGAGACTCACGAGACTTGGGTTCAATCCCTAGGTCGGAAAGATCCCCTGGAGTAGGAAACAGCAACCCGCTCCAGTATTCTTGGCTGGAAAATTCCATGGACAGAGAGAGACGCCTGGCAGGCTACAGTTCATGGGGTTACAGAGAGTTGGACACGGCTGAGCAGGCACTCACACCTGTTGAAAATATGACTAGTTCATTCATTCTAACTGCTATACAGTATTCAGCTTTGGGCTTCCCTGGTGGCTCAGATGGTGAAGAATCCTCCTGTAATGCGGGAGACATGGGTTTGATCCCTGGGTTGGGAAGATCCCCTGAAGGAGGGCATGGCAACCCACTCCAATACTCTTGCCCGGAGAATCCCCACAGACAGAAGAGCCTGGTGGGCTACAGTCCATGGGGTCGCAAAGAGTCAGACACAACTGAGCGACTAAGCATCCACAGCACATTCAAATTTAATTTAATTTTCAGAGTAACCTTGTGCCTGAAATGGTGAAAGGATAAACATTTCCCCCAATTCTATGAAGCAATGATTATCTCTGACTTAATTCTTCTTACTCAAAAGTTCCATCCTTTTATTTTTTTACTGCAAAATTCTTGATATCTGAAAGTAGAAGGAGACCGGCAATTACAAAGTTTTCCCACAAAAGCCTTCCTGGCTGCAGCTCCATTCTCATTATTGTCTGTAGATTCTTCCCTGAACAAACTCTGCCACCAATTTCACATAGAGAAGATGGCAAAATGAATGCCTTGGTTTCCTTAAGTTAAACTACACTCTGGGAAATCTGAACAGCATTGGGGTATTTGATGCTATTAATTCTAACATTAGATTAATTAACATTGCTATTAATTCTAATTAACATTAGAATTCTAGAATTAATTTTAACATCTTTTGAGGTGTGATGGTACTGTGGTTACGTTAAAAAAGGAAAACATGTTGTTTAATATTTGCAAAGTTTGTTTTGCAAGATGAAAAGTTCTTGAGATTGGCTGCATGAAACATGAATGTGGCATATAACACCACTGAACTGTGAACGGTTACGTTGGTACATTTTATTTTTTTATATGTTTTATATTTTTTAAATATATTTTTATATATTTGTTTATAAATTTTGAAAAAGGAAAAAGCCATCTTTAGGGGAAAATTACATGCCTGGGATTTGCTTTAAAATAATTCAAGGTGGGGTGGGGAGTTACTGATGAAAAACGTCAGCTGAGTTGATAACAATTAAAGTGAGGTGATAGGTAAATAGGGATTCATTTTACTAGTCTCCCTGCTTTTATAAGTTTGCAGTCCTCCAAAATATAAAAACAAGAACTGTAATAGAGGTTTAGCCCATCCCCCCCAAGTTTTCTTAACCAGTTGTTTTGTTTTTAAGTAGAAATGAAAAGCAGAGTACTTTTTGACATGCTAATAGTTCTGAGACCTATTTCACCTGTTGTAGTTCTAGAATGGACAGTGCTTCTCAAAGTTGAATGCATGTGTGTACGCGTCACCTTGGGACCTTGCTAAAATGTGGTTTCTGTTCAGCAGGACTAAGGTACGGTCTGAAATTCTGTATTTCTAACATGTTCCCATGTGATGCTACAGGGTCAAGCCTTTGCAAGAGAAATCAACAAAGCTTTATTTAGATTGCTTCTCTGGGGACTAGAAGAACGCCAATACTGCAGCCATGATCTGAAGAAAGCTCTCCTCACCCTTTGCACCCCAGGACCAGGTACCACTACACACTCAGGGGTAACCACCAAAACGGACCACAGGATGAAAACAGAAGAATCCAGGACTCAAGTTTGTTTTTTCAGGGCCAGTCTTGTACACTTAAACTCATTAACTAACAATGAAAAAGTCTCACCCTGATAGATTTCTGCTTTTAAATCTACTGCGTAATGACTAAACCAAGAAATGTGTCTAGAAGTCAAAGTTCAGAGGCCAAGGCAAGACTTGGAAATCATTAACAAGCTGTGAGGTTAAAAGAGCAAAATATCCTGGAAACTAGTAATTCCATCTGATAAAAGAAACAAAATCCACTAAAGTATGCAATTACATAACAACCATCAAATCTCTGAGGAACCAAAAAAAAAAAAAAAAGGCAATTTCTACCTGTAAAAAATCCCATCACAAAATCCAATTAGTTCAGCTAATGTTTTATGGTCATCAGGTAGACAAAGTCTTTGGTCCTCAGAGACTACTCTATTATCTGTTAGACTAGGCATGCCCAGAGGGCAGGGATTCTAATTTATAATCGAGGATTCCCTCCTTTAGCCAGTATGATATGTGATTAAGCCGTTACCATATGAGCTCACAGTTCCCTGAGAGCTTGCTAAATGCTAGGCAGGCACTAAGCAGTTTATATGAATTATTGTCCCTACTCATTGTCTTTTGCAATCTAATTACAACCTTCTAAATCCCTCCCCTCTTGGCAAATAGTCTTCCTAAATGGTTCATTCTTGCTTCTCTCAGCAGGGAGTGATGTTGCACAGAAGGCAATAGCCCTCTGCCCTTTCAACTCCAGATTCAAGCTATACCCAAAGTGCAGAGGAATGACTCAGAACACGCCCCTCCCTCACTATTCACACAGGCCAGGCAGGGACGGTATGAAAGAAACCGCACCGGCCCTGCCTCAACAGACAGACCAGTGGAAAGTCACCAGCGGAAAAATTAAAATACATTTATTCACCACCACCACCCTGACACACACATCCTATAATTCTGTTTAGAGCAGGCAGAAGGAATCCTGACAAAAGGATTAAGGCAGTCTCCATTAAGATGGTTTTCAGGCTGGATCTTGAAAAATAGGTATACGTATAATATATAAAGGAGGAAAAATATGAACGGAGGCATGTGAGAATCTGAAGCAGGGAGTAGCTTGGAATGGCTGGCATGCAGAAACTCAGACAGATGGAGCTCCCTGGGGAAGAGAATTAATGAACTGGTTATTCCGAGACATTCCTTGGCCCTGAATCTATACTTCTGTACTTAATCCTTAATTTTTACTTAATATGTGTTACTCTTTTTAAGACGTCTCACTGTCCCAGAAATATTTCCATGAGACTATAGCCTGGAGGGAAAGGACAAGACACCTGCCCAGGCACCGCGTGTTCTGCCCCAAGAATGCATCATAGCATGTTAAAGAAACAGGTCCCAAACCATTTTCTAGACACTTGTTCCAGGGTGGCTCGAGCCCAAGCCAAAACTGACACCCAAAATAAGTCACAGAGAAGCAAAGCACCGTGAATCAAGAATACAAAGATTTAAAAAGTGTTTTATGAGTTGTCTGCAAAATGTGCTACAGCAAAACATGATGGTAAGTTTCCATTCACAATGAGAAATAATTTTATCAATTTGTAAATCGAGTCCGAAACCTTTCTTAGAAAGGCTTCAGGTCCTGAACACCTATATCCAGAGAATGGACATTCAATGTAACAAAACAATACAAAGTGTGGCTTAGTGAAAATACTCAAAAGAATTCAAAGTTCAGAAATGTATTCTCTGTAAAGGATAGGTTTCAAGAAATAAATTACCTAATGTTATTTCTGAAACATCACACAGTCATAAAAACAAACCTTTTTACTTTTTTTTATTCCCAGAATACACGGAAACCAGAGCAATCTTTTTCTTGACATTCTTTGGTGGTCCTGAAAAAACACCTTCTTGGAATAAGTAACTGAGAATGTCCCTGCCTCAGTTATAGGAGAGGGGTTTAGTCGCTAAGTTAGGTCATACTCTTGAGACCCCCTGGTCTATTGCCCTCCAGGCTCCACTGTCCACGGAATTTTTCAGGCAGTGGAGTGGGTGACCATTTCCTTCTTCAGAGGATCTTCCCAACCCAGGGATCGAACCCAGGTCTCTCACATTGCAGGTGGATTCTTTACCAACTGAGCCACCAGGAATTCTTCTGTATGAAGATCAAATACATCAAAGTTGTCTGTTAATGGTAAAGTATGTGCAAACAAACAAAAAGTCTCATTATTGTGTTAGCTAGTCTATTTTCGCAGACCACAGTTGCCAGGGGAAATCTCCATCAGAAATACAAGGACTATGAAAATTTTTCCTACTGTTTTCAACTCTACTGGAAAATTATAATTTGAGTGAATCCTAAAAATTCAGGATACCAGATAGACAAAGAGTTTCTATTTGTCCTTTAAAGAAAGCCTGGGATTCAGAGGGTGGAAGGCTTAGCTTTTAAATGCCTGATGGGGCACTGTGACAAAAGGTAAACCTGAGCTTCCTGCAAGATAATTCTCTAGGTACTGAAAAAGTCTGTTTTATAAGAAATGACTGAAGAAAAGACCTTACCTATAATGTTAACAGTTAGCAAACCATGCCTCTTCCTAACTGCACAGGTACAAACTCCATAAATTCTGAAAGCCATGGAGCAAGTGATTGTGCTATCTTGTAAAAATCTCTGAAATAACTGAATTTCAGCAAAAACAATATATGGCATGAGAAACGGCATGAAGTCATAATGGCCGCTCTCACATCTCCCCTGGCAGGTGGTTATGTTATAGAATCTACAGACCTCTCAAAAAGGCGTCTATCAGATCCAGGCAGACCAATGGGGAGAGGGAGAAAGAATGGTGATTTTAACATGTTAATGATAGAAAATGAAAGACTGTCTTCAGGGGAGAAAAAATTATGTGACATACTCAAAGTTGTTATACTTTTAGAGGTCATTTTCTCATCTTTTTTTAACAGCTCATCTCGAAGGACAAGACCACGACCCNGTTGAGGCTGCCAAGAAAGGCCAAATGATAGAATAAAAAGGCTCTGGACCAGAAGCCGGAAGAATCATATTAGCAACTGGCTTGGACTGGAAAATCACACCAACCTCTTCTCTACTCTGCCCACCATTCGCTGCCTTCCATCACCTCCATCAACAATTAACACCACCTCATGTTTTATGCCAGAGCTTCCTAGGTGAAGCAGTGGTAAATAAATCTGCCAATGCAGGGGATGCAGGTTTGATAACCGGATCAGGAAAATCCCCTGGAGAAGGGAATGGCAACCCACTGCAGTAATCCTCCTGTAAAATCCCATGGTCAGAGGTGCCCGGCCAGCTACAATCCATGGGGTCGCAAAGGGTCAGATACGACTGAGGAACTGAGCACAACACACATTTTACACCAGCAACCAGCACAGAAGCTAGCATGGTGATGGCACTCATGTTATGGAAAAGTATAAGGGGTTAAAAGCCNGAGCCTGGTGGGCTGCTGTCCATGGGGTCGCACAGAGTCGGACAGGACTGAAGCGACTTAGCAGCAGCAGTAGCAGGGAATGGCGACAGGGAGATAAAAAACGAAGATCATTTCCAGGTTACAGAGAGTAGCTTGATGCTGATGTGTGGATAACCAGACCCCATACTGCCACAGTTTTACATGAGAAATAATAAATCTATATTTTCTTTAGTCATCTTAGGGCTTCCCTGGGGGCTCAATGGTAGAGAATCTCCTGCCGATTCAGGACACGGGAGTTCAATCCCTGGGTTGGGAAGATCCCGGGGAGGAGGAAATGGCAACCTACTCCAGTATTCTTGTCTGGAAAATCCCACAGACAGAGGAGCTTCGAGGGCTATAGTCCATGGGGTTGCAAAAGAGTTAGACACAACTTAGTAACTAAACAACAACAACAGTGACCTTAAGTTTTAGTTGTTGTCACCTAATTCAAGTGTGTGTTTGTCCCGAATATAATCAGAACCAAACACAATAGGTCTCCAAGCAAAATTCAGGCTGCAGACAGCTGACATATACTGCCTGGATTAGAATAACAAATGTAACAGGAGAGTTGGAAAAGCTTCACAAGAGGCACTGACTTTTCCTGTTGCCAAATCAGTAAGAGAAAAAGGAAAAGAGGGATTTAAGAAAATAAAAAAAATCAACTGTGAGAGAGCGGCAGTGACAGGTGTTAACAAGAAAAGTTAATGTCTTTGGTAGAAGTACTAGTAATAGAACGGAAAAAGGTTGAACTGGTCTTCCACACAAGCTGTGTAACCTCTGCCAAGCTACTTAATCTCTGTGTCTCACTTTCCCCATCTAGAAAATGTGCTAGCAAAGACCAAGCCTCAAAAAAATGTCAGCTCTTCTTATTGTTATAGAGGTGATGGGAGGCCCTTCCCAAAGCAAAAATGTGCTACATGAGAAAAGGAAAGCTCCAAAAGCTGCAAACACAAGGCAACAATTTTAGCAAATTACTTTCCAATGGCTTAATCTGATTGTATATTACTTAACCAGCTGAGCCACCAAGGAAGCATTATTTAACCCATCTACACCTTAATTTCTGGTTTGGCAGGAGGGGAAAAAAATAAAACTACTTACCTCACAAGATTTAGGGCTAGAAGCACTTTGCATGCTATCATGTGTCAAATATTCCAATTATTAGCCCAAATATTAAATACAAAATCTCTATTTCACAAAATACATGCAAAATATCACCCAGAAGCACATGAGAAAGTGGTTCCCCGTTGCTCAGACAACCCTCTGCTTATCATCATGAGCTTCCAAAGTACCTTCACTCCCAACAAGCTCCCTGGTCCTCACAGCCCCCAGGGGATGGGAGTTCAGACTTTTGTCCCNTCACAAAATACATGCAAAAGATCGCCCAGAAGCACATGAGAAAGTGGTTCCCCGTTGCTCAGACAACCCTCTGCTTATCATCATGAGCTTCCAAAGTACCTTCACTCCCAACAAGCTCCCTGGTCCTCACAGCCCCCAGGGGATGGAAGTTCAGACTTTTGTCCCCATTTTACAGATGAAGATTTAGAAACTGAGTCTCTGAACTCCTAACCCAAACACATCCCCATGGACCACCCTGCCTGCCTATAGTAGCATATTTAATCCGAGGGAGAAAGGCCTACAAAAATCTTAATATAGAAGTCTGCTGAATTCTTTTAATTTTCAGTCACTGCTTATTAATACAGCTACAGGCAGACTTGGGGCTAATATTACAGAAATTGAAAAGCAAAAAGTAACTATAATTACCCTAATGCTTCTAATAGAGCTACACAACAGACTCAGAATTACGTACCGAAGGGAGAAAATTGTATTAGACACCTCTAAACCTTTGAAATTGTATTACTTAGAACCTTGGCAAGTGAGCAGGAAGCATTTAAAGACTATTAAGATGAATTTCCCATTTGGTATACTACTTAATTTGCAGGAAAATATTTGGCCGTTACCTTCAGTGTAAACGGCCTTCGAAGGGCCTTCCACAGTGAAGGCACAGTCTGCTCAGGACAAAGCCCTGAGCTTTTGGACCACTGCCAGTAGCAGGGGCCCGGTGCCCAAACCCTGACAGGGACCAAACTCCCCTGGAATCTCTGAGTCACTCTTCTGAGAGCCACAGGAGGAGATCTGAGCTTCTCCGTGTGTCTTGTGACATAATAACAGGACTCCCTCAAATGAGAACAGGAACCACTCTCCAGACACTCCCTCGAAAACTAAATAACTGCCCCCAAACCAGCCACTGCAGCAGGTCTTCATATCTATCCCAGAAACTTTAAACATAGAGCTATTTGACAGAAATTCTGGTCTCAGTTAAGAGAGGGATGATTCCACTTAAGGCATTCCAGTTTCCTCATTTGACAGCTGGAGAAAGTTGGGGCTGGAGAGAGGAAGTGACTTGCTGAAGATGAAGACACATAGCGAGTAATGGAATGAGGTAGCCAATGTTCGTGATACAAAACGATATTCCTTTTCCTGGAACACCTGAGGAACATCCTAAACAATCTGAGCCTTGTTGAGGCAGGCTTTGCTGGCCATCTCTCAGAGCCAGCCCAGGCATCTCCACACCCAGGCTCTACTTTCCTCAACTGGTTTTGGAGTCCAGCATATTGTCACCCAGCTTTTTTATCAGCCCTCTACCTGGTTCCTCTGAAGACACATAACAGAGCCTTTTCTGTCTTGGAGATCTCAACCTCTCATCACAAGCTGCTGGTATCTTTTAAGAGGCTCCCCAAGAGGCAAAGCGGTGAAGAATCTGCCTGAGAGTGCAGGAGACACAAGAGATGTGGGTTAGACTCCTGGGTCAGGAAGATCCCCTGGAGTATGAGACGGCAACCCACTCCAGTATTCTTGCCTGAGAAATTCCATGGACAAAGGAGCCTAGTGGGCTACAGTCCACGGGGTCACAGAGAGTTGGATGCAGCTGAGCCAGTGAGCACAGATACACACACAGGAATCTTACAAACTTGCTGCCCATGATCCATGATGTACAGACTCATTTTTTTCCTGAGAAAAATTCCTCAAACAGGAGATGAAGCTCGACCCCTGCATTCACACTCGTTCCTCCCACACTCCAGCCCTCCACCTCCCACCTGAGCAGCAGCAGCAAGCTTCTGACTAGAGATGCCCCATGCCCTCTCTCAAAGGGAAGGCTCCTTTAGGCTTCTTCTCATCTAATCACAACACAAAAACAGTAAGACTGAGAAGAAAGATAAGGATTGGCAAAAAAAAAAAAAAAAGCTCCTCTTTATCTGCCATCTTGGAGCATATTCTCAAGCCCTTTTCAGCCTCTTCAAGATTCTTCTTGGCATCCAATTCATCATCAACTCCAAGCTGATCATCAATCCTCTCCACACAACCAGCCAGTCACAGGGATTTCCTACAGAGGCAAGAAATGAAGAGAGGTGGAAGGAGTGGGAGGACCTGCTAGGAAGTCTCTCCTGGGCCCCTACATCTATCTCTCCCTGGCCCCTACATCNAAAAAAAAAAAAAAAAAGCTCCTCTTTATCTGCCATCTTGGAGCATATTCTCAAGCCCTTTTCAGCCTCTTCAAGATTCTTCTTGGCATCCAATTCATCATCAACTCCAAGCTGATCATCAATCCTCTCCACACAACCAGCCAGTCACAGGGATTTCCTACAGAGGCAAGAAATGAAGAGAGGTGGAAGGAGTGGGAGGACCTGCTAGGAAGTCTCTCCTGGGCCCCTACATCTATCTCTCCCTGGCCCCTACATCTCAAGGGATGTGTAGGACTGAAAGTCTTTTCCTAATACTTTTACTTCCGGTTCAGTGCCCACCTTCTTCACTTCACCAGCAGGTGCCCAATCTCCAGTACCACTCTGAATTCTCAAAAGGATTAGTGTAACCTTAAACTCCATATGCAGACATTTAAGAGAATGTTCCACAGTCTCCTATACCACCTGAATACATACCGCAACCATCTCCAAGTCAGGTCTCCCCAAAACTATTTCCCTAAATGAAAACTATTAGTATAAGCATCAGATTTAAAACTTCAGCTTTATTTTAGTTACTTTAATCCAGCCGAGCCAAGAGGTTTCTGATCCATGTAGCCCGTCATTACTGGGGAGGTTGCTCTGTTCCCCTTCTGAAGGCCTCTTGGGCTGGGTTCACAGACTGATGAACTAGGAATCATGCTGATTGGTCCTACACTTTTGGAAATTTCTGAGAAACAAATAAAGGCAGAAGAAATTTATTTTAGTTTCCTAGAAAACCTAGCCTTTTATTCATAAAAGTTAAAAAAAAAAATCAATAGGCGCCCCACTGTACCTACTCAAGAAAATGTTCAACCAAAATGTTTGTCGAAAGAATCACACTAGACCTGCATTCAGACAGCTTGTGATTCTCTGTTCATAGGCTGACCTATTAATCCCATTTAGAGGAAGTAAAAAAGGATTTTCAGCCAAAAGCTAGAAGAAAGGGCAGTTCCATGTACTGAGTTCCTCATTTAACATATTAAACATGCACTAACTTGATCCTTAAAAAAAAAACCCTACGAAGTTAGCATTCTCTTCAAAATCCTTAAAAATTAAAACAGAGCATCAAAAATTAAAAGATGAAATATTCTTTTATCCATGCTTTATGAACAAAGGATCAGAAAGAATAGTTGGCTCAAAGTCACACAAGACACAGCCAAGGTCACATGACCATCCAGTAACTGATTCAGATCTGCCTGACTCCAAAGTCTACATTTTTGTTCTCCAGTGTCCACCTTGGTGCTTGTAATCTCAGAGACTGACCTCCTGTTTATTCCCTCTTCTGTGGCATTGATGCCTACCCTGCCTTCCAGATCCAGAATGATAAAAAATAACTGGTACGCTTCTTCTCAAACAATAAAATTTGTTTGATCCACAAGTCTGGATACAAAGATATTGCTGCTAAAAGCTAAATCCTCCATGCTAGCCTGGTATCCTGTTAGCATTTCATAAATGTGAGCAATGCTATGGCTATTTACTACTGAGCATCTCTCCAGGCAATCAGGCAGCTCCAATCATTTGATATTAGGAGGTCAACTTTGCGGTTTCTTGGGTGTCACTGCAGGAGCTTGCCTATGGCCATGGGACTTCCAACAGGAGCAGACGACATGAGATGAAAGGATTAAAGCTGCCTCCAGAGGTGACGTGGGTAAGAAAGGGTCCAGGAAATCCACAGCTCTTCTCATATTTCTACACTGAACATCAAGGTTTAACAATAAATGATAGATTCCTCCGTAACAGAGAAAGAGGAACAAGACAAGGAAAAAGGAGACAGGGGAGTTAATAACAAACATGTTCCATGAGACTAAACAATCTTCCTTCTGGAGATCCAACAACTCTGTGAGGCTGCAGAGGTATTTAAAAATGACAGATGACAAAACTGAAGTTTAGAGAAGTTATCCAGTTTGTTCAAGGTCACTGAGCTAGTCAGTTAACAGTGAGGAGCCAAGGATACAGGTTTCCTGACTCTGGACCCAAGGCTCTTTCAGCTCACAAGCCACTACAGAGCTGGAGGCGGCTTCACTCACATGTCGTTAAAATCGCTGGGCTTCTCATTTCCATTCTACTGGGAACTTGCTATATGGCAGCACACAGTGAGAACTGTGACAAACTGGAAAAAGGCGGGCACTTCTAAAGGACACAGCCGCCGTTCAGTATCAGGTGACTATGAACAGGAAATAAAGTATAGTCCTCATTTTTCAAACTGGAAATCTAGTTTTGTGAAAAACCTGCCAATTTTTAAATGTTTGTTCTATTTAAAAATACCATGTTGGTCGAATCAAATACATATAGGAGAAACCAAGCGCACAGGAAACCAGTTCTAAATCTGATGCAAATTTGCATAGTAAAAGGCCAGACCATGTGGTTGGTTCCTGACTCAAGGGCCACAAAGGCATGGGGTTACTGGTGCCATAAATCCATGTGCTCACTAAGCACTCTCTCTCAAGCATACATACTACTATTTTTCAAGTATACATAGATGCTATTATGGAAAAAACTCAAAGTCATTTACGTGGTGAGCTAAATTCATAGGCGCTTTCGATAACGACTCATTTTTCTCCAATAAGCTGACAGTAAAAATATAACCAACTACCATTTGAATGCTCATCAGTTTTTAATTAAAGAAAAAACCCTCATGTTTAGAAAAGGTTGGAAAACATTGAACTAGATAATATCTAAAGCGTACACGTTTTAATTCCATGGCTGTACGCTGCAAAGAGGTGGGAGTCTAAGAAGATAAGTCCCTTGAACACACCAAGGTATATATCCTTAAAACTTACCACACGTAAGGTCATCTCAATGGCTACTGTGACCTGTACTCTACCTAACTGCTCAAGTTCAAGAACAAAAGTGAAGTAGCCATTCATACTAACAATGTTTATTGAACAAATACATTTCAGGCAAGTAGAAAAAGAAAGATAATAATAGGTCCAAGACAAGCCATAATTGAGCTTTAGCAACAACGGGAAATGTCAGACACCAATAACACAAACTCATAATGGATCAGTGCAAATAAGATACCTGTGAAGCTAGGGTGTAGGTTCAGGAGAATATGACCTGTCCTGGGCTAGCTTGAAGGGCCTCCTGGAGAAGTAATATTTGGATTAAACTGAGATCTTCTAGGGAAGTAGAAGTGACAGCGTTGGCTGCATGGGCGAGTGGAGGAAGGATGGGGCATTTTAGGGAGGGCCTTGGTGGGGATATGGTATTTCTAAAGAACTGAAAGGCCAGAGGGGCTGAAACCAAGTGGTGGGGCTGAAACCATCTGAGGTGGGTCTTAAAAAGGCCAAAAGAGACAGACACAGAGGCCTTCTACTCCTGTTCAGAATGTTTAGGTTTTTGTTTTAAGAGACTGCATGTCAGTACTTTACACGGCATCGCTCTCTCAAAGCACGTGTACAAGAAATATACAGTGAAACTGAAGGGGTGGCAGGAGGGGACACCAGAGATGTAAGCAGGACTGTGTCCCCAACCCACTGTAAAATACACTAAAGAGTCTGAACTTTACGAGAAGAATGATGGGTTGTCCCCGAGGGCTTAGGCCTATTTAAAAGGTGACTTAGCGTGGAGAATGGATTTAAGGGATGTGAGACTCAAAGCAGAAAACCCAGGGAGATTCCTGCAGTAACCCAGGAAACAGACAGTAATGGCCTGAACTAAGGTGGTGACCGTGGGAATGGAAAGAAGAAAACAGAGTCTAAAGGAGGAGGCAGAATGGACAGACCTCCCTTCCTTTTCAGCTCTGGAGAAGGAGCATGACAGAGGGGCTCAGGATGACTTTCATCTTCTGACTCTGGTGAAAGGTGGCGTGGTTGACTGAGGAGGAGCAGAGATTCACACTGGACACTCAGTTCATGGCACCTTTGGGTTAACTTAGTGGAACTGTCCCAAAGTCAGTCAAATCCAGGCTGGAGCACAGGCTCGGGAGGCAGCAAGAGAGATGGAAAATGACTCAACAAGAGGATCAGAGAAAGTATGAGCAGAGAAGGAGCAGAAGCATCATCCAGGGGTGGACAAAGAAATACAAGTCCGTCCCTCAAATGGAGATGGAGGAAAAAGGAGAAAACCAGCAAGGGCGCGTTGCCATGGAAGCCAAGGGAGGAGAGCTTAGGAGAGTCTGATTGACAGGGTCAAGCGGGAGAAGGAAAGACAAACCACAGCACCATGCTGTTCCGTTTTGGTTGGTATTTCCTTCAGGGCATTAATCTACCTATTTTTTTCACTGTCCATCTCCTTCTAAGACTTGTAACCCAACAACATGAAGATTTGTTCTTCACTGTATTCCTGCTGCCCACAGAGGACTTGTTGCACAGAAATTCTCTAAGATCTCTTTTGAAGGAATGTATGGAGAATGCATGGGTGCGTGTTTAGGAAGGAACTGGTAACGAAGGAGAAACTGCAGATGAGAGGAGCAGAAATCATCCCCCAGGAAGAGGGCTGGTCTGGCAGAGAGAATAGGACCCAGGAGACAGAAACAGAAGTAGGCTGGTCTTAAATGATACTCAGAAAGATCATTTCCCATCCATCCTCCTCCCCGAGAACCAGAGATGATAAAATTCTCTCCCATGACTTTCTACGCGGCCATTCCCCTGAGATTTTATTCCAGGAAAATCATGAGTAAGTAGTTAGGGGATGAGGCTTCCAGTTCTAATCCTGTGCGTCGTGAGCATGAAATTTTCAAGAAGTGACCTCATCCCGGTGACTGATTTTTTTACAGCATGATGCCAGTGTGCTTCAGCAGTTTAAGTCGAGACAGTGTACAAACATCTGCCCTGACAAAGCAGGGAAACAGGACAGGGTTTTTGTTAAAGAATCATTCACTTTTCAAAAGTAGTCACTCGCCGCACTAAAGAGAAGGGTCCCTCAGTTCACTTAAAACCCACTGCAGTTTATAAATTTTGATTTCTTAGTATATGTCCTAAGAGTACTTTTGACATCTGCCTTTCGCTGAAAAAAAGATCAGCTCCTCATTCTCCCTTCCCAGTGATAACCTTAACTATGTCCTAATTAAATGTTCTAAATCTGGAATGACATGGGGGAAAAGGGGGGTTGCAGAGTCTGTGCCTTCATAAGACTTGCCCTAATTTACTTAGCATCAAGGGCCCAGTTGACCTTTATCCAGCCTTAAATCAATCAATTAGCTGAGACATACCTTCTTTCTTTCAAAATGAGGAGACCACATGGATAAGATGATATTTCACACAAATCACTTTCAATAAACATAAACCACAAGCACTAGAAGAATGTTTGCGTTGAGGCTGCCAAGAAAGGCCAAATGATAGAATAAAAAGGCTCTGGACCAGAAGCCGGAAGAATCATATTAGCAACTGGCTTGCACTGGAAAATCACACCAACCTCTTCTCTACTCTGCCCACCATTCGCTGCCTTCCATCACCTCCATCAATAATTAACACCACCTCATGTTTTATGCCAGAGCTTCCCAGGTGAAGCAGTGGTAAATAAATCTGCCAATGCAGGGGATGCAGGTTTGATACCCGGATCAGGAAAAGCCCCTGGAGAAGGGAATGGCAACCCACTGCAGTAATCTTACTGTAAAATCCCATGGTCAGAGGTGCCCGGCCAGCTACAATCCATGGGGTCGCAAAGGGTCAGATACGACTGAGGAACTGAGCACAACACACATTTTACACCAGCAACCAGCACAGAACCTAGCATGGTGATGGCACTCATGTTATGGAAAAGTATAAGGGGTTAAAAGCCCGACTGCTTAGGTTTGAATCTAGCCTCTCACCAGCTTGAGCAGGTAACTTAACTACTGTAATTTATCAGGAAAATGAGGATGGTAGCAGCACCCCCATTACAGAGTTGTTGTCGGGATTAAATGTGTTAATGATTACAAAGCACTTGCAACAATGCTCAATAAACAGCAGGGAAGAGTTTCCCAATATACTCATTATCACTGTCGCGGCCAGTGTGACCTCGAGCAAGTCACTGTCCACCACAGGGTTAAACTTTTCCACCAGCAGTGTGATGGGGTGGATGAACTAATCTCAGGAAGATTCCCACTAGCTTAACTCCTCTGTAATTCTCTGAATCCTATTACAGCTCTCTAAATCCTCCTAAGGTTCTGAGCTCTCAGACCAGCAGCAGAGAAGGAAGATCACCAGGAGTCTTACCAGCCCACAGAGCTGGACCCAGTATCTCACGGTCTACTCAGCCAGTCCCCCTTCCTTACTGTAGATAACAGACTGTTTGGAGATGAAAATATTCACTGTGATATTCAAACTGTACAGACAGCAGAGATGTGAGAAAAGGACACGCACCCCAGGGGAGGGGGGGAGTAACAGACTAGGAACAAAGACAAAAAGCAAACATGACCCCTCAGAAACACACTGTACCCACCAGGTTATTTCTTTAGCATTCTTCATCTGAGAGCAATTAAAAAACTTCAAACTACAAGGCAGCTGTGTAGCAGGGAAACATACCCTACCTAGAAGTACAGCTTCTCAAAGCGACTTTAATCCCAGGCAGACGCTCCCCAGGGAGTGGACACTGCTGAGGCAACAGTCTTAGGTGCAAACACCTTTCTCAGGAAGCAGCCGCTTGCTGGGCATTTTACCTCACCAGCACTCTGCCCAAAAGCAGTCAAGAGTCAGAGTCAAGAGCATCAAAGTCCCTTTCCATTCTGGGTCTCAGTTTCCATTTCTGTAAAACGGAGAAGGGAGGAACTCAGGCCACCTAATTTCCAAGTTTCCTAACAGCAATGAAATTGTATTCCATCAACGATTTCCACTTTATAGGAGAAGCTTTTCTTAATGAGGTTAAAAAAGAAGATCCATGGTTATTTGCTAATTTTCTGCCTGAAGCTTGATTTCCTGGGTTCACATTCCCAGTCTACCACTAGCTCTGTGACTTTAGGCAAATTACTTCTCTGTGTTTCGGACAGCTCACTAGTAAAGAAGAAATAACACCTTCCTCATAGGGTGTTGTTAGCATTAATTTAGGTAATAGACATAAAGTATAAAGCACTTTGAACTATTTATATTGGAGTGTGGCTATTATTTTCAATTATAGTTTTCTGATTCAAAGGGAAAATTTACTTGGAAACAGTATCCTAAAAGTAACACAAACACACACACCGAGCAGGTAGACGAGAATCCTGGGCTCCAACCGTGATTCTGCCCCCAGACTAGCTGTATGTAATGAATGAACGCTGGCCCTTCTCTAGGCCACAGGTTACAAATCAGAGGTGATAAACTGGCAGCCGTGGTGTTCTGTCTGACCTACAAGGGAGGTGAGAGGTGAACTCCTTCACCAGTACAGCCCCCTACTCCCCAGTATCCCTGACTCTGAAATCAAGAACCACCTGGCACTCACCACACTTCCCACCACTTTCCTTATCACCCAGTCCCTAACGGGCTTTTGGCTCCCAGGCTAGGATTCAGAGAGACAACCCCTTCTCCAGGGGCTAGGAGCCCCTGGATGACCATATGCCAGTGGGACTGTGTTGTTCCAGATCAGAAACACAGCCTACATGAAAGCAGGCTGCACACACCAAGGGCACAGTTGAAAGAACAAACTGTTGATTTTATTAATCACATCACCATTTGCATAAGCAGCTGTTATTATGAACAGCTGCAGCTGCTAAAAGGCTGATCTTGAAGCAGGCTAGAAAAGTGCTTCCAAGTTGCATACCAACAACGGGCAAGTACAGACCTGCAGTCTATTGCCTTGGTTCTTCCTACTGGTCTTCAGTGCCTCTCTCTGGACCAGAAATCCTTCTTCTTCCATATCCTGGCGTGGCATGGGATAAGAGAGGTTTCTGCTGCTGCTGTTGCTGCTAAGTCGCTTCAGTCGTGTCCGACTCTGTGCGACCCCATAAATGGCAGCCTGCCAGGCTCCCCCGTCCCTGGGATTCTCCAGGCAAGAATACTGGAATGGGTTGCCATTTCCTTCTCCAATGCATGAAAATAAAAAGTGAAAGTGAACTGCAGCCCTTCAGGCTCCTCCATCCATGGGATTTTCCAGGCAAGAGTACTGGAGTGGGGTGGCCATTGCCTTCTCCGAGAGAGGTTCCTAGAATCAGCTTAATACAAAGAATTTGAGGTGAATGTCAAAGGACTTCAATCTGATTCCACCTCAACTATTTAGTGACCCTGAGGGCATTACTTCTCTTGATTATCGGTCTCTTCCTATGTTAAAATACAGACAATAATAATACCTACTTTTTGGGGTTGTTGTAAGAAGTCAAAACTAGATTATGCCTATGAAAGTATGTTGTAGACTG